>JARHVA010000094.1:7750000-8070000 GCA_037957365.1 Torreya grandis | reverse complement strand
TACTTCCTAGATCAAGGGCTTGCCAACTGATATTTATGGACTTATTCACATGACCATCACTCTCAATCTCCTTATCAAGAAAAAAATATTATAAATTTTGACTCATTAAATTATCGATAAAATTAAAAGTACTTCAACATTATACACTTCTCTGGCTAAAATATTATAATAATAATAATGTTTCAAATTTTTCTCAGTGGACAAATGATGTTTCAATTATTTTAAGTGCTTAATTAAATAATTACTAAATAATATTAAAAATTAATTAAAAAATATGATGACATATGTCATCATGTCCTCCACATATCCACAAAATATTATGAAAAAAATCATTTATTTCTTTCAAAAAAGACTTGGTGGACACATGTTCACTTTTATGAAACTATAAAAATATGAGTGATACATTGAAACTGAAAATATTCATCTACAAAATTTTATTTAACTGGGGAAAAATTATAGGATCATAAACTACATTCAAAATTCTATAACTTTTATTTTCCACTATGTTTAAATTCTTTGTGGAAGACACCTCAAATTGCCAATCGAAGCTATATATCATTACCAATTAATACACCCTTGTGGCCCCTCATTACCTTTGACTCACTCACTAAATTTTTTAAGAATTTTAGGTGTGTCAAAATAAAATTTGAAAACATCACATCTGTCAGATATAGTGAGACCTGCGAAGATATTTGGTATTCAAGGAGCTTGATGCAGGCATAGTTAGGGTCTTAGTTAAGAAATGCATTCTACCATGAAAACCAAATTACACATTGGAGATTCATATAATAATACCCAAATTTTATTTCTCTAAATAGATTACACAACATCAAAATGATCGCTAATGATGCAGCCTCACACATTCAAAGATGAATTATAACATAAAACATATAAATTCTCTTAGGATTAAAAAACTAATCCAACATCATAATGTCATTCCAAACAACTCAGCACTAATAGTCTTCTTCAGATCTACACACAAACTATTTGAATTATTCCTTAAAACCTTACTTTTGACTCCTCCCAATCTATAATAGAATGCCTTTTCAATGAAGAGGATGCATTTACATAGATACACAATCTGCCCAAATTACATTGATGATCAATAAACCACTAACAATAATAAAATGAACTCCCAATGGTAATACATCACAATATAACATGTATTACAACACTACTCGATGCACTATAAAAAATCTTGATCCCCTTCACCAATACTCAAAATCATTGCAATCATTATCCAAACAAACTAAGTTTCCAATTGACTAGCATTAAGTTATATGAGGTGTGAAAGAATAATATCAAGGGCCAAGGTATATAAATAACTTTGTTGAAGTTTTGTAGATAACTAAAGCTAACACCAAATAAATACTTACCAAATATTAATAAAATTCTTTGAGGCAAGAAAAAAAATCATTCAAGGAACACCTAAATCACATTTTCCCCTAAGCCAATGTAGAAAGAAATAGAACATGCAATTACTAAAATAATAAGGTTGATGCTTGTAAACATAGCATATGCCATAAGAACATAAAAGACTTCATCATAATTTATTATTAACTAACCACTCATGTTTTTGGTTGATGCAATATTAAACATGAATTCATCTGTTCCTATATCATACAACCTAGGTAAAAAATGTGTGAACATAATGTTCACACACTTAGGCTTAGTGGGAAACACACTCTTTCACCCTCATCCAAAGGTATTGTAAATCCTTTTCACCATTTTAAATTAATATTATTTTCTAATTTTATTGGCTGAAATTTTATATCAAAAATCAACCTCCTCCTTCAAAATGTATTCATTTCACTATTATGCTAGCTCCCATTCCATTTGCTTTGGCCACCTCTATCTACATTGCATAATCCACTTTTCCACTCTCTTGTTATGATATTTCCCACATAAATTATCATACGTTTATGGTTCATACTTTATTTTACCTTTATCTGTGCATTAATACTCCTTTCATGTGATACACCAATTTTTTCCCTCTACACGGTGTTCGTCTGCATCTTCTTACACTCTACCTTCTGAAAGTGATCCTTGCTAATACTTAGTGCACATATTCTTTGTTATTATCTTGTGGAGAATATATGTACATTATACTCTCACTGAGATATCCATTATATATTCTCTTACACACATGTGTTTTTGCCACATTCTCTCACACTAGTTTGCAATATTTACTTGTTTTGCTTCCTTGTCTTTGTGATGTGATCCTTTTTAATTTTGTACATACCCCACTTACTATTATATTTCATGCATAAATTATTTGTGATAATATTTATACTCTATATTATTCACACACACTCTAATACATGGTGATCTCCTACACTATTACACAAGGTTCTCCCTTGCATCCTACCACATACTCTTCTTCACTCATCCTTCCTCTACCCATTGTACTATAAAAAACCATCCACCTCCACTAACCACATCTCTTCCACTTCCTCTAGTCCAACACTAAAACTTGTGACTTTACACCACTACTTCTTTTTCTCACCCTTGATATGCCTTTTTTCACTAACTCCTATGTTTTTATGCACCTCTCAAAAACATATTCCAACACTTATGTGATCATTCACATATCTTTTCAATGTAATATCTGAGCTCCTAATTATTTCACTTCCTCTTCAACCCTTTACTATTTATCTCACAATCCAATGTTTTACAACATCTTTGGATATCACAAAAATTAACCATATTCTCCACCAGTAAAAGGCTCACTATGTCATCCTCTTATGTTTCTCTCATCACGACCTCAAATAAATCTACTAAATTTTAGGCAACATCTACATATGTTATTTCAATCCACATGATGAATTTAAAAAATTCATCCACATCTTCAGTCTCTATATTTTCACTTGATTTTGCACTCCAAACACTATCCACTTAATCACCTTCATTTATTCTACAAGGAAAAAAAGGTCTTTCTCTTCTACTTATTCCAACAATGGATCTCTATAAATATCCATCATAACCACCTCATTTACATGATATATGTCTACATCATATTCCAAAAATGGAATACACTATTTCTATACACTTGAATCATGTGTGCTCACTCACAAATATTATATCTCCACTTTCATTTCTTTCAAAAAATAATTTGTTTCTCTCTCTTCCACCAGAGATTCCTCAATTTGTTCCAAGGTTATCTTGTTCTAGGGAACCTTCCTCCACTTCATATTTCAAAACATAATGTGAATCATGTAAACTTACTTATGTCTTTCATGATATCTTCCACCTCAACTTTTAATGCATTCTTCAACTCATCCAATACGTTTTTTCACTCCTTTTCCATTTCTTATGCATTATCTTTATGCATGCCTTGAACCAACTGCTACACCTTTTTAAACCTATGAATGTTATCCACTTTTTTAAATTCTTAGTTCTCTTCCCACCAAACAAGATGGAGGACATAACTCCCTATATATCTTGTTACATAACTTGTAAACCTACACAGATCACATCATTTTTGCACCTCAAGATCTTTTATAACATCACTTATAATTCTATGCAAATCTCTCTTGTGCACTCCACTATTCTCTACCCACCTTTACAAGGAAGGAAAAACAAAAAACTTGATCTCTAAATCACATATTTTTTACTCACTATGATACAAAATGATTTATCCACGGTTATGGTCTTTAATTAAAATATGCCTTCTACAACAATACTTTGTTGAAGTTTTGTAGATAACTAAAGCTAACACCAAATAAAGACTTACCAAATATTAATAAAAGTCATTTGAGGCAAGAAAAAAATTCATTCAAGGAACACCTAAATCACATTTTCCCCTAAGCCAATGTAGAAATAAATAAAACATGCAGTTCCTAAAATAATAAGGTTGATGCTTGTAAAAATAGCATATGCCATAAGAACATAAAAGACTTCACCATAATTTATTATTAACTAACCACTCATGTTTTTGGTTGATGCAATATTATCATAATTTTATAAGTTCAAAGAGATATTACACAACATAAAAATGATCACCAATGATGAAACCCCATACATATCTAAATCTAGCTTACAACACAAATACACAAATGGTCATAGGCTTATAAAATGATATCATTATTCTAAATGACTCAACTTCGATAGTCCTCCTCATATTTGCACATAAAACTATTTACAGTAGTCATTATAACTAAACTTTATACTCTTTATCCCAATATAGAATAAAATACATTATAAAATGAATAGGACTCATATATATAGATACATGATCTACCCAAATTACATTAATGATCAACAACCTATTAAAAATAATTGAATGAACACAAATCTCGATGGTGATATATCACAAGATAACAAGTTGCATTACAATGTTATTTGATGAATTATAATACATCATTGGCCCTTTATCCAATCCTAAAACTTATTTCAAGCCTTATCCAAAAAAACATCTTACCACTCATCATTGAAAAGTGTCCAAATGACTAGCATTGAGTTCTATGGGTTATGAAAATAGAATATCAAGAGCCAAGGTCCATAAATAAGTTTATTAAATCTATGAAAATGAATAAAAATAACACTAGAGAAAGACTTATGTATATTACCATAAAGATAGATGGGCGGCTTTGGTCTTTTATAACTAATCTAGGCCTAACTAGGGTAAATTTTAAGAGCCCATATCTGAAACCCCCTTAGATTCGTTTAGGCAAATCTGATTCACAACCTTGGCAAATTGGTAAGTCCAAAATTTATGACCATTCACCCAAATGTATTTTATGTTAATAGGTTCCATCCAAGAGGTAAAATATTTTAGCTTTTTTGCTCAACTGTGTGAAGCGGTTAAATGACCTAGCCGAATGGTGAAGTCATAAGCACAATTGATAGTTATGTCATTCAACTCTATCTATAGCTGCAACCTGCACCACCCAGATCTACCAATGGATACATCATTGAGCTCTATCAATGGATATGTCATTCAATTTTGTTGAAGACTACATCATTTGGCTTTGCCAAATGGTAAATCCTAATAGTTGTGTTATTTGGTAGAGTCCTTCTAGCAAAGTGGTACCAAAAGGCACTATCGAACAACGTGTCAACAGTCATACCAAATGGATCTATTAAATGATGCAATCATTAACAAATCCAAATGGTTGATCTAAATGGTTCTATCAAATAGTCAAGTTGAATGGATCTACCAAGTAGTTCCATTGAATGACTCTATCAGCTAGCTATGTTGAATGGATTTATCAAATACCTAAGTTGAATGACTCTTCTGGATGCCTGATCCAAATTAATCTATAGAGAGGTTGAGTTGAATGGTTCTACTAGATGCCTTTGGTTGAGATTAAGGGTTACCAGTGTTGTTGGTATACTTCTAGGTTGGTCAGTCACCTCTAAGGGCTCCTATAAATATGCCCTCATCCCTCATTTGGTGTATTTGATTCCACATCCCCCCTCATCCCCACCTACAAGAATTCACCATTGACCATAGTAATAAAATATTTTTTTGAATTACTTATCACCATGACAAGCCCATGCAATTTGAAGACCATGCAGTAGCCACTATTAGATGCATACATGGTACAATGATAGGAGGAATATCTTGTAGATTTACCTGGCTATAGCTTGAAAAAATAAGTTCACATTATTCAAAGAAAACTTTCTAAATATGAAGATAAATCAAATTTATAATGGATTCATAAGCATAATTTAGATTCCATCTATCAAGAGTTATCAAAAATGATGGTGCTACCTCTGCAAGTATTACCATTATTTTAGACCAGCTACTATGAAAAAATGGAATCAAGAACTGGTTAAGCTTCCTCTAGTAACCAAAGTCATGAATCCATTAGATACCTCTAGAATCCATCTAGAATCATATGGGTTGGATAAAAAATGGTTGAAAATGTCTATTATGAAGCTGTGGGATGCAATTTAGATGATAGGGATAACAAATAATAAGAAATGGTGGTTAAACAATGATCAGTCAATAAAAAATATGAAACCCTTGGTGACATAAAGATTGAACTGTTGCATGCAATTTAGGATTAGGATCAATATATATGGTTGTTTCTAATTGTAAATTCCATGTAACAGTTCAACATTTATGTCACTAAGGGTTTCATCTTTTTTATTATCTGATCATTGTCCAACTTCCATCTCTTTTTGTTTGTTATCCCTATCATCTAAAGCATGCCTTGGATCTTCAAAATAGAAATTATCAACCATTTTTTATCTATCTCATATGATTCTAGATGCATTATGAAGATATCCAATAGATCCATGACATGGTTACCAAACGCAGCTTCACTAGTTCTTGATTTAATCTTTTTTGTATCAGCTAGTTTTTAAAACAAAGGAAATACTTACAGAAGATGTACCATCATTTATACTTATTGATGACATGTGGAATATGAATTCCCCTTATAAATCCCTTGTAAATTTGATTTCTCTTCATATTCAAAAAGCTCTCCTTTAACAAAATGTGAACTTCCTATTTCTATAGGATAGCCAAGAAAATGTAAAGGTGCACATGTAGTGTTTTATTTGTACTTTCCATTTAATGACACTTCGATATCCTTCAATAAGTGAGTTACATTTAATGTTTTTATCTTTCAAGGTTTCAAATTTTGGTTTCCTTATTCTTTTCCACCTGCTCCTAGTAGGATTTGGGAACACAATCCTTGATTTTTTGTTTTCCTTTCTTCTTCCCATGCCCTTAAACATTAACCCTAGTGAATGTTCTTGAAATTACATTTGACACTATCATTCAGTCTATCATTCAATAGTATCATTCAGCATTATCATTCATTAGTGCCATTCAGCACTGCCATTCGGTAGTGTCATTTATCACTACCATCTGGTAGTGTCATTTGGTACTACCATTCAGCTATATCAAGATTCAGAGGTGTTATCTTATTTGATATTGGTATCATGGGGTATTATGTGTTTGTGTGTGTGTGTGTGTGTGTGTGTGTGTGTGTGTGTGTGTGTGTGTGTGTGTGTGGTGAATTAAACTATTTTTAAAGATAATTCTATAAAGGGTCGGTGAGCCAACCCCCAAAATAATTTATATTTCTAAAATTTTGGTGATCTAGTCCCAGCCGATGACCTTAAAATTTACCAAAACCAAAATCTAAAAATTAGAATATTCATGAATTAACGAATATTCATGGCTATAATTTACCTTGGGCCTAGCCCAATTATATGCTTGAGCTCTATAGACATAGATATAGAGTGACCGATCAACTCTATGTATATGGATAGGGGTAGTCGATAGCCATCTAGATCTATCTATGGTTGCCAATAAGAAATAGGGCTAGTTGAGTGCCTAGTTGTGTTATTTATCCATATGGATTGGGGACTGCCAGCCCTATCTCAACTCACTCCATATGGGATTGGGGGGATGGGCACTCTAGATATGTGGTTGAGGAGAGACATGCAGTGAGTCAAATAAGAATCCTAAATCTTGTAAACATATCATGGACCATCAAAATAATAAAAATACTTCATTGTAATTTATTATTAAATAAAAGCTCATGTTTTTGGTTCATTCAAGATCACATATGTATTAAAATATCTAGATAGTGTCTAGAATCATGTTATCTACTATAAATCAAACACCCATAATACACACATAAATAAATATAAGAAATCTATAAAAAAATATAACATGGAAATATCCAAGTAGCATTGTTACCTCTTTAGATTAAGAGCACTAACCTAAATACACCATTATAAAAGTAACTCTCATCCATAAAAATGTGCCTTACCACTATCCATATATGTTCTTATATAGATAAGAAAGGAGGGTAAGGTTAGGGTTAAGGTTTTGGAGATTAGTTATAAATAGAATAAGATAAATGTTTTATTAGCAGAAGTCAATTAAGTATGTATTTAATTGATAATATTCTCTAATAATGAGTTATCAATAAGTATACACTAATTAGTGCCTACCCATGTATTACAAATGATTATCATAAGTTCATCTTAAGACCATAAAATAATGTATGAGTAATAAAATACAATAACATCCCCCATTAAAATGTACTTCAATGAAGAGAAGGACAAAATAATCACTAAACTCTCCCCCCTTGATAACACTTTCCTTCACTCCCAAAAGTTATCTAAGATAAAAAATATGATCCTCGAGCAAGGTTTTTATGACTATGTCTACAACCTAGCCATTTTTTTGAAAAAATGTAAGATCAACAACCTTTTCCTATATCATTTTTTTTAATATAATGTATTTGGATCTCAATGTCCTTAGTTCATTGATGCTCCATTAGGTTTTGAGATATGTGTATAACACTCTGATTATGGCACTAAATTAGTGTGGGTTGATTCTATGTAAATCCAAATTCTAAATGAAATCACCAAGTCAAGAATGACTCACAAATATCAAATACTTATCCATCATACTTATATTTATATTAGATAAAGTAATATTAGTCTATTTCTTGCAAGACCAAGTCACAAAATCTACCTCAAGATGATAGATATATCATGTAGTTGACTTTTGATAATCTAGATCTAGATCCCAATCACTGTCTATGTAGCCTATAATTTATGTGTTCCCACCATAAGTGTAACAAAAAATTAATGTTTTTTTTACTAAATTATACTTGATCCCATAGTTATTAGTAACATTAATATATCTTAAAACGTGTGTTTTAGCTTGTCAGTGGATTTCATGGGGTTCCTAATAGTAGTGTGATACCATGTTCACAAAAAATGAAACATCAAGATGAGCATGACTTAAGTATAAAATAATTACCACCAAATTCTTTTAGAGTGTATCATCAATCAAAGGAGAATAACACTTGTCATAAAGCTTGACTCCATATTGATAAGGATTAGGTGTATAATTTTAATATTTCATGTTGAAATGGTTGAGTATGTATTGAGCATACCTGGATTGATTAACAAAAAATAATTTCTTAGACTATGAAATATGAAGACCAATAAAAAACTAAAATAATTTCAAGTTAGTTATCTCAAAATACTAAATTATCTAAGCTTTCAAATCATGATTCTTCTTGGTAAAATTCCCTATGATGATTGATTTTTCAACATAGATAACCAACTTAGTATTTTCCCATATAATTTTTTAGTGTAGACTGTGGGGTCGAAGGGACTCCTTGTAAAGATATATATTACTAATAATGTGTCAATATTTTCATACCAAGCTTGAGAATCATATTTCAAAACAAACAAGGACTTTTTTAATTTGTATACATATCTAGAGTTATCACTGCTTATAAACCCAGGAGGTTGGGATATGTAGATTATTTTCCTTCAATTATTCAAGCAAGAAGGCACTTATGACATCCATATGATATATTTCCCATCCCTATATTATAATAAATGAGAGTACTACCTTAATATAATTCATCTTAGAAACTAGAGAAAAGGTTTCATGGTATTAAAAACCTTCAACTTTTGAAAAGCCTTTTGCTACAAGTGAGGCTTTGTACCTAACAATATACCTATCTGCTAAATAACTAGTGTGGTACACCCACTTTCACCTCACTAGTTTTATTCACTTTTAAAGTTGATCTAATTCCCAATTTTTTTTCTTTAGAGAAATAATTTATTATATTATATCTACTTGTTATTCAAGATGCATATAAGCTTGATGGTAATTCTCTAGATCTTATATCACTATCAATTGTAGCAAATGTGCAACACAATGTATATGTTCCAATCTCATTATGATTGTATCTCTTAGATCCCCTAAAAATGCACCATACTCATTTTGAACTATTTAGACCCATTTTTTTATAGCTTGTGTTGGTTGTGTAGGTACATTATAAATGTCTTCTGGCACTAGCCATGGATATGCTTGTTGTCTCCCTATGGATTATCATCTAGTTTATAGCAAATTTTAGAATGGGAGTATTCTAAACTATATTTTGTACATAAGATACCTCACAAGTTGTCTCCAACTTGATAAAAATTAATGGAGGAGAAGGAGTATAATATGTTGGCATGAAATCATGGGATTATTCATTAAATAACGCATCCCACTAGTAAATCACTTTACTAGTGCGAGAAAAAAGAAAACAATATTCTTTTAAATTTTATAGTAGACGAAAAAGATACAAGGATGTTTTTTCCTTTACATTTATTTGTGTTTTTCATCTATAATGTGTGCTTGTGCATTACATCCAAAAACTCTAAAATCATAAACATCTAACTTGACACCAAACCATTTTTCTTTGGGTGTCAAGATTTGCACTACATAATCGGGACTGTGATTTTTTATGTAGGTTTCACATTAAATTACCTCTTACCAATACTATGGAGGAAATTATTTTGAATGTACCATATGATTGGTTATTTCCTTTAGTGTGCAATTTCCATGCTCAGCTACATCATTTTGTTGAGGGGTGTACAATACAATATGTTGAATTTGAATGTCTACTTATCCATTGAAAGCTAATCATTTAATTTTTTAAAAACTATCCTCAATTATATACTATTAGATGCTAAGTTTCTCTCTGATAGCTTTTCAAAAAGGGCCTTTAAACTTTTGAAGTTCTCAATGACTTTGCTTTTGTATTTTAGAATGTAGACCCAAGTTCTAAGAGATAAATCATCAATGAATGTAAGTATGTATTATGTTTCTAAAAAGAAACATTAGGAAAGGACATAATATCATTGGGAAAAAATTTAATATGTCACTTTCCCTCAAGGATTGTCTTTTGGGAAATGGATCCATATGTTTTTTCCAAGTGCACATCCATGAAAAACTCCATCTTTGAAATAAAATTGTGGTAAACTAATAACCATGTTATGCTTTCTAACGCCTTGCAATGAGTGATATTTAGGGTGACCAAAAAGCTCATACCAAAGTTTATTCAAATAATTATCATGTGAAATCATGATTTTTGAAGGTTAAGCTAACACAAAATTTCTAAAATTATATAATCATGCTTGATGATCAACCTTATCAATGGCTACAATAGCAAACTGGTCTTCAATATTTATGTTGACAACATTGGTAGGTGTAAATTTAATGATTTTTACTTCACCTAAATGTGTAATATGACATATGGATAGGTGGCTCATAGAAAAGTTTGGAACATGGATAACTTTATTGAATATGCCATTATCGATATCGACTATCCCTTCTCCATAAAAAACTAAAGGATTGGAGTGACCCATAAAAAATTTAATTGTGAAGCATTAGTCAAGATTTTTAAATAGTAAGCCATCATGCACCATTAGTGAGAGGATATTGAATCCATAATCAATTCAAACACAAGTGATCTTGTTACAGTAATTTTAATCCTCTCTTAGAAGGAGGGAGTTACATTTTTTTATTTTTTATTCTAATCATGCCAATTTTTTGAAACACAAATGTTTAGCATGGGTTGATTTCCTACACCAATATCAAATCTATTTTTATATTTTTTGCACTTACTTTTACTTTTCCTTTGGCTTGAATTTAGGAAGGATTCTATTGAGTTGATTGATTACCTTGCTTAGGGTTGCTTTCCCTTGTTTTAGAAAGGCCTTTGCCTTTATAAGAGTTGGGATATAATGTGACATCATTATCATTGACCAATAATGCCTACTACTTATTACCTTTAGGTTATATTTCCCAAATAAAATTTAGTTTTTCTTGTTCTCTTTGAATTTTCTTGTAGAACTCATCAAAAATTGGTGCCACATATATAGAGCCCGTAGATTATTTTAATGTGTAGTAGTTTTTTAAAAAACTAAAAATGATCCAATTATGAAAAATGGTCATAATATATTTTTCATCAGTGTTGGTTTTAGTCTCAACAAATAGAAGTCCCAAGCACTAGAATTTAGTTATGAAGTCCTCAATGTGAGGATTTTTTTCTAGACTAAGAGCAATGAGATTATTTAATTTTTGGTATTCCCTCATCTTAATGTGATTTATAAAACACTCTTCCAAGATAGACCAAACTTTATAAGGTTCTATGAAACCTTGGAAATGAAACTCCAATTCACTGGATATTGATTAAGCAAGGATGTTTTTATCTTATTCAAAATGTTTTTTTTTTCATTTTTTTTCATTTGGAAAGATCAAAAGGTGCATGTTATTAATTCATTGCATTGTGGTAAGTAAATTTATAAGGATCACATCAATAATGTATATTTTATAGTTGAAGTATTTGTAATTTGAGAGGGTTATTTTTTTCTACCATTTTTAGCACAAAAATTTGAGTGCAAAAAAATAGCGACAACAAAATTTATACAAAAGGATTCTAGAAAAGTGTTTCTAGAAATATGCATTAAAATGATTGTCTTGATGATAAAATTGTAATGGTATTATGACCCTATGAAGGAAAGAAACAATTTCTTAAAAAGTGTTTCCTAGATTGTAGGTGAAAAAAAAATTATATGTAAAAAAAATCAAAAAGTAAAATACTTGAAATTATCATCTTGATGAGAAAATAAAAATGGTGTAATAACCCTATCAATCACTAAAAAATTGTATTCCTTTTTTTAGTTCACATAGAAATGCTAGTCTATAATATTTACACAAATCAAAAAAAGACTAAGAATCTAATTTTCTTCCAAAACATTGCCCTCTACTTTGCACCTTCATTGTACTTTTATGAAACTAATTCTCTCTATATTTATCTAGAATAGATCTGTCCCTATGCTTTTCTAAAATAGAAACCCATATGTACTTTTCTAAAAAATATAACCCAAAATAGGGATATTAAAATTGAATCTCAATAGTGATTATGCAACTATGTTTCAAAAAGCAATACTATGACTGAATCTAAACATAGAATACTATAAAAATGTAGATCTACTTAATGTAAATAGAGTTGTTTTTAGAAATACTAGGTTGAGATGTGTTTGATCTATAGGATTTATGAGTATTAATATGTAGTCATTAATAGTGAATAGGCCCAAAGGGCACTGACTACAAAGGTTTCTACCATCCCATAATAGCACCACCCTGTCTGTAAGATATGTAGAGTGTAACGTCCTATGGCTAATCGCTTACTACTGCATAATAGAATCAAATGGTTAAGAGGCTTCCTATTGGCAAAAATAAAATCCTAGGCACTTATTATATACCAAGAGGTATGTTGAAGCTAAAATATATATACAATGCTCTTTAGTGGCCTAATTATTAGGTAATTAACCCTCACACCATGAATCAATTATGAGTAATAGCCATTTTTCTAAGAACAACTCCTATGAGATTTACAACTATCATAACATACTTATAACCTAGGGGATTTCTATGAAATAACTTTTCTTCAATGCTTAGTACCCCATTATGTTCACTAATTTATTATTAACCAAGATCTCATAAGGGCAAGGTAAGAGCATAAGATTGGTTATTTTTATTAATCTACTAAATATGGACTTGAAACTTTAAATTCAAAAAAAAAATCTTGAATCTAGAAACTAAAAAGAGTGTTAAATGTGATAAAAAAATGAAAACTAATATATGATATTTTAAATATATATGCTAAATGTGGTGAATATTCTATATCCCCAACACCATATTAAAATATTTGGTTAGGGTCCAAAATATTTTTAGCTACCATAAGACAAACACCCATAGTACATGCATAAACAAATCTATGAAAGTTAAAAATTAAGATAATACAGATTTATCCAAGTATTGTAGTTAATTATTTAGATTAATAGCACTACCATAAATCCATCAATATAATAGTAACTCTCATCCATAAAATGTCCCTCACCCACTAGCACTCTATGTTCTTATATAGATAAGAGAGGAGGATAGTATTAAGTTTAGGGTTTTGGAGAGTAGTTACAAATAGAATAAGATAAACCTAATATTGACGTAATTCAATGAATTATTTACTTAATTGATAATATTTTCTAAGAATGGGTTATGGATAAGTATGCACCACTTAGTACCTACCCATGAATTACAACTATATATTAAATACATACACTAGTGTATTAGTAATTAAATACACTAACATGAACCAAAATGGCCCTACATCAAGGCTTGATTAAATCCAACTCCATACTAGAGTTTTCCACTTAATTAGTTTAATCAGGAACACAATCAGTTCTAATCAATCTCCAATTCATCATAATTAGTTAAAATTAGGTTTTCATAGATCATTAGTCCCTATTACACTTCTAATTAAACCAATTAATTGATTTATTCAATCAACCATATAATTGGGTAAAATTGAACCCTATTTCATATTAGATAATTGTAATCATGTTTGAAATACATAATCATCCCAACTCACATACATCATTGAACCTATTACTTTATAGGTCCACTCAAGAGCCAAATTCAGTTTAACTAATCATGATTGAGTACTAAATTGTCACATTCCCTTAAAATACTCACATCCCCTTAAGACATTCATGTTCCCTTAAGAAGGTCACCTTTTTATAAGTCATCAAGACCCAATGCATAATAATAGGTTAAAATCATGATTTTTGGGCTTGAATGGCTCTAATTACACAGCCTATTAACCTAATTACTCGATTGATTTAATTAGGTGCACAATTGAGGTTAATCAATCACAATTCATGCCAATTATTTGTAACTAGGTTTGCAAGGCTCAATTATCCCCAATTTCACACATGTTAACCAAATTAATTTATTGGTTCAATTAGGTACATAATTAAAAATTAATCAAACCCAAAATTGGTTGCAATTGGGTTTGCAGGGCTTGATTAGCCCCAAATGTACCCATGATTGACCAAATTGCTCAATATTTTCAATTAAGCATGTAATGAATATTAATCGAGTCCATATTAGTGCTAATTAATTGTAATTGGGTTTGATTAGCCCCATTTCAATGCACCAAATTGAAACACTTACTGGATTTTTCAATTTGGCAAGTAATTTAGGATAATTAATCTAGTATACAGGCTAAATGGTTATTAGAATAAATTTGATTAAATGAATACATAACTATGTGCAATATGATAAATAAACATGTATTTTTCACGAACTATTTTACATTATTCAATGTTTTTAGATTGATTATTAACTAATTTCAACTAAAAAATTCCCCAATTAGATGTAAATGAAGAAATGAAGAAGGATTTGGGGAAAATGCATATAATTGAGCATCATTTATTATTATTTAGTGTTATTAGATTGTTATCAGACCTATTATGATAAGAAAAAGGACCCAATTAAGTGTGAATGTAAAAATGAAGGTGGGTATGGGGCAAACCCTATAAAAATGGGTGGTTGGGCATATTTTGGTCACTAAATCTTTCTTTAGTACTCCAATCATACCTATTTGGGCACGAATGAGACCCAAAATGAAAATTACTCTAATCACATTGATATGGATCTGCATTTGACATAAATTGATCAAACCACACGTAAATGTACCCAAAATCATATACAATTACCCCAATTACAAGTGGTTAGGTTTTTGTTATGTCAATTTATATGATTATGTGGTATTAAGTTTATTTATGTAGATATATATGTATATTAAGATTTAATTTAGGAGGAAAGAAGGGATTCTTTTACATTATTTTATATTGTAGTTTCCATTTTTTTAGGTATGTAACAACAAAAGATTCTATGTTTTCACTTTACTTCAGACAAAAACATAATCAACTCTTAACATAAAAGTTTTTGGGATAAACTGTGTTAGATTTGTGTAGTTTCTCAACATTTCGGATCCACACCTGTGATCCTTCATCAAGAAAAAAATAAAATAATATATTATTTTATTTTTTTCTTGATGAAGGATCACAGGTGTGGATCTGAAACATTGAGAAACTATAAAAATCTAACATAGTTTATCTAAAAAACTTTTTCATTATTGTATAGATTGTGAAAGTATCAAATCTTTGATAATCAACTCTTTTTCTAATGATTTTCTCATTCATAGTAGCAAGATCAAAAAAACATATAATATACATTTTTTTATAAAGGGTAAAAATAAGGGTGTCAAAAGGTCCCTAAAACTTTTACCCCACATTTTCCTAGAGATATGAACCATATTTACAAAGATATACTCAACAAGTCTCAATATAAAACATCATATTTCATGGTGAACAAACCCCAAACAAAAAAATTATAGTGAAATAATAAATAGACAACACTCATAGTTGAAACCACCCCAAATCTACAAATATCCTTGATGATGTATAGGTAAGGGGAGAATTCTCCAGCAACATATTTACCTGGCTCTAGTCTTGAAGGATATCTCATACTCTGATTGTGCTTTTCTTGATCACCCTTTATCAATCTAGTTTCAATCTCTTTGGCTCACTATATTTGTTAGACTCCTTGGGTGTTTCCTATCACTTATACATATAGAGTAAATTCTTGATGTAGTATACCTTTCTCATGACATTCACATTCAATCCCTACCTCATTACATTCAATCTTTCACAACGTTACTTTCACTTTTTTGCTAGTTTCTCAACTAGACAACCAATCCTTAGGTTTAAAAAGCCAATTCTTGTTGAAGGTGTTAAGGAATTAGATACAATGCATGGATGATCTCATATTTTCATATCACACTTATTCTAATTCCTTTCAAGTCATCAAACCCAATTCATCACTCATTTCCACTTTCTAAGCTCTCTACAACCTTATAAGGCTTGTATCCCTTTTTCTATGGTTTTCCCTTGGTTAACCAAATATAGGTATTAATTTAAATAATTAATCACCTTTATATGCTTCCTTTATACCCTCTGAGGTGTGGGTAAATTTTTATTACCTAATTCATATTCTAAGTCATACTCCTTTATAAATCATCCCTCTTTTAGGCCTAATTAGCCCTCATTTCTTGACACAGTCCTAGAATCCATACCAGACCATACTCTTTCAAGTAAAAACCACTTGAATCACTTTTTTCATGTCTAATAGAGAAATATTACAAAATTTCACTTTTTTCTAACAATTAAAACTCTTAATATCTCCTAAACCCTAATCTAGGGTTTTTTAAGCCCTACACAAGCCTGAAAGCACCTTAAATCCCATAGCTTGAGTTTGTCAAGGTTTCAAATCACCAAAATGCCACCAATTTTTTTTTAAACCCCTATCAACTCCTCCAATATTTTATACTCTTTTTTATCCATTTCTTGCATGAAACAATGAAACCTCATATGACTGTGTATGTTTCCTTTGATTATGCATTGGTCCTTAAGGCTCGTGTCTCTTCACCAACATTATAACTTCACCTAGTTAATTTATAGAGGTTAATACATACTCTCCAATGTAAAATTCACCTATATCCATCTCCATCCATTCTCTAATGATCAATTACACTTCTATTTTACCTGCAGCCTGTATAACAAGCTAAGGGGTTGTATATGACTAAGTCAAGTATTCCAATATGTATTTAAATAGGTTATGAGAAATTCAATAAATATAACATAAATACCTTAACATATCCTAAATTATGATAATACAAAAACCATTCAATGTCTTTATTCTTTCTCACACTTGTGTATTCATTTTTTCTTGAAACAAGTAACAGGGTGTTAGTTTGTGTAGGCAAGGTTTCTTCAATCAAGATGATTGTATATTATTGATTTTACATTACCCTATATATAAGAAAATAAAAAATATATTCCTTTAGTTAAAAATATTAGTCTATATATCATTCCTTTCATCTAAGCCTTACACCACGTTGTAAGAAACAACCTTTCACTTTCAAATTGATTGTCGCACATAGAATAGGGTATAAGGGCAGAGTTACCTTTCTCTGAGTTTATTTCATTTAGAATCATATAATAAATCACTCAAAGGTCTAAATGGTCTTTAACATGTTCACAATTAATAATACTTGTTTTTTTCTCCTAAAAACAATTTGTTCAAAGCTTACCTTCTTGAATGTAATCAATAGTCCTAACAAACCTATAGATTACACACCAATATGAACATAGTCATGGCCTCAAAGGCTTGTTCGATGCAATAATAAACTAGTATAATCATACACATTGAAATTAGAACACATATATCAAGTTATTTTTCTTTATTCATAACATTATTCTCTATTACATTTCAATCCTTTCATGGACTTGAGATCCTTCTTGAGGAGTTTTGCTTTTCATTCACATTCTCAGGTTTCCTCTCCTCTCCTTTCTTGGATATCTCTCTCCTCTACCTATTTTATCCTTACTCTCATCCTCCCCCTCATGAACTATCTTTCATTCACTCCTCTTATTCCTCATGTAAACAAACTTCCTATTTTCTTGCACTCCTACGTTGGTTTTGGAGATGGTTACCAAAACAAGAATGTACCACCTTTTAAGACATTTTGAAGACAAATTAACTCCAATCCTAACCTTTTATTCCCTCATTAGACTCTTAGGACCCCTTTTTGATTTTTATTACTATCTAAAAATTCAAATTATAATTTTGGAGGGAAAACCTCCAATTCAAATTCTAAGACATCTTATGGCCTCCAAAGACCCTTAGGACCTTTGTTAGACCTCTTAGCATGTACTTGAACCTTTACCACTAGAAATTTTATTATTTGGATCGATGATCCTACATCATACTCTCCAATAGGGAGAAAAATCAAATGACACCTTCTTCCTCTTTTTCCAATTATGCTTCACTTGTCTTTATTTTCTATCTTCTTCGTGGCTTTTCTTAGGTCCATCTTGTCCAATTTTAATCTTCTTGATCTTCTTCATTCTATTCCTTACTTTTTTCTTCCCTTTATTTCTTCTCAACTATTTCTATGTTGCCATTATCCATGTTTCCAATTCTTATTCAATCAATTCATGAGTCTCATACTCTTCTTCATCCTCTTTCTCTACTGCACCTACATATACTACATCATTCACATGCATTTCATGGATGTCATGAGGCCAAATTTCCAGCTTGTATGTTTTGTTTGTTCTTCATCCTAGTTGTATTTTTCATTATCTCAACTTGCTTATCTTCCTCCATCAGCCTGTCTCTTAGATGTGCATCTTGGAAACATGTTCCATGTTCTTCCTCATGATTTTGTCCTCCTATCTCAGCTGCTATATCATCATATAAACATGTCTTTGTATTACCTTGCCTTGATGTTATTTTATTCTCCTTTCAATGTTTGTTCATGAGTGCTTGTGACTCATCTTCTTCCTTCTTCATTTTTTTTGATGGTCAACATCTTATTATTATTCCATATCTACAATATTCATCTCAATAATGCTTACCATTCCTTATTAAAGAGTCTTGTTCACTCCTTCATAGTTTTCATCCTATAAACCCTCAAATCCTTCTTCATTTGATCCTTATTTGAGCTCATTACTGAGCTTTTCTTACTAATGTACAATTATATGTAGTCCTTTTAATGGACCAAAGTATGTTTCTAGCATTTTGAATTCTTCTTTCAACATGAGATCATCTATCTCTCCATCATCTTCATTAAATCTAGGTGAATTCTCATCATGCTCAACTTGCTTACCTTTCCTTTGCTTGGTTTTTTCCTTATTTTCTTTATCTTGTTTCCTTACTTGGTTGCCCATCTATATCTTTACTTCTTTTG
The DNA here is from genome assembly GCA_037957365.1 of Torreya grandis. NCBI lineage: Eukaryota > Viridiplantae > Streptophyta > Pinopsida > Cupressales > Taxaceae > Torreya > Torreya grandis. The sequence goes on along the minus strand of JARHVA010000094.1, from coordinate 8,050,573 downwards.
TAATACTATCTTCTTGTACCTTTTCCATGCTCTTCATAACCCATTATCTTCTTGGTTCATATTGATCTTAAACTTATTGAGAAACTTATTCTTTGTCTTCTCCTTGGACTCCCTCATTTATGAGAGTCATATCAACCTTCTCATGCTTCATCCCATGCTTCTCAAGCACTCTTTGAGGTGCTTCATCTTCACCTTGCTTTGCTACACACTCATTCATTAAGGTAATGGTTTCCATATACAATATGTCTTTATCATTAGAGTCAAATTCAAATATATCATCATATACATCATTTAAAAACAAATCTAGAAAACACTTATCTTCTTTCATGAATTCATCTTCTTGTATACATGGTTATACCTTCACTTCTTTGGCTTGGTTTGCTTGCACCATATCTTTTGCTTCCTTTGTAACTTTACCAACTTCTTCAAAGCTTTCTTGGATCACACTTACAATAGGATCCTCTTGTGCTCTTTTCATGTTTTTTGTAACCCATTTTCTACCTTGTAACTTTTGGTCTACCACTTGTTTTTCTTTGCATCACTCTCGTGCCTCATGCCTTGGTTATCTATCATGCCAAATTGGTGTTCCTTGCAATTTTTTATTTGTTTCCATATTTGTTCCTATTTTTCACTTATACTCTTTCCTTTTTTGTCCTCTTATTTTAGGTTCACCTCTTCCTTCTCAATACCTTGTTTAATTCATTTAGGTCATACAAACCCATGCCCTTATTCTCTTCTTTAAGGTTACAATTTTTCCTTATTTTTTCTCAACCTGCATATCATCCTTTACTTCTTTATAGATGCAATAAAAATCAATGTTCAAACATTCGTTTACATCCAAAAGCAACTGCTGCAATCTCATGTCTTCATGGATGACCTTTATGTCTTTTTGGTGCACCATTTCTTTGATTTTAGCTGCTATACATGGTAATGCATCATAGTATTCCTCTTTATCTTCAATTTATTCATAAGGAATGTCTTCAATCTTTATCACTTTGTCTTCTTAAAGAGACTCTCTTTCTTTGTCATCCTCTTTCCACTTGATGGTTGATGTTCTTGGCCCATCCTTTACTAACTTTGAGGCCTAATCCTTGGCCTTCACCACACTTGTATTCATACTTGCATACATAAACTTGAAAGAAATTTTAGCATAAAAAATGAGAGACCACATAGTCTCTTTGAATGTCTTTGGTATAGACATCCTCCATCTTATCTTCTTGTCTTCACCCTCATGTGTTCTTCTTGGCACTTCTCTATCCTTCTTGTTCTCCTCAATTATAACCGTCTTCTCAATCTCTTTATATTTTTTATCACTTGGAAACATTTCTCTTATCATGCCTATTTGGGTTTTCCTCTCTTTATTCTTCTTTCTCTTCATGAAACTCATCTTGTGCCTTCTTTCTTTCACAAGTGACTCTAGTGGCCACTTCACTCTTTTTCTCACTTGTTAGCTAATACATTGGTTTTATTGTTCTCTCATGAGCTTCATCATGATCTCTATCCTTTCTATACCTTGCCCCAATTATCTTCTTATGTCTTCCACTTCTCTCTCTATATCTATCTTCTCTTATTTATTTTCTAGGCCTATCTAGACCTTTATCTTAGCAAGTTTATCAACCTTGCCTCTTTGACCTCTATTGGGCCTTTCCTCTTCTTTGAGCCCTCTATTTAGTATATCTTCTTATCTCATTTGACTCTCTTGTGGAGTCTTATTTATTTTCTTTTCTATCTTCTCTCTTTATCTCTATCTTTTCTAGTATTTCCTTGACTAGGTTATAGTCCTTTCTCATAATACTTTGGGGTTGCATCTCTTCTCTTATTAATTTGATATACCTTTGTATTTATCTCAATGGATTAGACCTAGAACATACTATTCTCCCTCAATACCCTATAATATTATCTCTCATGCATATCTCATAACATGTTATCTTCATCTCAAATTAACAAATTTGAAAAACTCAAAATAAATGAAACCAAAAATCACCTTGATATGATAGCAAACGATGCAGAGGTAAGGGGAGAAGTCTCCAACAACATCTTTCCCTGGCTCTGGTCTTGAAGGATATCTCATTCTCTGATTGTGCTTTTCTTGATCACCATTTATCAATCTAGTTTCAATCTATTTGGCTCACTATATTTGTTAGACTCCTTGGGTGTTTGCTATCACTTATACATATAGAGGCACTTTTTTATGTAGTATACCTTTCTAGTTACATTCGCATTCAATCTTTCACAACCTTACTTTCATTTTTCCAATAGTTTCTCAATTAGACAACCAATCTTTAATTTTCAAAAGCCAATTCCTATTCAAGGTGTTAAGGACCTAGATTCAATGCATGGATGATCTCATATTGTCATATCACACTTCTTCTAATGTGTTTAAATTCATCAAACCCAATTCATCACTCATTTCCACTTTTCAAGCTCTCTACAACCTTATAAGGCTTATAGCCCTTTTTCTATGGTTTCCCCTTAGTTAACCAAATATAGGTATTATTTTTAATAATTAAGTACTTTTATATTATTCCTTTATACCTTATAAGTTTTGGGTAAAGTTTCATTACCTAATTCATCTTTTAGGTCATATTTCCTTTGTAAATCATCCCTCTTTTAGGCCTAATTAGCCCTCATTTCTTGACATGGTCCTAGAATCCATACCAGACTATACTCTTTCAAGTAAAAATAAATTTAATCCCTTTTTTAATGTCTAAGATATCAATATTACAAAATTTCACCTTATTATGATGGTTAAAACTCTCAGTATCTCCAAAACCCTAATTTAGGGTTTTCTAAGCCTTGCACAGGCCCAAGAGCACCTTAAATTACATAACTTGAGTTTTTAAAGTTTTAAAATTATCAAAATGACACAAGAAGTTATTTTTAAATCCATATAAACTCCTATAATAGGTAAAACTCTGTATTTTATCCATTTCTTGCATGAAATAATGAAACCTCGGATGACTGTGTATGTTTCCTTTAACTATGCATTGGTCCTTGAGCTTTGTGTCTCTTCACCAACATTATAAATTCACCTAGGTTATTTATATATGTTAATAAATCCTATCCAATGTAAAACTCACCTATCTCCATCTCCATACATTCTCTAATGATCAATTACACTTTTCTTTTGCCTGTAAACTGTGTAACAGGGTTAGGGGTCGCATATGACTGTGTCAAGTATTCCAAGATTATAATATGTATTTCAATAGGTTATTATCACTTACATAAACCTAATATTAGGACATTAACCTATAATAATTTATTATAAGACACAAACCATTCAATTATCTTATTCTTTCTCACACTTATGTATTCATTTTGTCTTGAAACAAGTAACAGGGTGCTAGTTTGTATAGGCATGGATGACTATATATTATTGATTTTAAATTTAACTCTATATAAAAAATAAAAAATATCCTCCCTTAGTGAAAATTATTAGTCTATATATCATTCCTTTCATCTAATCCATATACCATGTTGTAAGAAACAACCTTTCACTTTCATATTGACTGTCATACACAGAACAGGGTATAAGGGTAGAGTTAACTTTCTCTGAGTTTATTGAATTTAGAATCATATACTCAATAAATCATAGGTATTAATGGTATTTAATACTTTAACAATGAATAAAAATAATTTCTTCTCCTAAAATAATTTATCTAAATCTTGTGTTCTTAACTGTAATCAGCAGTCCTTCCAAACTTGCAAATTACACACCAATATGAACATAATCATGGCCTCAATGGATTTTTCAATACAATAAGCAACTGGTTCAATAATACACATTTAAATTAGAACACATATATCAATTCATTTTTCTTTATTCATAACATTATTCTCTATTACAATATAATCCTTTCATGGAGTTGAGATCCTTCTTGAGGAGTTTTGCTTTTGATTCACATTCTCAGGTTTCCTCTCCTCTCTTTTCTTGGATATCTCTATCCTCTACCTATTTTCTCCTTACTCTCTTCTTCCCCCTCATGAACTATCTTACATTAAATCTTCCTATTCCTCATGCAAACAAACTTCATATCTTCTTGCACTCCTTGGTTGATTTTGGAGGTGGTTACCAAAATAGGAATTCACCACCTTTTTCAAAATGACATGACATTAACATATGAACCACTACATAAGACATTTTTAATACCAATTAACCCCATTCCCAACATTTTCTTCCCTTATTAGACTCTTAGGACCCCTTTTTGCTTGTTCTCACTATTTGAAAATTCAAATTACAATTTTGGAGGGAAAACCTCCCATTCATATTATAAGCCATCTTATGGATTACTAATACCATTAGGACCTTTTTTTAAACTTTTATCATGTACTTTAACCTTTAACACTAACAATTTTCTAATTTGGCTTGATGATCCTGCATCACCCAATAGCAAGCATGCCTCACGACTAGCTCAACCAACAATAAACATATGGTTCAAAGATGGAAATTTAGGAATCCTTGAAGATTTAAAAATAAAATCAAAGGGTATAAAATTGAAACATCATCATGAGGTTAAGTACCTCAAAAATAAGTACACAAAGAAGCCACGAGTGCTCAAGAAGAGGGGATGACAACTATTGAGTGACTAAGCCTTTAAATCTCACTCTCCATTAAAAACACACAATAAAATAAAATAAAAGGCCTCAAAAAAGGCTCTAACCTACTTGGCCATGTGGTGATAAAGTGCATTAAAACATTCAAGAGAAATTTAAAAGCATCTTGTTGAAAAGGTAGTGGTCACTACTGAACCAGGACAACAAGAACACATTAGAGTAAGAAATGAGAATATAGAATGGTCTAATCCTTTAATCTCATTATCCAAAAAACCATAATCTTACACAACGGGACAAATTATGAGCTTTGCACCAAGGCCACAATGAACATTCAAATCCATCAACAAAGCTACTGAGATCAAAAAACATAGAAGATTTGCACAGCATAGTTTTCATATCATTGACTAGAATTAAAATAACCCAAATAGGGCCAAATGAAACACAACAAGAGGTCACCAAAAACAATAGTTAGCCAAAATAGAGGCTCCACCTAGTGCAACCAAATCCACTAGAATCTCTTGAGATAACCAAGCCTAGATCTGATTAAATATAATAAGTAGTGTCTCATCCTTAGAAGACATGAACTAGTCCTCCAATAATGGAACCCAAATGTGATTGAGATAAAAGGTACAAACTGGGAGGATCAATAAAACCTAGATGCCCAATTAAGATAGGGAAACAACCTAAAATACACTTCCATTTGACTAGATAGTAATGGATCTAAAGAAATAATGTCCTTATAAAGGGAATAAAGCCTCTATAGAGATTTAGGCCTATGCAAGATTCAAAAATGAGACGAGCAAGAATGGGAGTGGCCCAAGGTTGATTCACCGTATTATATGACTAACATTAAATCCAATGGGGTCTAGGTTGATTGGTAAAATCTGGGCATTTACCAAGATGAGGTCCTAGGTTCAATCCCCATTGGCTTGTTTGCTTTTAATGGAGTAATCTGATCAAAGATGGAGTAGTTAGACCAACATTCCTAAGACAACATTATTGAGTGTTCATCAATTGTACAAAAGTGGTATGAAACCTAGGCACCATCTTTACAAATGTAGTATGAAACTTAAGCTCCTAGTGGTCTATGCTCACAACAGTCCCTAGTTTAATGAGGTAGTGGGAGACTTTTCTCAAATTGTAAAAATGTAATGATCCTCCTAAATTAAAAAAAACATTATATAATATTATCATCCATTTAGGCATGAATATTAAGCAAGACAAAACAAGCCATACACACCCAAATTTTGTATTTTCATTTTACTTTTCCAATCCTTTCTTGAACTTTTTTTTCTTATGAGAGTTTTTGCATGAATACACACACACACACACACACACACACACACACACACACACACACACACACACACACACACACACACACACACACACACACACACACACACACACACACACACACACACACACACACACACACACACACACACACACACACACACACATATTATTGTGTGTGTGTGTGTGTGTGTGTGTGTGTGTGTGTGTGTGTGTGTGTGTGTGTGTGTGTGTGTGTGTGTGTGTGTGTGTGTGTGTGTGTGTGTGTGTGTGTGTGTGTGTGTGTGTGTGTGTGTGATTTCATGGGGTGATGTCTTTTTTATTGGTAAATGTAATTTTTGGGGTTCTTAACTCTTATTTAGTCTCAAAAAATTATTTTACATAGGTAAATTTTAAAAATTATAATAAAATAACAACCACCCTCATTTTTAAGGGAGGTCAACTCCATCAATTCCTTTGCTAATAAAGCAGGAGATCAACCAATGTGATATAATTCAAACCCTACCCCTTCCCCCACCTAAATCTCCAAACAATATAATCCTTTACATATTTTTCTTAAAATTTTATAATTCATAAAATTAATATCTATATCTTTCTTGTACAACATACAACTAATATAATAAATTTTATTACAAAATTAAATAAAACAAAAACATATATTTCTTTCATATAAATATAATTCTTATTGTTGATATTGAATAACATAGGAATCCTACAATATTCAAAATCAAACTTGTATAACTACAAATCCATCTTCTATAGAAACTTTACATAATAATAAAATAAGAGTAATGTAACTTTATAATTACTAAACAAGCTTAATTGTGACACAGTGAAAAAAGTATTCGTATAGACAACTCATAAATTCATAGTGTCTTGTTCAATACAATCTATATGTTAAATAGTATAATCTATATAGAAATGAAAAAATAAAGGTCTCCTAACAATTAGAAAAGAACATTGAAATTTTTGTAATAATAAATATGAAGTAATTGACATAAATTGACTACTACATGGTGAAAATAAATACGAAATACTTCAATAAGGGATTTGTGTATATATCCTTATCCTAGATCTCTTTCACCTTTTTTTAGTTGTATTTTTATTTTATTTTATCATGTGTGTAATGGGTGTTATCTTCTATTATGTCAACTACTATACCACCTTTGACATTTAATTATCAAGTGAATTTTAATAACACACCATGAAAAAATTATATAATTGAAATATGTTATCATGATATATTATAAGGTGACTTCAAATGAATTCATTCATTTTCATTTTGAGCATCATTTCTCTATTATTTTCTCTAATATTTCATTACACTGTCTATCAATTTCCCCTACTATTATACATTGCATCAAATTTTTAGAATAAATTTTTTGGTATTTATATTATATATATGGATGTTAAGTTTAGTTAATAGTTTTTCTCAGTCTTTTTTGAGGAAGAGGAACTTGCAGAAGTTATTGCAAACAAATCCTAGTTCGTGGAGTGGGGTGTCATTTGTAGATTTTACAAACTTTTCCCGACCCTTGTGGTGCTTCATAATTGGATATCTGAAAATGTGAAACCCTTCATGAAGGATAGTCTAGAGATCTACCCATGATCTAAAGGGTTCTTCATTGTTGTCTTTAATCTTTTTGAATAAAAAATATGGTAATGCAAGATCAGATCTAATCTATGGATCGACATCTTATCTTGGCAAAGCCATGGTTCCCCTCCTTCAACCTTTTTATTGAATCTTTTAATCTTAGGCCTATTTGGGTATGTCTACCATACCTTCCCCTAAAATTTTATTCTAAAACTTGTATCTTAGCTATAGGTAAGTCAATAAGTGATATAATGAGGGTGGATGTATCTACCATGAGTTATCTCCATACCACATATGCTACAATATTATTTTATATGGGCATGTCTTCTAACCTCCCTACTTTCATTGATTTGAAAGTCCATAATCGCGTTTGGACCCAAACTCTTGATTATTAGGGACTTCCCTTTTATTTTAAAATATGTTTTACTACAGGGCATATGGTTGGTTTGTGTTAAATTTATATGAAAATAGGGGTATGTCTTAGTGGAAGGATTACCTTATAAATCATCTCACAATGGAATCCACAAATAGTCTATAGTGTAAAGAAAAGGATAAATATTTAGATAGTCAAAGAGACATGATCCATAAAGAAGTGAAATCTAGAGAGGAGGGGGAAGGAATTGAATCTTTAGGATTCATGAAGGAAAATGAATTCAAGATAGAAAGAGCTTTGTTGGATGATATTCTAGATTCATTTGAGGGTTTGAAGACCCATAAAGAAGTGGATACTTTGGAAGGAGGAGATTGGACTGGGAGCAACAAAAATAAAGGAAAAGGAAGAAAGAAGGTGGAAAATTTTAATATGACCCTTAAATCTCAAAAATAAAAAAATTATAATGGTATGATTGTCTCTTGTGGATATACAACGTATTTACAATATAGTCATAGCTTAGCTGCAGTCAATTTCATTTTATGTAGGAAGAGGAACTTCATGAGATTTTCAATGTTTTATTTTTCTCTCCTTTGTAAAGGGTAGAGTCCCTTTCAAAACAATCCACTTTTCCCTTAACAAAAAATAATTTTTTTCATTAAAAAATCATGGTGGAACATTTTATGTGGTTATCCTTACATTTTAACCCTATTTTGGATTAATTTTAAGCCTAAAAAAGATAGAAAGTATGTGCATAATTTAGATTAAAATATATTAAAATTAAGCATAAATATAAATGTAACAGGTTGTAATGGATTTAATCAATGCACTTTATAAATATGGAAAGTACTAAAGAGGATATGATACATTGCATAATTTTTTTAAGATATGGAGCAAGGTATGTAGGAAACATGATTGTGCGTCTCTCAATGTAAGATCTAGAACTATGTCAGTGCCCAGATAGTATCACAGCCTTAGGTCATTATCATGTGACAATATATTCCCAATATCATGATTTTTTATCTATATATTTTTCTTATATATTTTAACATAGGTAGGTTCACCTATTTATCTTTAATATTTGTGTGCAATCCCAAGTTTTGATTATGTGCATGCTTCACAAAAATCAATCTCTTGTACTTGAAACCCTAGATGCACTTGTTATACTACACATTAAAATAAATTTACCTATTCTTCCCAATTTTAAAATTAGCCACAAGGTGAAGGTCTTAGAGAAGTTTGAATCACCTAATAATCAATCCAAGCATATTCCCAATCTGATGGTTTTTTTATCTATGTATTTTTATTATATATTTTAATATAGGTAGGTGCACCTATTTGTCATTAATATATTTGTGTATGATCCCAAGTTTTTATTATGTGCATGTCCAAAAAAAATCAATCTCTTGTACTTGAAACCCTATGTCGACTTGCAATGATATAATTTGTCCTACAAAGGGGGAATAAATTTGGGTTGATTTGACCCCAATCACTCCCTTTGAATGAATGAGCACTACCTACATATCCAACACTCTAAAGAGGGAAGTAAATTTTCATGTAGTTCTCACTAGGTGTATGTGTGAAATTAGTGTTCAATCAATGTATGCAACCTATGACGTCAATTTTAAAAATTGGAAAATGGAAACTATTGCTTTATTATTAGGTGATTCAAACTTGTCTAAGACCTTTTCCTTGTGACTAATTTTAAAACTGGGAAGAATGGAGAAATTATTTTGAATGTGTAGTAGTGTATATATGTATTCCAGATAATTACTATATGCCTAATAATCTTAGGCTTTATTTATATTTACATGGAGTTATTTGGGTTATTTATCACACCACTAACAATCCATATAAATGGGTTGATCCATAGGAATGATCTAATTTATAAATATGACCATTATTGGGTAGATGATGAAACCATCAAATTTAGATAGTACCTAAGTCTAACAGTTTTGATTGTGAGATAGGAACACTACTATGAAGATTTATATATATTTTAGTATAATATTTTACTAGTTTGGCATAGACTAGGGGAATTATTTTAGGTGAGTGACATTAATTTAGAAGGATTGGGAATTATCTTATTTTTTAGGCCATTATGTTTGTTTCTTTTTTAGGGTCAGGTCCCTAATTCAAAAAACTTTTTTAGCCATAATAAAAATACTTGGAAGGATTAGACCCATAGATAGCTTGTGGATGTGATAAAATGGTACATTAGAGTCATATATGCATGAACAAGTCATGTATGGTGAAGGTAGGGTAAAACTAACATGTCCAAGTGTATAATACCATATTTAGTATCTATAAATACCCTATTTAAATATATATGTAAATTAAAAATAAATACTAAAGTAAAAAGATAAAGATACACCTAAGTGTATACAACACACTTTTTATTTGGGAAAGGATCTAAATGTGCAGCTTAAACCAAGAAACCTAAAACGAATGTGTAGTATTAAATTTACATAAAATGAATTATGAAATCAGAACTATAATTGAAATTTGAAACTTAATAAAAAGGAATGACTACGTATGTATGCAAGTGAAACCATGTTGCCTTGAAACTTGTTAAAAATGATGTTTCCTTGTTCAATCATTATATAATGTTGTTTCTTATTGATAAAAATTGACAATTAGGGGTGATCAAATCCCAAACTTTTGAAACTAAGGAAAGTCCATGGGTTGGCAAAATGAAATCCCCAACTTTCATGAAATATAGAGTAGTGCCAAAACTGTTGAGTTTCATTGAACTTCAACCACACTAACTCAAATAACTAATATAGATTTGATCTTAAATCTCAAGATGGAAGGTTGGGATCACATAATGGGATATCTATGAGAAATTAAAATTCCATTGAGTGTTGTTGAACCTCAACCACATTACCTTGAAAAACATGTATGAAATACCATGTATAGACTTGTGGATTCAAGGTGGCTAACTTTTAGGTACTATCAAATTGTGTTTTCAAATAAACAATTCTAATAATACTCATGTGCGAACATGATAAACTAAAAATTTGTATATAATTATGAACAAGTATCAAGTCCCATTAACTGATGCCAATTGATGTATGTACTAGTATCAAATTTCATGAACAATTATCAAGCCCCAATGAGTCAATGTTAACTAAGATAGAATGTTATGAATTTATATGTTAACTTTGAGAACCTATATCTCAAATGTATTTGTATGTGAAATATTGTAACTTATGGTCATATAAAACTGTATACACATGATTTGCATATGTGACCAAGTGTATCTAAATATGTAATCTATAATTTTTGTCTCTATAAATTGAGTACATATGCATAACTTGTGCCTATAGAATTTATACACATATGTAAATATATGTCCCATATCTGAATCAAACTAATATCTAAACCAATTTGAAATATTTGAATCTATCTTTTATCCCAAATTTTGATTTTTTACTCATGAAGTAATGTGTCTCTATGACAATCCCATTAATATTCCCCCCTTTTGGGGTGAGGGATATAGCATGTAAGACACTCATTTAGAAATAAAGAGTCAATTGTACCATGTTTAAAGTTATAATCATGTCAACATGTATATAATATGTCATTATAGTCATGTATATTTCATCAAAACATGTATTTAATATATTTAATGCAAAGCATATAATTTTCAAGTCAAGATAGATACATCAATAAGGCATGGAGTAATAACCATCATTGATATAATAATTAAAAAAGACTATGTAGTAAAAGGTACACTATTTGATTCATGGCACCCCACACAAAGGGAAGGTGCATGATATGGATCACAACACCTAAAAACTCAAAAATATAAACAAGCCAAGCTTAGAAAATAATCCTATATTAATCCAATCATAAGTACACAATGTCAGGGTACTAAAATCCTGGATATTGAAGTTAATAAAGGGAAAGATAATGAATCCTTAGTGTTATGGTCAGAGGTAAAGGACCTAGAAATCAGAGTAGAAATAAATAGTGTTATCTTTAAAAAAATTCCATCATATGATGATGATTAATTATCATCTCCCTAAAATCTATGTTAAATAACAAATATGGAGGATACAAAAGGATCTAGGTCTAAGATAGTTCACACCCTATAGGGAGTGAAGGTGAAGTCTCCCACTGAAATTATCAAATCCAATGTGGTAGAGGTTAATAAATATCCTATATCTAAGATGTATCCTCTTAAAAATGAGGAATAATTTATTCCTTTCTCACTTAAACTTCTCAAATTATGTTTTATACCTCCCCGGTTCCTAGTCAAAACTTTAGCAATAGGTAAACTTGTAGTATGAATAAATCAATGGAGTTGGGAGGCAAAAAAAATGGAAAGAGGAAGACCTAAAAGAATGGATATAAAATATATGGAAATAATATATGATTTATAGGTACATTATAAAATTCTAATTCCACCATCCCTAGATTTGAACTTGCTTGAATCAACTCAAGATGCTTTTACTTTGTTCACTAGGTTCAATCTTTAACAAGAGACTTTCAACTGCTCAATAGGATTAATATCCTCATTTTATTTGAACCTATCTCTAATCACATTAAAAAAAAAATTCTCAATTATATTATAACCTGAAAAATTATCTCACTCATCCCCTTAACTCATTTCATTCATTGATTCATCTCCTTTCACTCATTCACTCACTAGCTTCACACTAGGTTCACAACTCAAGACACAAAACACCAAATCTTATTTTAGGTCTCATGAACACATAATAAAACCATGTATAACCTTATTTTATATTATTATACTTGTATTAACCTATTTAAACTTCACATTCCCTTTCCATCCTTCATATACACACCTCAACTAATTGGTAGCATAATTCCCTTGTAGACTTTTTTTCACAAATATCCTTTGTATGAATAATTTACAAGTCCTCCTAAGAAAATAATCCCAAATTTAGATAACCTATATCTTCTTACATCCTCCCATTAATTTTTAAATTCTAACTCTCTATCTAAATATTACTTCCCTTGTAAGCTCCTTACCAATTAGGCCTTTAGCCCTCCTTGCAATTGATCAGTCACCAAATCCATACCAGACCATATGGTACCCAATTGAAACCTCATGAATCCTTTCCAAAAAAAAAACACACCTTATAACAATTTTTAAATGAATTTCCATAGTTATAACTCAAGTTATTGTGTTTTTAGTTTCAAAACCCTAGCTAGTGCAATCTAGTTGACTATGTAGGCCAAGAGGGGTTTAAAGACCATATCTTTGGTTTGAGATCACTTAAAACTAAAATAATACCTTTACCATGTCTTTTATACCATTTTCCACCTTTCCAAATAGTTTTTGATTCATGTTTAGAGCTTGTTATGGCTTATAACAACACAAACACATAATTTTGTGTATTCTTTTAAAGAATGTGTAATGGTTTATTAGTCTATTTGATTTGAAATAAGTTCCTAGTATTCAAATAGGATATTATCAAAACTTATCATAATTTTAATCATTATAAGACTCACCCAAATCAATATTCCATCACTTTCTCAAGCATATACACTTTTTTCTTTGACATTTGATTGTGTAAAACAAGATTCTGCCTGTGCAAACAGGGTTCCATTTAGTTGTGAACTGTGAACTGTATATTTAACATGAAAATTGCATTAAAACTATATAAAAATACCACTCAACCAATGATATTATTACCTATATAAATTCCAAGTATAATAATGATATTCTTGACACAAAGATTTCAAGAAACATCAATACTTCACATTCCTTAACTGTCACAGTCAAATAAGATACATGGACAATGACATCTTCATTGAGTTTATTTATACCATAACATACGATATGATCAGATAATGGAATACCTGATACATTTATAATTTCAATATAATCTTTCCACATTTTTTATTAGCATTGACCACATCTAAAAGCTATTAAAATAGTCCTTTGTCTTGACTATAACCTATAGTCTCAACTCAGACCTAAAACCAACACAAATAATGATACATTCATAGCCTCAATGGATTTTCAAGGTAATATATAAAAAATAATAATACAATACCTTTCAAGGGAGCATAGACACACACAAAAATCTCTTCTTTATTCATTAGAAAAATTATCTGTTACATATACAGTCCATGAATGGACTATGCCACCTTCTTGGAGAGTTTACATTCTTATTTTCTTGGTTTATTATCCTCTAAACTTCTCATATATCTATCTCCCTACTCTCTACATACTCCCCTTAATATTACTCTCCTCTAATCTTACAACTCCATTCTCATCCAACATCTACATTGGTTTTTTGGTAGTTACAACTAAAACTCTCTTACATGGTCATCTCTATGTATGAGTGGCAATTACATTTTTAACATAAATCTTGAATTCCAAGACTTAAGTGATTATACATAAAAATGCCTTAAAACACTCTTTTCATGACCTATTTTACCCTTGTACCAACATTATCTCTCTTAACCACTTCATACTATGCTTATGGTCTTTCTAGGGTTAGTCTAGGATTTGAATTTTCAAACTTACACTTTTAGAGGGAAAACTCCAAACACATAAAAATCACACTCCTAATGAATCATGAATATTATAAGACAAAAAATATATCCTAATGGATCCCTCACATACACCTATATACCAAAATAGATCACCTATGACCCCTAACTAGCATGTATCACTTCAACAACTGAAAATGGTGTTTTGCTTACTTGATGCTCCTACATCATACTCTCTAGGAGAGAGAAAAATTGAATGCTAACTTATTATTTATTACCTTCCAATTCATTATTTGAGGATCTTCCATTATCACCTTGTTATTTTTCCTCCTTTCTTTCTCCTTTCTCCTCATGAAACTCTTGTATTTTTGCTTCTTTGCCTTGTCTATTATCCTTGTCAACTCATCCTCTAATTCTATGAAATGTACAACCTGATGCAACTATTTATTCTCTACGTTTTATATCTTTTCCAACTTAATTTCTCCTTCATCATACTCTTCTTCTAAATTATGGTTCTCTCTTTTCATTCTTACTCTTACTCTATGTCTTCCTTCTTCATTAATCTCACTTGATTCATGCTTCCTTGGGTGTCTTTGCTCCTTGACAATGATAGTTACTTCTTCATTTTGTTATAATTATATCATAGGCATCTCAACCTTTGTCACTTTTTCAATAAGTATTTATTTTATGCCTCCTCATTATACTTCTCCATATCTGAATGTGTTTTCACACTACCTTGCTCATATTGCAAGAATAACTTATTGTCCAATTCACCTTCATCATGGTACAATATGGTTTGGAATATTATTATATTTACATCATCACGAAAATAAATTAAAAAATTAGTTTTAACTTCACCCATGTAATATATTACCTTTTGAACTTTTTCATGCTTCAATTTCTTGCTTTCTAGTTTACTTGTTTGTAGCTTTAGCTCCATAAATCCTTATGCTTCACTATGTTGCAACCTCATTTTCTTGTGTTCATCATCATGTTTTATTAATATTCTTCCTTTAATTTTTTCCTTATATTCCCATACTTGTGATAAAATCAACTCATTAGACTCCATACTCAACCTTCCTTGGTTTGTCTCCTCACTTGCATCATCTTGCACCAATTTTTCTCCATCTCTTGGGTTGTAACTCATCATTTAATTCTGATCTTATGCTATCATATAACCTACAAGTTAATCTTCATATTCTTTATAATATTTATTCATAACTTGTCCTTGGAATCCCTCTCTCATGAGAGTTAAATCAATCTCATTATACTGCTGCACATCAAGTTTTTTAAGCACTCTGTGAAGTTCTTCATCTTATTCTTGACTTTTCACAATCTTATACATCAATTCAATTATTTATCTATACAAATAATATTCATTGTCTAAATTATCTTCATATGCATCATCATAAACAAAATAGTAATCAAATCTTGAGACCACTTAGCCTATTTACACTTGTCATCTTGCTTACTCAACTATAACATCATCTCTTTGTATTTATTTGGTTTCACCATGTCTTTTTAATTCTTGGGTTTTCATCTTGCTTCTTATTTTATACCCTCTTGAAATGTATCTGCTAGAATATCCTTTTATACCCTTTTTGTGTTCTTCACAACCCATTTTCTACCTTACACATTCTTGGACTAAAGTTTGCTTCTTTTCTCATCTTCTTCATGCTCCTTTTTTTATAATTTGTCATATTATCTTGATGTATCATGCCCTTTATCTCTTTCCTACTTGTTTCTTCTTGTCTTTCACCTAAATTATTGCCTTTCATAACCTCTTACTTGAGGTTTACCTTCACTATCTCACCTACTAGTGTATTGAGCCACTTAGGCACCACATACCTGTTGGTTGAATATTTTGTCAATCAGCGTATTGATAAACAAAATAGGTCTAATCAGCCAAAGTAGAAAGATTAGTCGTTCCAAATGTGTAGGTTTACCACATCATAAGGGGACTGATCTCTCCTCTCATCAAGGGGAGGTTCCCTATAGGTATGCTATATATATATATATATATATATATATATATATATATATATATATATATATATATATATATATAAAATAATACTCAAGGGTAGGACAAACCATCCATCTCTCTTTATTAAGATATGATGTGTGCAAATCAAAGGAAAAACTCAAGGGAAATGACATACAACACTCCTCTTCTTTCAGAAGTACTATTCAACAAGCCATAAGAATACTCCAGGTAGTAATAGCAAAATGTAGAAAAAGATGTAATAACCAGCAAATCAAGATGCAGC
Organism: Torreya grandis; assembly: GCA_037957365.1. NCBI lineage: Eukaryota > Viridiplantae > Streptophyta > Pinopsida > Cupressales > Taxaceae > Torreya > Torreya grandis. The sequence continues at coordinate 8,034,015 of JARHVA010000094.1, read as the reverse complement.
ACAAAGTCTCCACCTAGATTGCTCAAGAATAAGATATGAAGGACAATGAGGGCACAAAGTCACCCCAAGGTCCTTTACATAGAAATGAAAAGAAAACACACTAAAGGAAATTATGGGGGCATAAAGTCTCTCCATAGTTGACTCTTCAGGACACCTTTTTGACTGTTGTCACTAATTTTGTTTGTTGAATTAAAGGAACAGAAGATATATTGGAGAAAAAGACATAAGAACAGTTTCCTCAATAACAAAGATATTACAGCACAAAGTCTAAAAAACCATTTGCTTTCTTATTCCAATAACAAAATATGATAAACAAATTGAGCTCAAAGTCTCAGAAGTGTCTTTCAATTTGGGCAGAGTTTCGTTTTGATCATCCAAAAAAGAGATCTATTTACAATAGAAGAGAGTCCCTTATATACCCTCTTCAAGAAGGACTCAGGAATATTAACACATCATGTTCCATTGAAATATGTTAAGAAGGTAGGCTGGAACTTAGGGGCATCTACCCATTTGCTTTTCTCAATGCAGAGAAACAAATCACGCTATTAAAAGTTTACATCTTTCCATGTCCACCTGGCGATCTGATCCTTCTTCATCATTCCTCCTTTTTTGGTTATTTAAATCAGGTCCTAGATTCAATTCAATGCTCTGTTCCTTAGTCACTTTCTGTTGGGCTTTAGCAATTAATGCATGGCACATTCCATTGCTAAACAGGTGAAGACACGTGGTAACTTTCATGGGACTCTAAGAAATGTTTATTGATAGAGGCTTTGAAACCTATTCAAAATTCAAAAACGTGGATGCAGACACGTGTCGCTATTCATAAAGTTACAATGGAAAAGGTGGCAACTTTCACTCATCTTTAGAGAGTCAGGCAGATGATGACACATGGCACATTCTGCTTTCTTCAGTAGCTCACTGGGGGTCCACCATAGTCTTTATGAAAATAAGAAGCAGGAGGGAGAAATTGCAGAGATTGACACTAGTCGGCTTTAGCCAAATTTTGCAAGGGGCACGTGGCATGGTCTGAATACATTTGTTAGTCACGTAGATGCAAACACTTGACACATTTTGCTTCATTTAGTCACTCATCCCTAGGTCCACCATGGTCTTTGCTCAAAATAGTGAAGCTAAGGGAAGAGACTATGGATATTAACACTTGGAGGCTTTTGACAAGCTTCAAAAGGGACACATGGCAATATCTGCCGATTCACAGAAACAAAGTTTAGTGAGGCTCAGTCGTCGACACTTGGTAGCATCTATGGGATTCTGTTGGACTTTTGTCTCTGTCTGTTTGTTTTCCTTGGTCACTTTTTGCCACGGGAATTCCCATCATAGGGGCACTTGTGTCATTGACTCTTGGGGCACTCCTTTGAACTTTGTCGCTTGAACCAACCATTGAACCAATTTTTGGTTCAACGGTTCAAACGAAGCCTTGAACTGATTGATGAACCGTTTGATTGAACCAAAGGATGAATCAAAGTGTTGAACTTGCTACTTGAACCCACTTTTAAACATTTTGTTTGAACCAAGGCACTGAACCAATCTTGAAAATGACCAAGTATTAGAAACTGATTCTTTTGATTGAACCCACCTGCAGAGTCCATAGATTTAAGCCTAAAAAATAAGGAATTTGAATGCCCAAGACAAATTTTGAAAAGGGAAGAGACAATTTTGGTCTGTAAGACCACAATTGTTTAAATGTTGTCCCAAAAATGAGTGATATTTTTAGGGGACAATAGCTGACTCCAGTTGGGGAACTTCTATCAATTTCAAAAAGAATTGAAAGGAGTAGAATCCAAAATCTCCAGTGTCTTCATGTGTACCATTGGGTTATGGAGTCATGCTACCCAGAAATGAAAGGCATCAAAAATGAAAACAAAACAAAACAAAATAGAATTAGAAACTATACCAATATACATATATACATATGCAATGATCTGATACTTCAAGAGTTGAAGTGTTTTAGATGTTGCCCATTGTGAGGTAGAGAAAAGAGTGTGCCATCTTGATATTTCAGCAAAAAGCTATTTTCACCAATGTGCTAATGAATTATAAATGGGCCTCTCCAAAGGGAGTCAAACTTTCCATGCATTCCCTTTGGTTCTCTCCTTTTGTCCCACAGCAGGACTTGATCTCTAATATGGAAATCATGAATTTTGGCCTTCTAGTCAAAGAGTTTCTTTACCAAACTTTGATGAGCAGCAATTCTGTCTACCACCATGGTTCTCTGTTCCTCCAACTCAGTCAGGCACATGATTATTTTATCAAGAGAGCTTTCATATGTCTGATCTTCAATTACCTTTGCCAATTTCAAGGCTGGTAATTCTAAGGTGATTGGTATCTCAATATTGATACCATAAATAAGTTGAAAAGGAGACATACCAATTTTCCTCTTTGGTGTGATTTTGTCTACCCACAGAACATCAACCAATGCTTTATGCCATGTTCTTTGATTGTCATCTGTCAGCTTCTTGATAATAGTTACCATATTCTTATTGTTGGATTCAACTTGTCCATTCCCTTGTGGAAAATAATCGGAAGAGTGAGAGAGTGTAATTCCATAATAGAAACAAAATTATGTAATTTTCTGAGAGGTGAAATAAGCTGCATTATCAGTAACAATTTTGATTGGAACTCTAAACCTGGAAATGATATTCTCTTTGAGGAAGTTGCATACAACTTCTGAAGTAGCATGCTTAGTTGGGATTGCTTCTACCCACTTGGTGAAATAGTCAGTTGCTGTAAGGACATAATAATGTCTAGCACTTGAATATGGGTTTATAGTCCTAATAAAATCAAGTCCCCATTGTTGGAAAGGTTCTTCTATGATCACTGGCTTGAGAGGCATAGCAGCTAGCTTGGGTCTTCCAACAAATTACTGACAGAGTTCACATTTCTTCACCCACTTATGTGCATCTTGGAAAAGAGTTGGCCAGTAATGCCTAGCTCGTAGAATCTTGTGAGCAATCACAAGAGTAAAAAAATGTCCTCTACAGGCCAGATTGTGGAAAGATTTCAAAAGCTGGCTTTGTTAATCTTTGTCTACATAGCGAAGGAATACTCCATCTATGCTTCTCTTGTACAAGCCATTGTCCCAAAGGAAAAAATTGGCAGCTTTCAACTTGATAGTCCTTTCTTTATAAGATAAATGAGTAGGATATTAACCATAAGTAAGGGAATGAGCAATACCTGAATACCATTCATTGGTAGTGGAGACAAAAAGGACTGTTGGTGTCTCTTCCACTTCAGTTTCTTCACGTTGTGTGTTTTCTGGCTTATTGTTAGCAATTAATTGGCATAGGCCTTTACCCCTGACCAGCTTTGTCAGCTTGATGTCTAGATCAAAATCTTGGATCTTTGCAATCCATTTACCTTTTTTCGTGCCAAACTCCTACTAAGTTAATATAGACTTGACTGTAGTGTCAGGAACTAAGGCAGTAGTGTGTGAATTTAGAATATAGAAGTAGAAATATTTAACTGCTTTCACCAAGGCATAAGCATGCTTCTCTATATTTGAATACTTCATCTCATGGGTTTTGAGAGGGCAACTCATGAAAGAGATAGGATATTCCATACCCTCCTTGTCCTATTGAACCAGAATTGCTGAAAGAGTGTTTTCAGATGCATAGCTATATATGATGAAATCTTTGTTGTAATTTGGGCAAACCAAGGTAGGGGCGTGAGCAATGGCAGTTTTGATATCCTAAAATGTTGATTTGCCTTCTTTAGTCTAGTTGAAGATGGTCTTCCCTTTCATCATGTTCACAATGTGTCTAATTTTCTCAGCAAATTCAGGGATGAATCTCCGTAAGAAATTCACCTTTTCAAAGAAAGAATGAACAACATTCTTACTTGTAGGAAAATTAAGTTCTTGAATAGACTTGACTCTGTCTGAATCAATCTTTATGCCTTCTTTGGACACAATGTGTCCAAGAAGTTTCCCTTTTATTACTCCAAAAATAGACTTTTTAGGATTTAAAGAAATACCATTTTGGCGGCAGTGTGCTAGCACTTGTTTTAGGTGACGTACATGATCAGATCGATGCTTTAAAAATATAGTCAAGTCGTCAAGGTATACCACTATGAATTTACCAATCTCATCTTTGAAAGCCAGATTCATTGCTCTCTAAAAGGTAGCAACAACATTTATTAAACCAAAAGGCATTCTCTTATATGCAAATGTACCCCAAGGTGTGGCAAATGTAGTCTTGTGTTGGTCTGATTCACCAACTTCAACTTGATTATATCCTGAGAAGCCATCCAGCATTGATAACATCTCTGAACCTGTCACTGTTTGAAGCACTTGATCCATAATTGGAAAAAGATAATTATCCTTCAAAGATGCTTGATTCAGATTTCTGAAATCTACACAAATGTGAATTTCACCATTCTTCTTTCTTATAGGAACTATGTTTGCAATCCATGTGGAATGATGAATTGGGAAGATGATTCTATCATTTAACATTTTTTGTATCTCAGACAGAATAGTACCTGATATTTTCATATTATATTGTCTAGATTTTTGCTTGTATGGCATTGAGTCGGCCTTGAGAGGAATATTATGGTGGATTTCATCTGATCTGAGAGACTTCAAGTCTTCATAAGAATATGTTAAGACATCCATGTATTGACAGAGTAAAGAGGTGAACTTGAATCTTTCTTCAGGGGTGCAACACTTACCAATATTGACCATCTTGGGATTTTCTTTAGTAGATAGATTCACTTGATCAAATCCTTGAGAGAAACTCGAGTCTATTTGTTGTTGTTTGATGAATCTATCATGCTTGTCAAATAGCTTTTCAAGAGAAACTAGGCCTTTGAGAATTTTGTTTCATTTCAGCTGTAAGAATTCTTCATTTATATCTGAGCTGGATTCAGACACAGATTCATTCTTCTGAGATTCATTGCCTTCAAAACATAGTTGTTCAAAATTATCTTTTCATTCCAGGAAGGCAATGATTTGATGATCATCATTGAATACTTGCCAATGATCAGCATTGTCATGATGGTCTATAGACCATCTCAATGGTATACCTGTCTTCTTTGAAATATGAATGAGGAACTAAGAGAGTTCTCGAAACAACAAGTGCATCAGCTCTGTCATTAGACTCTCTAGGTATGGCAGAAATGTTGAAAGCATCAAAGCTTTCAATTTGGTCCCAAACCAAGTTACGTTAGTAGTGTAATCTTTCATTCTTAGTTTGGTATAAGTTCTTCACTTGACAAACCACTAATTTAGCATCTCCTTTGGCGTGAATAAACTTGATGTCTTTTTCTTGAGCAACCTTCATGCCAAGCAACAGAGATTCGTATTCAGCTGTATTTTTAGTGTTGCTAAACTATAATTTGTAAGATGAAGGGAACATATCTCCTTGAGGAGATATCAAAACAATCCCAACTCCTGAATTGGTAGAGGAATAACTACCATCAAATTCCAAAGTCCATATCTCATCTAATACTTTTTTTTCTTTAGACTTTCCTTCATTAGAGATGGAGGGTCCTTCTTGGTCTGTAATGCAGTCTACTAGTTTTTTTGTTGTTCTTGTTGAAATAATTTTTGAGTTGATACTTTCAGGTATTATATCAGATGTTTCATGTATTTCATCTGTATATAGAAAATAGTTACCCATACCTTTGGATTCAAAAAGAATTTGAGCTTTAGGGGCTGATGTCTGGGTGACCACATATTTTGCTTCCTTTTTAGGGAGCAACCTCTTCATTACGCCTTGGACAAGGATCCTTGCCTCAGACAGATCCATGCTTAGTTCTCCTCCCACGTCCTTGCAAAAATTTCATCCAAGCAAAATTCCATAAGATGCTAGGATGTCAGCCACCAAGACAGTCATCTTGATTCTCTTGTCTGGAAAGGCTGCAAATGTAAATTGGGCATCTTTGATTTGTCCCAACAATGGTACTTGCTTATTCTCCATAGAGAAACATCTCCCAAATGTCTTGGTCAATGTGAGACCAAGGGATTCAGCCACTTTAGTAGGCATGACATTGTCTAAAGCTCCAGAATCAATGATGTAATTATTCAGTTGATGTCCATTTATCAGCAATGAGACATAAAAAGGATCAGTCCTGCCAGGAGTAATAGGGGGAGCGGTGACAAGGTTGTTCTTGGTGGGTGCATTTTTGGTAGTATCATGTGTTACTTTGGGAATCGCTCGTTTAACAGAGATGTTCTAGTTTTTAACACATTAAACCAGTATGTCTAATTGCTCAGGATGGGACTGTAGAAATTCAAATTCAGACATTTGAATTTTGGTTCTCTTTATATGGTCAATGATATCAAATGTCTAGAATGAGCTAGGAGCAAAGGATGGGAGTTCATCCTTTTGATTTTTGAAAGGAGGAGGATTGGACTATGAAATTGAATTAGAAGGCATAGGGGCATTTGGGGTACTTACCTTTCTTGAAACCATTGGGTCCTTTGGCTGGAAAGGAAGAGTGGATCCCCGCTTAGCAATTGAAACTATTGGTTAAAGTCGCTCGTCTACTTTCTCCTTATCAGCTTGTTGAGTTAGTTGATTCCTAGACTAGGTGAATACAGTATACGACCCCTCAGCTTCATGGCCTTCACTTCTGGGTTCATCTTGATAGTTTAGGAAACCAATATGGGAGTCGCCAGCTAATTATTCTTCTTTCTTAATTAAGAGATTAGCATCATCTTTAGGATTTAACTCAGACTAGAATGAAAATTTTGCTTTAGCTTCAAGATATCTAACTACTGATTTGTTTGGAGGCACTTCAAGGGCGAGGTTCTTCTGTGGGGGAGGAAGGCGATTTTGCTATCCCTGATTCCTGGCAGCATTGCCTTAATACACCTGATTTTAGAATGTCCTCTTGGGCATATCTCTATATGTAGGAGCAGATGACATCCCTTGCGCCATTTACATTTTGAGAGCTAGCATTTCATTTTCTAGCTTTCGTACCATTAGGTCAGATGAAGAGGATTTACCTTATTGGGGTCTCTCCTTATCTTTCTTGTCAAGATAAGGTCATCTTCTATCTCAATAGCCAAGTCTTGAGCAACAGCAAGGTCTATGTGTCTAGCCCATCTCAGCAAGAAACTCACTTCAAGTAGTTGTGAGTTGATGAAGAAGCATTTGAGGTTCTAAGGTGTTGGCTAGGCGACCATGGGAATCCTATGCCTCAGCTTGTCAAACTTGGCAATAAAATCCCTCATAAGCTCATGAGGCTCTTTCTTCATCTGAGTGAGTTGGGCCAGCAAGGCATGTGCATCTTCTATAGGCTTGAACCTAGCTTCTAATTTGTCTTTTAGAGTGTCCCAATCAGTCACTGACCCAGCCTGCAGGTGGTAGAACCAGTCTGTAGTAGTGCCTTGTAGTGTCTCGACAAACAGCCTGACCGCTATGTCTTTAAATTCCACCCCTATTACACCATAGGCTATGCTAAAAATTGCAATGTGTTCATCAAGATGAACCTTCCCATCACTGAATAATTTGGGGAAATTCTTCCTTAAACTATGTGGAAGCTCATGCAGAGGTGGAGTCAAATTCAAGGGACTGAAAGAATTACCCTAGGGTCCTTGAGCCATGATTTGATTATGCAAAAGTGGGATCACTAATCCAAGTGAAGTTTGGGTAGGCAAGGCTCAGCTAGCAGTAGAAAAAGAAGCTATGCCTTGTGTTGGTGACCTAGTAGGGTTAGGAGGAAGACTCCTAATTTGTCTAACGTGAGGTTGTGGAGGAAACAACTCAAAATTACTCTGCTGCACCAACTCAAAAGTAGGGTCGACAACACCTTGGGATTTTTGGCCTCTGGTATAACATGGAGTTGCCAAATTGTAGAATAAAAATTGGAAAAGAGCAATATCTGCTTTAACTTGAAGTTTGAGACTTCAAACTACGTGCTCTTCCCTAGCAGAGTCACCAAAAACTATTGGTTGAATATTTTTTCGATCGGCATACTAATAAACAAAATAGGTCTGATCAGCCAAAGTAAGAAGATTAGTCATCTGAATGTGTAGGTTTACCACATCAAAAGGGGACTAATCTCTCCTCTCTCAAGGGGAGGTTCCCTATAGGTATGCTATATATATAAATAGAAAATAATACTCAAGGGTAGGACAAACCATCCATCTCTCTTTCTTCAGAGATGATGTGTGCAAATCAAAGGAAAAACTCAAGGGAAATGACAGACAACACTCCTCTTCTTTCAGAATTACTATTCAGCAAGCCACAAGAATACTCCAGGTAGTGACAGCAAAATGTAGCAAAAGATGTAATAACTAGCAAATCAAGATGCAGCACAAAGTCTCCACCTGGATTGCTCAAGAATAAGATACGAAGGACAATGAGGGCACAAAGTCACCCCAAGGTCCTTTACACAGAAATGAAAAGAAAACACACTAAAGGCAATTATGGGGGCACAAAGTCTCTCCACAGTTGACTCTTCAAGACACCTTTTTGACTGTTGTCACTAATTCTGCTTATTGAATCAAAGGAATAGAAGATATATTGGAGAAAAAGACATAAGAACAATTTCCTCAACAACAAAGATATTATAGCACAAAATCTAAAAAACCATTTGCTTTCTTATTCCAATAACAAAATATGATAAACAAATTGAGCTCAAAGTCTCAGAAGTGTCTTTCAATTTGGGTAGAGTTTCATTTTAATCGTCCAAAAAAGAGATCTATTTATAATAGAAGAGAGTCCCTTATATAGCCTCTTCAAGAAGGACTCAGGAATAGTAACACATCATGTTGCATTGAAATCTGTTAAGAAGGTAGGTTAGAACTTAGGGGCATCTACCCATTTTATTTTCTCAATGCAGAGAAACAAATCATGCTATTAAAATTTTACATCTTTCAATGTCCACCTGTCAATCTGATCCTTCTTCATCGTTCCTCCTTTCCTAGTTATTTGAACTGGGTCCTAGATTCAATTCGATGCTCTGTTCCTTAGTCACTTTCTGCTGGTCTTTAGCAAATAATGTATGGCACATTCTACTGCTAAACAAGTGAAGACACGTGGCAACTTCCCTAGGACTCTGAGAAACGTTTATTGATAGAGGCTTTGAAACTTATTAGAAATTTAAAATCACGGATGCAAACACGTGTCGCTCTTTGTAGAGTTACAATGGAAAAGGTGGTAGCTTCTGCTCATCTTTGAAGAGTTAGGCAGATGATGACACATGGTACGTTCCAATTTCTTTAGTAGCTCACTGGGGATCCACCACAGTCTTTATGAAAATAAGAATCAGGAGGGAGAAATTGCAGAGATTCACACTTGTCAGCTTCTACCAAATTTTGCAAGGGGCACGTGGCACAGTTCGAATACCTTTGTTAGTCACATGGATGTAGACATTTGGCACATTCCACTTCATTTAGTCACTCATCCTTGGGTCCACCATGGTCTTTGCTTGAAAAAGTGAAGCTAAGGGAAGAGACTATAGATATTGACACTTGGAGGCTTTCGACAAGCTTCAAGAGCGACGCATGGCAATATCTGCCAATTCATAGAAACAAATTTTAGTGAGGCTCGGCTGTCAACACTTGGCAACATCTACGAGATTTTTTTGGGCTTTTGTCTCGGTCTATTTTTTTGTCTTGGTCACTTTTTGCCATAGGAATTCCCTTCGTAAGGGCACTTGTGTCTTTGACTCTTGGGGCACTCCTTTGAACTTTGTCACTTGAACCAACCATTGAACCAAGTTTTGGTTCAATAGTTCAAATGAAGCCTTGAACTGATTAATGAACCATTTGATTGAACCAAAGGATGAATCAAAGTGTTGAACTTGATACTTAAACTCACTTTTGAACATTTTTGTTTGAACCAAGGCACTAAACCAATCCCAAAAATGACCAAGTGTTGGAAACCAATTCTTTTGATTGAACCCACCTGCAGAGGCCATAGATTTAAGCCTAAAAAATGAGGAATTTCAATGCCCAAGACAAATTTTGAAAAGGGAAGAGACAATCTTGGTCTGAAAGACCAAAATAGTTCAAATGTTGTCCCAAAAATGAGTGATATTCTTGGGGGATAACAATACCCATGCTTTTGTACTCTCCTTGAGGGTTGTAATTTGCCCCTCATTTTTTTAATCTATTTGTTAACTTTTTCCTTCTCATATGCATAATCAAACTCAAGTCCAAAACATTAATTTACCTCATTGAAAGATTGTTGCAAATTTATCTTCTCTCTTTTGTCTTCATGGTTTGCATTTATGTCTTTCTTTGGGGTCTCCTCTCTTGCTTCAGTTTTAGTGCTTGTCAAAGCATCATAAAACTCTTCTTTCATCTCATCTTTAACATGTTAAGATTTTTCATCTTGTTAACCCCTATAACCTATTATTTTCCTTTGTCACGTTTATCTTTCTTCATGGACATTTCATTTGACCCACTTCTCACAAACTTTAAGGTCTCATTCTTGACCTTCATCTAACTTTGTTTTACACCTGCATACACACACTCAAATGCAATGTTAGAATAATAAACAAGATACCAGATTATCTCCATGAATGTCTCTTTCCTAAACACTCTCCTATTTTGCTTGTCTTCTCTCTTAAGTGCTTCTATTGTCACTTATCTCTCCATGTTTTCCTCAATGAGAAATCTTTTCTCAACTTATTTATCATGTTTCTCTCTTTGCAACTCTTCACCCTCATACATCTATGGGCTATGATCTCTTTGTTATTCTCTTTCCCCAAGGCACTCATCTTATGCCTTCTCTCTCTTATAAGTAGCTCTAATGTCCACTTCACTTTATTCCTCACACTATATCCAAGCTATTGGTTGTCTTGATCCTTCATAAGATTCACCATGAGCTCTATCTTTTTAAAACTCTACCCCAACTCTCTTCTTATCTCTTTCACTTATTATTCTACATCCATCTTCTCTCTTTTTCTTCACTTTCTAGGCCTACTTAGACCTTTATCTATCAAGTTTACCCTCTTGCCTCTTGTGCCTCTTCTTGGATCTGATTCTCTTTCTCTAGTCCTCTATCTAGGACTTTCTTATCTCCCTTGACTTTCACTTGAAGTCTTCCTCTTCTCTTTCTTGAGCTTCAATGTTTTTTCCACTCTGCCTTCTCTAGGTCTCTCTTAACTAGTTTCAAGTCCTTCTCATTGAAGTTAGGGATTTTCTATTTTATCTTCACCAATATTCAATTTATCTATACTGACATCAATAGGTCGTACTTGAACCATATTGTTTTCCCACAAAACCTCTACAATGTCACTTCATGAAATCCTCACAACATTTTTTGTCAATTTCAAATTAGCAAGCTTTTAAGAGCTCAAAAAAAATTGAACAAAGAGCTTTCCTTGATTTTGTACCAAGAGCTTACATGAAAAAATTCTAATTCCACCATCCCTAGCTCTAAACTTATTTGAATCAACTGAAGATGCTTTTTCTTTATTCACTAGGTTCAATATTTAACAAGAGACTTTCAACTGCTCACTAGACTTAATAGCCTCTTTTTATTTGAACCTATCTCTAATCACCTTTTGAAAAAAATTCCTAGTGTCATTAGAACTTGCACAAGTATCTCATTCATCCCATAAACTCATTCCATTCATTGATTCATCTCCTTTCACTCATTTACTCAATAACTTCACAACTCAAGGCACAAAACACCAAATCTTATTTTAGGTCTCGTGAACACATCCTACCACCATGTATAACATTCCTTGATCATATTAAACTTGTCATAACCTATTTAAACCTCTCATTCACTTTCCATCCTTCACTTACACACCTCAACTCATTAGTACCATAATTCCCTTGTAGCCTTTTTTGACAAATCTCCTTTGTATGAACAATATACAAGTCCTCATGAGAAACTAAGACCAAATTTAGATACCATCTATCTTCCTACATCCTCCCATTAAGTTTAAAATTCTATATACTACTTCCTTTGTAGACTCCTTGCTAATTAGGCCTTTTAGCCCTCCTTGCAATTGTTTAATCACCAAATCCACACCATACCATACGTTACCCAACTAAAACCTTATGAATTCTTTCCCAAACACCAAGATATACTTGATTACAAATTTTTAATAACTTTCCATGGTTATAACTCAATTTCTTGGGTTTTTAGTTTTAAAACCCTAACTAGTGCAATGTGATTGACCATGTAGGCTAAGAGGGGTTTAAATACCATATATTTGGTTTGAGATCACTTCAAAATAAACTAAGACCTTTCCTAGGTTTTTTTTTACCACTTTCCACTTTCTCAAATAGTTTTTTATTTATATTAAAATCATGTTATGCTTTATAACAACACAAAAATAGAATTTTGTGTATTCTTTTAGGGACTGTGTAATGGTTTCATAGTCTATTTTATTTGCAAGAAGTTCCCAATCTCCAAATAGGCTATTCTAAAAAATTATCCTCCTTATACTCATTCCAAGACTCACCCAACTCAATATTTCATCACTTTCCTTATTTATTTGGCGTTTGATTGTGTAAAACAAGGTTCAACATGTGCAAACAAGGTTCCATTTAGTTGTGAATTGTGCACTGTATATTTATCATGAAACTTGCATTCAAAAAATACAAAATAACCACTCAACCAAGGATATTCTTACCTAAATACCATTCCAAGTATAATAATTATCTTCTTGACACAAATATCTCAAAAAACATCAATACTTCACATTCCTTGACTGTCACAGTCAAATAGGATATATGGAAAGTGACATCTTCATTGAGTTTATTTATACTAGAACATACTGTATGACTAGATAATGGATTACTTGATACATTTATAATTTCAATATAATCTTACCATATTTTGTATTAGCATTGACCACCTTCAAAATCTATTAAAATAGTCATTTCTCTTGACTGTAACCTATAGTCTCAACTCAGACCTAAAACAAACATAAAAAAAGATACATTCATAGCATCAAAGGATTTTCAAGGTAATATATAAAAAAGAACAAGCCAATACCTTTCAAGGGAGCATAGAAACACACAAAAATCTCTTCTTTATTCATTTTAAACATCATCTGTTACATATATAGTCCATGAATGGACTCTGCCACCTTCTTTGAGAGTTTACATTCTTATTTTCTTGGTTTCTTCTCCTCTCACCTTCTCACAGATCTCTCTCCCTACACTCTAAATACTCTCCTTCCTCCTAATCTTATATCATCCTAAAAATACATTCTCATCCAACATCTACATTGGTTTTTTGGTAGTTACAACTAAAACTCTCTTACATGGCCATCTCAATGTATGAGTGGTAGTTACATTTTTAACATGACTCTTGAATTTCAAGACTTAAGGACTTAGACATCAAAATGATTTCAAACATCATTTTCATGATCTCTTTGACCCTTGTATGAAAATTCTCTCTTCTAACCACTTGATACTATGCTTATGTCCTTCTAAGCTTAGTCTATGATTTGAATTTTCAAACTCACACTTTTGAAGGGAAAACTCCAAACACATACAAATCACACTCCTGATGACTCATGAATATTAAAGACAACAAATAGATCCTAAAGGATCCCTCACACACACCTATATACCAAAATGTATCACCTATGACCCCTAACTATCATGTATCACTTCAACAACTAAAAATGGTGTTTTACTTACTAGATGTTCTTACATCAATAGTGGAAGTGGACAATAGAATCCAAAGAACTATCAAGATGGGAGGATCTAAGGATGTAGCCAAACCAAGAAAATGAAAGTAATATCCACAAATTATAGTAATTAATTAAAGGAAGAGTCATAGAACCAACATTTTATAGATTTAATAAATAAAAAAGTAACAAGATTAAGGATCCAATCAAAACCCCATTTGTTATTTCTTTTTATTATGGTATGTAATTCCTATGTCTAGTTTTGAGTTAGGTTCTCTAATGTTTTGTTAATTTTTAGTTGTCATTTAGTTGTCCAAGATTTTTATCTCTATTATATGTTATTGAGCTTCATTTCATATCTTCTGTAAATTTTTAACAGGTTGGGGGACCTACAAAAACCCTCTCTTTGGTTCATATCTCCAATTTCAAAATTGTTTACCCTCAAGCAAAAAAAAATACACATTGTCACATATAAGGGCAATGGCCAAAAATAAGGGACATAAGTATGTCACACCACACACTGACAAGGTACACAAATAAGGGACATAAATATGTCACAATAAACAAGGCTGAGAGCCACAAATAAGGGACATAAATATATCTAAACAAATAAGATCAAGGGTCACACATAAGAGAGATGAATATGTCACACACATAAGGATAAGGGTTGCATACAAGTTATGATTAATCAATATGTAAATTAACAACATTAATGAAACCTAGAATAAGTGAAAACTAATATAAGTTATCCATGTGTATCAATATCACATCATAGTAAAATATCATATCCATGTAGCACTATGTAATAAATGAGTAAATAGCAAGACATGTGTAAGAAATATATGTAGCTCAATATGGAAAAATGTAATAGAAATATATAACATGTGATGATGTAACTTTTGGAACAATATTCCCTCATCATTGACATGGCCATTAGGTATCATATATGTTTCCATGTATGATCTATATGTCCTACATCTATGAAATGCATGTGTATGAAAATAATATGTCATCTACCAAACATGTAATAAATAATATATGTAAATATTGCAACTATAAATCATGTCATGCTTAAGTCCAAATTTTTTATTTTTTTAATATTTGAATGATTGTGAATTTTTGAATTATTTGATTTTTTTAATTTTTGAATTATATTGAAAACAATATTATGACTCAATCATCCATGTCATCCTAATCATGAAATGTATCTGTGTCTCGTGGTGTATCTTTGACCTATCATCTTTTGAAGTTTATATAAATACATTGTATATTATTATATTGTGTATGATGTTCCATGTTATTTATTTTCCACAATCCTTGAAATTTTGGTTTATGGATGGTCACTATTACCATTTTGTCAAACCTTGTTAACCTACATGAAATATTTCCATTATTATTTGAATTCAATAATGTAATGTGTAGTACAAGGTATCACCCATTTACATGTATTGATGACTTTTGGTCCATAAGTAATGAGTTCAATGCACAAAGTTGGGGGACAAAAAAGGTGACAGCCCCCAACTTTGTAAAAAAAAATTGCAAAGGGTGTACGCCCTTTTTTTAAATTTCCAAGGATTAGGCTTATGCCCAAGCCTAAAGGGCGTACGCTCTTTGATGTTTAAAATGGTCATACACCCTTTAAAAATTTAAAAGGGCATACGCCCTTTTTGTATTTTTACTACAACATTTATAAAACCCAAAACTAATTATGTAGGTTTGGAGTTTTGTTTCAATGAATCTTTCTCTCTATTTTCCCATAAACCATGTGTTTATTTCAGATTTGTATCCCACAGATAGGATTTGACATTTTAGTTGTTATCTCTGGGATGTTTATATTTAAATTTAAATTTTTCCATTTGTATATATATTTATTTATGCATGTAGGGTTTTGAAATTAAATTTGCATTAGATTCTCTTACATTGCCTAAAAAACTATATTTCTATAATTCTAGATACACAATTGAATGATGGACCCATTGCATGAATAAAATCTCGAACAACACCATGAAAAATTTGATTTTACACAAGAAAAAGTTCACTTTTATGAACAATACAATACAAACATAAATAATTATTAATGGTTTGTCTCACTCCTCAGCTGATACTTCATGAAATTCACTTGCCAATACACTAGAGAATATTTTTGATGAAATGGAAAATGTAACATTACAACTTGATGCAATGTTGCATCGAAGAGAGGTCCTAAAACAATTTTATTATTATAAATTATCATATTAATATGTTAAGAAAAAATAACAAAAAAAGATGCGTGTGTTTTATTTTTTAATCCTAGAACTAACAAACCACCACCGCTAAATTGTAAACATATTAGTACTGATTGGTGTTTTAATGAAGGGATAGAAAATAAATTTTGGGATAGGTGTTGGATGGTTTTTTATGAGCCTCCATGCAAAAATAATGAGGTTCCATTATACTTTTTGAGAAAACTCTATTGTGAGTTTGTGTTGCTATAAATTCCAAATTATTTTTACATGAAGGCCTCTCAAGGTAGGGGAAGTGGGTCTTCATTTGAAAGACATGGTGATAGGTTAGACCAAAACCATCTTAAATGAGTTCAAATAAATATAAGGACAATAACACATGCTTCTATCCCCAAAATTTTGCATCGTAATGTATAGATAAACACTTTTGAGGTGATTACAAGTTTGACACAAGTTATGATTGACCATGGTATGCATGAATTGAAGACTTTTGTTTATCCTACAAGTGGTGAGATGTCTAGTAATGGTATTGTTGTTAGTGTTAGTGGTGATAGTGTTGTTGGTGGTAGTGGTAGTGGCGCTAGTGGTTTTGGTGGTATTGGTATCGGTGCTAGTGTACCTCCTCCTATTCATGTTATAGTTCATAAGCATATTTTGCACATCATGTGGGAGGAAGTGTACAGGAAATCCCATTTAGGTTCAACATACACATACTACATTTGTAGAGACTATACCTAACTTTATATAATTTTATAGTACCCAACTAGAGTATTCAATAAATCAGGAGACTAGCATGCTAAAACATACATCACCTGTAGATGCTTCAGTAATGCATGCTAGTAGCATACCAGATACTATGCCAGTTGTATTACTTTACCCACTCCTCTCCTGACACATCATCCTAATTTGGAGGAGATATCTTCTTCACCATTTATATTTGATACATTATTTTAATTTTTTTTAAGTTTGTAAAAGAATATTAAGTTTATTTTCTAGTACATGTTTATTTAATTGACTAATTTATTTGACTGAATTTTTTATTTATTACTTTTGTAGATGATTAGTGATATTTTGGGTAGCTCAACATGCCTCGATTCTATTGTAGAGACCGCAATTAGCACTAGTTTACCTTATACTTAGGTTTGGAAACTTTCAAATTACATATTTATTCATGTTTATTTATTTTCCCTTGAACAAAAAAACTATGTTTTAAAATATATATTATAGTCATAGATTTTTTATCATGCTCATTCGATTCACACATTATTCATTTATTGGTTTTATAGATGATGAGGGATGTGATGAGCACCCTCATGGGTGATCAGAAGGTTTTCCTGATGTTGGGTTTACATCTAATGATCCACTTTCTTTGTAGCAGGTCATGATTCAGGGATGGAAACTGGTGAGAACACAATAAAAAATTATTTTTTATCTTCAAGCAATGATATTCTATGTCATATTTACATAAATATATGCACATATAGATCTAAAAATATATGTATACTTCATAGGATTCTCCATAATGGGTGTATATGCATTCTCTCAACCCTAGAAAACCATTTAGATGGAATATGATGAGTCTAAAATCATTTTGTAAAAATTTTTTCTTGAAAAAATTATCATTTTCAATATATAATTTTAATTCATATGTTATGCAGACATGAAAATTTGTAGAGGCTATGGATCAAATTTGATGCCTCACATGTTGAGAGGAGAGTCTCTCCTCATATTGATGCATCCAACACCCCTAGCTCTACATCTATGGCAACAAAGTGTAATTTATTTGGAGGCAACAGGATCAAGAGAGCTAGTTTTGTGCTAGGGTTTTAGATGTAGGTATTATCAATTTTGTATGTCGATATGGCCCATATTGTATGCTGATATGGCCCACATTTTATGCATATATGGCTCATTTTATATATATACATGTTATGGACTAAATTTTTTCTTGATATATGTCCTATTGTTTATGTTGATTTATGACATAAAACTTTGCATAAACACATATATACTATTCAACAAATAAGCTTCCTTTATCTATGTGTATTTTTTATTTTGATCATTTAATTTGTTTACACATATTTATAGATCATTATTACTTCATATGAAGCTTTAAAAAAATATACATTTTTCTCTAAGTTAAGTTCTTCATCATTATGTATATTTTACATTTGCATGCACGATATGCAATCTACTATAACTCTACCACAACTCTTTCTATGCCAAATCTTATGATAAAATGTTGCTTGTAAGGTTATAAGTCTTACAAGGATTTTTAACTCAACTATCATTCTTAGAATGAAAACAAACACCTTTATAAACTTCTTTGATCCTTAACATGCATAACTAAACCATATTAAGTGATAGAAATCAACTTCTAAAAGCAAATATCCTTGAATCTTAGTAACAATTGGATATCAAATAAATATCATTAACATCATAAATAATACAAAATCATATCTTTATGAAGGATAATGAAATCATGTAAGAACTGAAAATCCATTCATATATTTATTCATAATGCATATATAAGTTCTTAAGGCCATACAATGCTTATTTCCTTAAGATAACACAAAGTCTACATTGTGGGATGTTTTGAGGTGTTAGGTACTAAATAAATATTGGCCAATGTTTGTAATGGGTTAAAATTTATCCTATGAAGTCTATTATAATGTATTAGATGTGAAAGTTATCAAAAAGACAATATAAGCCAAGAATAACAAACTTGTAACTGTCCTCCATGCGTGGAGATGGTCTTGTGAGAAGTTGTTTTGCATGTTTTTATATGTTTAAAATATAAAAATGCATGTGAGTGAGAGGGATTATTATGTATAGTGTCATTAGGTTCGAACAAAGGAGAAGAAACATTAGGTAGACAAAAAGAGAATAACATGAAAACTTATACCAAGCTAGAGATGGACTGTGTGTCCAAAAGTTGTAAAAATCTAATAAAGAAAGAATGTTTTGTGTATTTTTATGTTGGATTATGCACTATAATAATTATTAATGTTAGGAAATGGTTTATAAATAGTGTCTAAGTTTTAAATATCCCAATAATAGATCTTAAGATCCCAAGAATGTCTAATTTGTATGCCTCGGGTCTTGAAAGTCAAATATAGCCCTACAATCTAGCAGTAATTTGGTAATTTTTATCTTTTTAATATTGTTTACTAATAAAGATTGTTGAAATATATAGAACTTGAAGGTGATTATAACCATACCCAAGTGTTATCTGGTCTTGAACATGCTATAAAGATAAGATATTGGATTATTAAAGCTCCTAGCCTATACAATTATGTATTACCAGTCTAGAATTTAGCAGGAACAAAAGTTTTCTGAAGTGAAGTTTTATCCATTCAAGTGAGACAAAAAATAAAGATTTTTTATAAGGTGATATATTTGGTTTGGAATTAAAATATAAAATATAAATGAAAACAAAGAAGTTGTACGTTTTAATAGAAAAAGGAAACCTAGTCAATAACTCGAAACTCTGTATATTGGCTTGTTTAAGGTATTTGAAGGATTGTTCATGCTTAGTGACTATTGGAAGAAGTGTAAGAGGTCAATTCAAACCCTATAAAATATTCATATTTTTTTTTAGACCTCAAATCCTATTTTGAAATATTAAAGGCTATTTAAAACTATCACACAATCCTTCAAGAATGTTTAGAACCCTAATTTTTGCATTTATTGAACATATTGTGATTGACCAAGGTAAGATAACTATTGAAAGAGGTATAATTGGGTTTGGAAAACCTTTTATAGGTTTTAGATGGTTTTGAAAGTCTCTAAAACCCAAAATATTCCATTTTTGTCCCTTTCACCCTTGCAATAGGCCTATTTAAGCCTAGTCTAGGGTTTCTAAAAGGAAACTCAAATAATTTTTATTTGAACCACCCAAAAATCATGAAATTTTTTAATCAAGTGTAATTCAATGTGTACTAGAGGATTCATTAATTGTTGGGGTGGGAAAGTACAGTACAGTTAGTCATCAGCTCCATGGGAGTACATTTGGCCTAGAAAGGCATAATTAACAAAAAGGTAAATTGAGTTAGGTGGTATATGTGGGTACATCTGGATGGGAATTTTAAGGCTAGAAGGTCTCCATCAGTTCATAGGATTGAAGGTTGAAGTTGATCAGACATATCCCTAAAGAGAATATCAGCATCCCTAAGTGTGAAAACTAAGAAAATTTTGGTCATGCATTTCATGAGAACCATGAGGGATAGAGATGAGTCATAAGCTCCCACACTTGTATGGATGAGTCTTATAATAAATATCAAAAGTATTTTCTCTAACTCAAGGTGAATGAGATGTGATAACAAGTTTTCTCTCACAGGTAAATCTTTCTTAAAGGGCCAAAATTTGGTCAGTGGGGGTGTATATTTTGACTCATTAGTCCAATTAATGAACTATCTATGTAGGAATGTTTGGATGGAAATTTTAAGGCTATAATGAACATTATCTAGTCTCCATCGATCCTTGAGAGCAAAGGTTGTAGTTGATCAAATGCATCTCTGAAGAGAATATCAATGTCCTTGAGTGTGGAAACTAAGTAAACTTTAATCATGCATTGCATGATAATAATGAGGGTTAGATACAAGTTATCAACTCCCAAACTTGCATGGATAGGTCCTCTAATAAATCCCAAGAGTATTTTATATAACTCAAGGTGAGTGACATGTGATAATGAGTTTTTCTCATAGCCAAATCTCTCTTAAAGGGCCAAAAATTTATTAGGGGCGTATATTCTGACTCATTAGTCCAATCGATGAAATGTTTACATAAGCACATTTAGAAGGGAATTTTAAGGTTAGAATGACCATTTTTTGGTCTCCATCAAGCTCTGAGAGCAAAGGTTGTAGTTGATCAAATGCACCCCTGAATAGAATCTCAGCATCCATGAGTGTGGAAACTAAGTAAACATTAATCATACTTGTAAGATAACCATGAGGGCTAGAGATGAGTTGTTAGCTCCTACACTTATACATTTGGTTCCTTTAAGAAATAACAAGAAGATTTTCTTTAATTCGAGGTGAGTGAGATGCAATAATGATTTTTATCTCGTAGCTAAATCTCTCTTAACGGGCCAAAATTTGGCCAGTGGGAGCTTATATTTTGACTCATTAGCCAATAGATGAGCCATCTATGCAATCACATTCAGATGGGTCCTTTAAGGATATAATGACTATTGTCTAGTCTATGTCAATCCCAAGGAGTGAAGGTTATAGTTGATCAGATGCATCCTTAAAGAGAATCTCAACATCCCTTAGTGTGGAAACTGAGTAAACTTTGATCATGCATTGCAGGAGAACTATGATGGATAATGATGACTCTCACACTTGCATGTACAAGTATTCTAAGAAATCCCAAGAGGATTTTATATAACTCAAGGTGAGTGAGATTTAAAAATGACTTTTATCTCATAGTCAAATCTCTCTTAAAGGACCAAAATTTGGTTAGTGGAGGCATATATTCTAACTCATTAGGCTAATCGATGAACCATCTATACAGTCACATCTAGATGGGTGTTTAAGGCTAGAATGACTATTATAGAATCTCCATCAAGACTTAAGAGTGAAATTTATAATTGATTAGATGCATCCTTGAAGAGATGTCAGCATCCTTGAGTGTGGACACTGAGTTCACTTTGGTCATGCATCCTTGAAAAGATGTTAGCATCCCTAAGTGTGGAAATTGAGTGTACTTCATTCATGCATCCTTGAAGAGATCTCATCATCCCTAAGTGTGGAAATTGAGTGCACTTTTGTCAAGAATTATATGATAACCATGAGGGCTAGTTATGAGACATCAACTCCCACACTTATACAAATGGGTCCTCTAAGAAAGCCCAAGAGGATTTTCTCTAACTCGAGGTGAGAGAGATGCAGTAATGAGTTTTATCTCATATCCAAATATATCTTAAAGGGACAAAAAAATTTAAATGGGGACATATATTTTGACTGATTAGCCCAATTGATAAACCATTTGTGCAAGCACATCTAGACGGGCATTTTAAGGCTATAGTTACCATTTTCTAGTCTTTGTTGGGCCTTGAGAGTGAAGGTTGTAGTTGATCATATGTATCCCTAAAGAGAGTCTCAACATCCTTGAGTGTGGAAACTAAGTAAACTTCAATTACACATTGTAGGATAACCATGAGGGATAGAGACAATATGTTAGCTCTAAAACTTGCATGGATGAGTCTTCTAATAAATCCCAATAGGATTCTCTCTAACTCAAGGTGAGTGAGATGTGATGATGAATTTTTTCTCATAGAAAATCACTCTTAAAGGGCCAAAAGCTAGTCAATTAGGGTCGTATATTCTATCTCATTATCCCAATTGATAAACCATTTATGTGGGAACATCTAAATGGGAATTTTAATTGTATAAAGGCCATTGTATGGTCTTTGTTAGGCCTAAAGAGTGAAGGTTTCATTTGATCAGATGCATCCCTAAAGAAAATATTCATGTCTCTGACTGTGCAAACTGAGAATACTTTTATCATGTGTTACAGGAGAACCATGAGTTATAGAGATAATTTTTCATCTCACACACTTTCATAGATGGGTCCTATAAAACATCCTAGGAGTATTTTCTATAGCTCGAGGTGAGTGAGATGCAGTACCGAGTTTTATCTCACAACGAAACCTCTCTTCAAGGGCTAAAATTTGGTTAGTGTGGGGTGTATATTTTGACTTATTAGCCTAATTGATGAACCATTTGTGCAAGAATGTCTAGATTGGAATTTTAAGGCTATAATGAACCTTTTTAGGTTTTTATCAGGGTCTGAGAGTGAAGGTTGTGGTTGATTATATGCATCCTTGAAGAGAATCTTAGCATCCTTCAATGTGTAAATTGAGCAAACTTTGGTCACGCATTATAGGAGAACCATAAGGGATATAAATAAGCCACCAAATCCCACACTTTCACATATGGGTTATCTAAGAAAACCCATGAGTATTTTCTTTAACTCAAGGTGAGCAAGATGCAAAAAATGATTTTAATCTCATAGTTAAATCTATCTTAAAGGTCTAAAAGTTGGTTATTAGGGGGATTATATTCTAAATCATTAGTCCAATAAATGAACAATATATATTATTATATCTAGATGGGAATTTTAAGGCTATAATGACCATTTTTTGGTCTTTGTCAGGCCGTAGGAGTGAAGGTTGTAGTTGATCAAATGCATCCCCAAAGAGAATCTCAACGTCCCTGAGTGTAGAAACTGAGTGAACTTCAATCACACATTGTATGATAACCATGAGGGTTAGAGATGAGCCATCTACTTTCACACTTTTATGTATGAGTCCTATAATAAATCCCAATATTATTATTTATAACTCATTATGAGTGAGACTTGGCAATGAGTTTTATCTTGAAATCAGATCTCTCTTAAAGGGCCAAAAATTGATTAGTTAGGTCCATATACTCTTACTCATTATCCCAATTTATGAACCATCTATGTGGGCACATTTATATGGATGTTTTAATTCTATAAAAATCATTTTTTTATTACCATCAAGCCCTAGGAGTGAAGAATGCAATTGATTAGATGCATCCTTGAAGAGAATCTTAGCATCCCTAAGTGTGGAAACTAAGCAAACTTCGATCGTGTGTTGTAGAATAACTATGAAGGATAGAGATGAGTTAATAGATCCCACACTTACATAGATGAGTCCTATAACAAATAGCAAGAGGATTTTTTCTTAAACAAGTTGAGCAAGATTCGACGATGAGTTTTCTCTCATAGCCAAATCTCTCTTAAAGGGCCAAAAGTTGGTTAGTGGGGGCCATATATTCTAACTCATTAGCCCAATCGATGAACCATATTTGTAAGTATGTCTAGATGGGAATTTTATGGATATAATGACCATTTTTTGGTTTTTTTCATGCCTCATAAATGAAGGTTGCAGTTGATCAGATGTATCACTTAAAAGAATCTCAATGTCCTTAAGTGTGCAAACTAAACAAACGTCCATCACATATTTAAAGAGAACCGTGAGGGATAGAGATGAGTTTTTAGCTCCCAAACTTGCATGTAAGAGTCCTATAATAAATTAAAAGATTATTTTCTATAACTCTAAGTGAGTGATATGTGGCAATAAGTTTTCTCTCATAGTCAAATCTCTCTTAAAGGACCAAAAGTTGGTCAGTGGAGTTGTGTCTTTTGACTCATTAACCTAATTGATGAACCAAATTCAAGGGATAATTTAGATGGGTATTTTAAGGCTATAATGACCATTTTATAGTCTCTATCATGCCATGGGATTGAAATTTTTAGTTTATTTAATGCATCACATAAGAGAATCTTAACATCTCTGAGTGTGAAAATTGATCTAACTTATATCAAACATTACAAGAGAATTGTGAGGGTTAGAGATAATTTTTTAGCTCCCACACTTTCATGGATGAGTCCTATAATAAATATTATGAGTATTATCTCTAGCGTTATGTGAGTAAGATGTGGTAAATAGTTTTCTCTCATAGTTAAATCTCTCTTAAAGGGCCAAAAGTTGGTCAGTGGGCACTATATATTTTGACTCGTTAGCCCAATCAACAAATCATCTTCATGAACATATCCAAATGGGTATTTTAAGGCTATAAAATATTTTTTATTCTCCTTCATGCCCTAGAATTGAAGGTTTCAATTGATCAAATGCATCCCTTAAGAGAATCTCAATGTCCCTGAGTGTGGAAACTTATCCAACTTTCATCATGCATTGCAGGAGAACTTTGAAGGATAGAGATAAGCCATAATCTCTCACACTTTCAAGGATGAGTCCTATAATAAATTAAAAGACTATTTTCTATAAATTTAGGTGAGCAAGATGTGAGAACAATTTTTCTCTCACATCTAAATCTCTCTTAGAGGGCCAAAAGTTGGTCAGTGGGGGCTGTATATTCTGAATCTTTAGCCCAATTGATGAGATATCTTTGTGGGCATGTCTGTATGAGAGTTTTAATGATATTAAGACCATTTTATAGTCTTTTTCATGCCCTAAGAGAAAAATTTGTAGTTTATTGGATGCATCCCTTAAGATAATCTCATCAAATTTGAGTGTGAAAACTGAGCCAACTTCCATCATGCATTACAGGAGAAACATGAGGGATAAATATGAGTCATTAGCTCCTACACTTGTATGGATAGTTCCTCTATGCAACCCCAAGAGGATTATTGCTAACTTGATGCGAGTGATACATGATAATGAGTTTTCTCTCACATCTAAATATCTCTTAAAGTGTTAAAAGTTAGTCAGTAGGAGTCATATATTATGACTCATTAGCTCAATTGACAAAACTTATTTGTGGGCACATCTAAATGGGTGTTATAAGACTATAAAAACCATTATATAATCTCCATCATGCCCTAGAAGTGAAGGTTGCAGTTGATCATATGCATCCCTTAAGAGAATCTTAGCATCTTTAAGTGTGAAAACTGAACCAACTTCCATCTCATGTTGTAGGAGAACTGTGAGGGCTATAGATGAGTTGTTAGCTCCTACACTTAAATGGATGATCCCTTTAAGAAACTCCAATAGAATTATCTCTAACTCGATATGAGTGATAAATGGCAATGAGTTTTCTTTCATAGCCAAATCTCTCTCAAAGGGCCAAAAATTGATCAGTGGGGGTCATATATTCTGACTCATTAGCCCAATAAAAAAACTATCTTTATGGGCACATCCAGATGAGTATAGTAAGGCTAGAATAACCATTATTTGGTCTTCATTGTGCTCCAAGAGTGAAGGTTGTATTTGATCTGATGCATCTCTTAAGAAAATCCCAGCATCCCTGAGTGTGCAAATTGAGCCAATTTTTGTTGAGCATTTTAGTAAAACTATGAGGGATAGAGATGAGTCATCATCTCCACACTTGTATAGATGAGTCCCCTAAGCAACCCCATGAGGATGTTCTTTAACTCAATGTGAGTGATACAATCAACTGTGTTTTTGTCTCTTGTAGGTTTCTATTGAAAGACCTAAAAAAAGATAAGAATTTGATAAAGAACATCTAAAGGTTGAGTTTAAACACTTATTTAAAGTATTTAATTTGAATGGTTATAAAGTAAAATATAATACTAAATCCTTTAAATCAGCTAAGAACTCCCTCATAGGACCTAAAATATAGAATGATAACCTAAACCAACCTACAATTTTCCTCCCTTATGTAGAAGGAATATCCAATAAAATTTCCAAATTGTTAAAGAACAACAACATCCACATAACCTTTTTCCCCCACAAAAATCTTATAAATATTATCAAGTCCTCTAAATATAGATTAGAACCTATTCTGAGGAGTAGAGTCTATAAAATTGATTTTTCTTTTGGGGTGGCATATATTGGAGAGACAGGGCATTCCATCAGCACTAGGGTCAATGAACATGTAGTGGATATCAACAAAGAATTATTAGTCAAGTCAGCCCTATCAGAACATTATTTCAAAACAAGACATCATATTTACACAAAAGATACTAAAATTCTAGCTACAGATAACAATTACTTCAACCATTGTCTAAGACAAGCTATCAAAATTCATAAATTTGAAAACAACCTCAACAAACACAAAGATTAAGAATTAAACTAGTTGTGGAAACCTATCATTAACCTTCTCAAAAAATGGTGACCAAACCATAAACACACCCCACCCCTGCCTTCCCCCCTCCTTTTTTTAAGCCTTTTTATCCCTTAACCAACAATTTTATAATTTAATTTCTCATTCCAAAAATTCTTAATGGTATTAACTAGCTAATACTAAAAACGTTAATACCTAATCATTTTATTTTTATTTTATTTCAATCCTAATTTTATTTTCTTTTATTAAAATTCAAAAAAAAAATTAATAAATAATTTAGAAATATTTTTTTGATTGAAAAGCGTTTATATTAAACCATTAAAAAAATACAAATAATCATAAAAAAAAGGGTGGAGAAATCACACCCACATGCCAAATCATGCCTAACGGCCATGGGAAAGTACAACGAAGCTAATAAACACTGCCAACCAAAAAAGAGTAAAGAAATATTTTATTATAATTCTAACTCGCTATCTACTATTTTAATTACATGTTTTTTTTTATCTTAATTTATATTTCATAATTTAGATTTTTCTATTTTATTTTAATTTACTAGTTATTATTTACAATTTATAACTCTTTTTCCAATTTATAATTTCACAATTCATTATTTATGAATGTTAATTTTTAATTTTTAACTCATCAACCATTTTAGTGTTAATTATTGTTAATTCAAAATTGATAACCTATAAATTAAAATTTATAACTGATAACTATAATTAAAAAATTATAATGTAAGTTATAATTTATAATTTTACATTTTATAATTCTAACTGGTAATTAATAATTGGTAAACGAACTTGTTATTTAGAATTTGCAATTAGTGATCATTAGTTATAATTTTAAATCATAATTTATAATTTATAATTTAAAATTTAAAATTAAAATCAAAATCAAAACTATGAATTCGAATTGATGAGTTACAATTATAACTATTAACTAAAAACCAATAATTATTTCTCTAGATTACAATACTTAATCTCACTCATAAATTATAACTCCTAAGTTATAAGAATTTTAAAATTTTAATATCTAATGTATAATTTAAATCTTTAATCCATAATTATTTATTTTATTTTTATTTTTATTTTATTTAAATTATAAATTAAATTTCTATGCTTAACCCAGTCTTAATTTATTTCCTAACTTAATTACTCTTTGCTACCCATAACTGCTATCAATGAGTTTTATTGCTATATTTATAAAACGAACATTGATGATGGTTCATAGAGTGTGAACTTAGACATCAAATTAAAAACTTCAACACAAGTATATCTAGAAACCCTTGTAAATTAAATTAAGATAAGAATTGATTGTTTAGCCTTGTTCTCTCACTTCAAATGTTATATGAAGGTTGATTAAGGTAGTATGATCACTATACTATACATCAAAAAGGTGTTTCAAATTGTTATTGATTGCATAGGGTCAGATCAAATATGAAGGCTAAATTATGCCTATAAGATGACTCAAAATATCAGGTCAAGAGATCATAATTAAGGCCTAGATAAGATTGTTTTCTTGTTTTTCTTGAAAGGATAAATAAATAGAAGTTGAAAACCTATTTGATTGAGGTAGATAACTTTAATATGAATTATTTTTTGGCTTCTCTTTATTTCAAGAATATAATCATCTTTACTCACGACACCAACCATGTGAAAGTGGAAGCTCATATGGTGCCACTAACCTACATTAAAAGTGTTAGTAAAAAATTTAAATAGAAATAAACACATAATGATAAATAATTGAAAATTAAAATAAATCAAATCAAATCAATTAAATATAATGTACCTTTAAAATCAGCTCTGTCTACAAGTGTTTCAAGAATCACTTCATGGTCATATTCGCGTACTTTTCAAAAACTTCTATTGTGAGGCTTTCCATGATATTTGATCATTTGAATATTTGTAGTAATAACTAGATTTGAATAATGAAGCACCACACTATGTGCTTCAAAGTCCTCAAATAATAATTATTTTATATTTTTATGATAGTACCTATGAAACCAAGTTCCTATAACCACTATGGATCCAATGGAATAAATTAGCTCTTTTTCATCCATGACATTTGTGGTTAATTATTTTTTACCTATACACGATGACATAAGTAGTAGTTTATTCCCTCATCACTGTTCTCAGGTGCAATGACTACAAAAATATGCCTTACATTTAAAATATAATCAAATTGTAAGCACATATAAGAAAAAATAAAGATATCACTAGAAAAACTAAGGTTGTACATTTAAATTAGGAATAAATTGTACCTAGTTGCACAAGATATGAGATGTGGTTAGAGTCAACTATTGATGCCATTTCATGATCCATCCATTGTTGGAGTGAATGTCTACTCGCTATAAATAATATGGGTCTATAATATCATTCATCAACCCATTATTTTGACTCACATTCATTCCAATTAAATAATGTACATGAAAAATAAAAACATGTCATATCCCTAGTATAAATAGTCCATGAACTAGAATTTGAGCTTTGAATGGAGTGAAAAACACTCGATCTAGTTATTGTACTACAATCTTCATACATTGCCTTGTGTTGTTCTTCAATTAAATAAAATATATTCACACATGAGATTATTTATTTGATCCATGACAAATTTTTTTATTACACCAAGTCACAATACTTGCACCATCAATCAAATTAGCACCATCCTTATGCTTTCCCTACTCTTTTTTAATGGATTTTTGTATACATGCACCTACACCATCATGTTTCCCTTTGTTATGTCCAACCTCAAAGAAGCTCCAAAAATATTGAACATCATGTTTCTTATGCATTTTGCTTAACTAGTAAAACATTCAAGAATTCTTCAATTTCCCTGCACAATTATCTAACAAAATGTAGTGTGTATCAAATATGATTTCCCTTGCATTCATATTTATTTAAAATATCTCAAAACAACCTTGAACAAACTCTAGATAATGAGATCTATCATTACTCATATTAAAGTGGTACTCTCTCAAAATCTTTATATTATCGTCTGTGTTATTACGAGCATGTATGAATGAAAATTCTAACTTGAATTAAATTATAGTATTGGGATTGAACATCATTATGTGGTTTTAGTGTGTAATTATTAACAAAGTCCATAATCAAAACAATGGTGCCAACTGAGAAATTGTCATTGCATAACTTGAATTGATTCTCTAACCATTTTGATTTTTGCGTGTGTCTTGCATATTGGTAGATAATATTCTTCTTGAATTCAAATATGAAATAAAATATAGAAACTTTGGTCATAACCAACTCACATCTTGATGACTCTTTTCCATATTTCAACACATACTTTACAGATTTGTATTTTTAAAAATCAACTAGTTTCTTTCCAAATTCATGTGAAATTTCTTCATGTATATAGCTCGTCAAATTTGACAAACCACCACAATTGTTACATTTTCCATCTAAACATTGTTTGGAAAAAAATTGTCCCTTGGGTTTTTAACAGAAAAGACATTGGATTAATTCTCTTGATGTCTTAGGTGGGGAAGACACCATGTATTCCTACATAATCTCGTCAGTATGTAAAGTATAATGTATATGACAAAAAATATCAAAATGCATAGCAAATTCAATATGTACACTAAAACAACATGTCATGCATGCTTAGTTGATTTTAACATAGAAAGGCTTGCACATCTCAAAATGACCTTTGGTTAATTATCGATTGGCCATTAAATTTTTCAATAAACTTTTTATAAAATTCTGTTTGGGTCATGTCTAACAAATGTTTTGCATGTGGCTCACAATTTTTTGAGTTTTTTCTTTTTTAACATCTTTTACATTAGATGAGACCCTTATTTTTTTCATGTCAAAAAAAATCAATCAAATTTCTTGTTCTTTCAACTAATACCTTGTATTTTTGTGGGAGTCTACCACTAAACACCCAATAATCTATCAATGAAGGGTCATCAAGCCTTGTTCTTTTTTATGACATTTATTAGAGTTTTTCTATTTAAGTTCAAATTTTTACTTGTTTCACTAAGATTTTGAGCTTTAGATGTTGACTTACTCACTATAGATTCCATTATCACTCATCTTGCCACATTAATAGTATTTGTTCAACTTTTATTGCCTATTGCCTTAAATACATTAAATAGATTCTTTACTATTAAATTATTTCTCCCCTCTATGTTGGATGTTCTTAAACCTAGATTATGCATCACAAGGAGCATTTTTTGCATTTTCATTACTTGAACAAATAGTTGACATCATTTGGTATGACTTTTATTCTCAAATGCATAGTCATGTACACATTGAACATAACATTGAATTGATTTTTTTGACATTTTATCTTCCATAGGTTATATAATTTTATCATATTTTTCAACCAAACACCTTAGTGTTCGTTTCATTATCCTTGGAGGTGTGGGTGTAAGAGATATATTTTATATTAAATTAGGTGGTGTTACCACTTCAACCATAGTAGGGATAGTATAGGGTTGACTATCTACAGTAGACCCTACAGGTGAATTGAATTCCTTTTCATTAAGAGACACATGAATTGGGATCATTACTTGATGTTGATTATCATACTCAAAAAATTTATTATGAATGGATGTTTCATTATATTGTGCTTCTCCACATGTTTCATCACTCATTACAAATTTATTACTTACATGCTCTAAATTTTGAATTTTATCATTCGACAAAGATTGATTGAGTTATTTTGAATCATTTGAAGACATATCTAAACTAAATTCCATATAATTGAGCATGTTATTTTCATTTGAAATATTTCCTGGTATAGAGGAAGCACCTTCTACTTGCCCATATGGATGCTCTCCTATATGCTTGTCTTTTTCTTTCTTTTTCTCTCTTCTCTTTAATTTACTCATTTGTTAGATGTTTGATTAATCTTTTGCGATGACTTCACGACCCCATTATTTATCTTTACTTAAATAATCTAATTGTATATTTAAATGTAAAAAATTTGTATTGATTTAAATAAAGTGAATGGAGAATTTATCAAATTTGCATAGTTACAATTGAAAAAACTAGCTTATAGTTTGTAAAAATTAAAAAAATCAAGAAATTTCATGGGAAATCTAAAATAAATTAATAAATCACAAAGGATGTGTGTGTTTTTCAAAGCACACATGCCCTTTGTCATCCATGAAAAAAAAGGGTAAAAATAATAAAGAGGAGTCAAATTAGTCAGTTTCTAAAGGGTGTATGCCCTTTATAATTTTACAAAAGTTGGTTTACCACTTTCCCTCCAAAATTGCTTCAGTTTTAGGCCTAGGGGATCTCGAACCTAGTCTAAACCCTGTCATGAACCAGCGAAATTAACTTTTATGAAATTTATGAGCCTTTTTCATCTTTGTCCACACATCTAATCAGGCATATTTTACTATTTTAAAAAAATTATATGAGTTTGTAAAGGATAAAATGTAGTTTTAGAATATATAATTTTTTTAATGTTAGAATATTATTTATAATTATTACTTAATTTCTACATAACATACCTCATTATAGATTATATACATATCGTCACAAATTTTCTAATAACTTTTTGAATATTAATCAAATGTTTATAAAACTTATATCTCAATAATCTACACATTGTCAACTATGGTTTTTTGAAAAAAATATTTTCATGAAGTTGAGGTCAACAAATTATGTTCGTACACTTGTAGTTTCAATTTTTCATCTATCTTGACTTGTAAAATTATTTAAAAATTAAATATATAATAAAAAATATTCTCAACAATTTTTGACATTTAACCTATCCATATATGAAGTTTCATACAAAAATCCATTCATTTACTCAAAAAAAAAGTGTTCATACACATGTAACCTCCTTATCTTTTCACAAAAACTGAACAACATATTGTCATAAATACATCTATTTCACACACTTTTATCATTTGCATATTAAAAAAATTTATACATTTAGAAACTATAGTCAAAATTCCACAATTCATGTTCTTATGTCACTATCAAATTCTTGTTTGAAGTGTCTTTAACATTCTCTCCAAGTTCAACTATTGTTCTTTTAAGAAAAAAATGTCACTTTATACTACCCCTTTTGTCCCCCATTATCCTGCATCTACCCAATCCATATAGTAATACTTTTGAGATATTGGTCACAATAGGTATTATCTTATAACTTATCAATATCATTTCCCAACTATTAAAAAATTCCACACTATACATATTATCAAATTCATCTTTATCAACTTGAATATGATATTAATAAGTGCCTCTATATATTCTATAATAGTCAAAATACCTTTCCATGGACACTGATGACCTATGTGTGTTGTATTTGTAGAGAAAGTTTTGATTATAACTTCTTGATGTGTGTTCTTATTATGGTGTAATGATGTGAATGATCCTATGATTTTGGTACTTGTTAATTTTTTGTTTCAATGCTTTAAAAATGCATGTCCCATGCCCAATGATTCCATGATACTCACAATATAATTTACCTTATTGATGTGATATATTTCATGTTGCTCAATGTTTAGGAGTTGGTAATGCCATTAAATTTTCATCAAGTAACATTTGTAATATGATACTTAGTTTATCTTAAAGGCTTTTTTATTTTAATCTTATGAATGGTTTTGTATCTAAAAAGTTCATATTATTCACATAATGTTTAACAAAACCTTTATAATGATTTGAAATGTATAATTATTCATGTGCCCAAGTCATGTTTACAAAGGTTTCCTTAATGGCGCCTTTGATATGTGACAATGATGGCGTGATACCATATTACATCTATTTTTTCACTGTGAATATACTAATGATTTGACATTGGTGCCTTTCCTTTGCCCTTGGAACACTGTGATTGAGTAGAGATTTTTGAAATTTCATTATTATTTATATATGAATCATCTTGATATTCTCCAACTCCAATAGGTGTGAAGAAAGTATGATATAAGTACTAATATGAATCAATAGGGTTTAAATTCAACTAGAGTAAGTGATCATCTATGATGTCTACCATATTTATATCATCATTTTCACTATTATAATAATTTATGACCATGCCATTTTTATTTTTTGAATTCACCACAAAATGGATATCTAAAATGGTTTGTGATGTAGAGGATACATAATCTATCTCACTTTACCGTGTTTCACTATTCACTCTTCTTTGGCAATGGCTTATTAGTTCATCTTGCATGAAATGGATCTAAGGTTCAATGGATCAGTTTCTAGTTATTGACAACTTATAAAATCTCATTACAACCTTTTAGTAACTCTCATTTAATTTATGTACCTCCCAAATCATCTATACCTTCCTTTCTTGACTCTACATACCTTGTTTCATCAACCTAGCAGCCTTTTTTTTTAGAAATTCTACTTGTACAAAAATGTATAAATGTATATGGGAAAAACTAATGACAAATTTGAATACCCTTTGTTTTGTTCTATCTTCTCATGAAATTTTTTGATCTACCTCTTTCATTTGATCACTTTTATAACTCAATCTAGGCCATTGTTAGGCCTAATAGGTCTTTTCCCAACCTTGTTTATACACAGTCCTTTTTAACAGTATGGAATCATATATATTCACCAAACAAACTTTAAAATCTCTTAAGAAACACTAATTTCTAGATAATGGCCAAGTTTTAACAAAATTTATTAGCGGAATCACCTTTCACAAGCATTTTTCTTTTGAAACCCTAGAAACAGGGTTATGCAAGATTGTCAAGCCTGAGAAGGGTATAAATTCATTTATAAAAGTTTTAAACACTTTCATGAGTGTATGTATGATATTTAGGGTATATATAATGGTTATAAACATATTCCAATAAATATATTCATAGTGCATCACCTCTATTTAATATTTTGATAACACTTTTGGTCTCACTATGACCACATGAAAAGTCTGTAAGGGATTTCTTGACAAGATTTGATTCTTAACTTGAAAAATAGGATTTTTCAACTCTTAAACTAGTTTATTATCCCTATGAAATATTTACATACCATTATCCATGATTTACAATGCTTCCTCACGTTCTCTATTTCACCTTTGAGAAAATTTAGACACAACTATGTATGGTACATAGTCTATACAAGGTTTGAGTACCTTGTTCATGCATCACACTTAAAAATGGTCTGAGACCATGATGGATATAAACAAAGAAATAAAAACTTACTATTAATCAAACATTCGTAATTGATTCTTTCTTGCCTATGCCATTTTCTTTTTCTAATAAGGCACAGCCTATAGGATACAAACAATTTAGGTAATTTGGGTTGCAACTTTAAAGCACCTCAAAGAAATTTAAAACCCAACTTCACCAATACTTAAAAATCCATTAGTAAACATGATCCTTTTTTTTGAGATAGTCAATACATACTCATTTATCCTCCCATAGATTCATTCCTTGAAACACAAGCTTGTTCTCAACCTTTTGAACACATTCAATTTCTAATACACAAGGCACATTCTTAAGAACAGTGTTAAGAACTCTAAATCACTATTTTATATTATTGAACAACATATCATATTAATTCACATATAAATATTGGAACCAAACTTACAAGATCATTCTCCCAAGTAGTACATGGAGCAATACAAGTTTGTCAAAGATCCTTCATTCTTGTATTATTAAAAGTGTTGGATCAATATATACAAAACAAAACCTATGAGGCAAAGTTTCTTCCTTTTTTATATTAAAACCTCTTTGCCATTCTGTAATTCACACTTCTCTCCTACTATAATGACTCACTATAAAAACAAATATCTATTTAAGAAGGCTCTAACTACCATAACTGAGTGTCTAACTCCTTTTGTACATTAAAAGGATGTAACCACATTAAGTTTCTAACATGACCATTAAGATGACTCATCACTTGAACACATTTGGAATTACATTCCCTTGACTTACTTGAGTTTTTAAACAAAAATAATACACTATAGAAACTCCTACCAACATGACAATCGCTCACAACCTTAATCTAAAAGATTCAAACATTTAAATTGAAGAATTGGTGGGAAAATGCCATTATACCTCAAATTCAAAATTGGCACTACTCTGACATCTCAAAATCTTTCCTACAGACCTCTTAGGACCTTATCAACCTACTAAAGACTCCAAACATGACAATTAGACCAATATATACAAAGGGTAGTGATGTTCCTACATCAATTTGTCTTTGCTTTATATTAGCTTGTAGTTTTTGTTGTATTTATGGTTTATGTGTCATGATTGATACCCTTTTCATTGAATGTACTTGATTATCCCCCATCATATGTATACATCTAATCTAATTGGATGGGTTGAGAGAGAGGTATGATGGAATAATCTTGAAATTGAGATTGTGAGTGACTCATAGTAGATTGTACCATCTTACAATATCTGAAAGGTTTATCATCTACAAGTAATGTCTATGAATATCCATCATGCATAAATTTGATATTCTTATTTAATATATATGCTAATACTACCATGGCATGTATCCAAGTTCATGCCCCAAAGCAAATTGCAATGTAAATTATTTGGCCTAATCTGAAATATAGTAGGTACCATTTTGAGGCCTAGTTGTATATCTAAAGATATTATCCCAAATACTTGGCATGGAATTTTATCATATCATTTTATGCATTGACATAATCTTTGGATACTTTTCAAATGATACTTGATTGTTGCAAGAACAAGGTGCTATATATATTTAATCCATAACCATTATCTATCAACACGTGTTTGACTAGTTTACTTTGCACTTGAACTTGAAAAATTAATTTCATATTTGGCTCTATTGTGTGGTCCATTGGTATGTCTTATTTGCTAAATATGATGAATATTTCTATATCCTTGAATGTATTCATGATATAATCGAAGGAGGTAACTTTTGTATCACTAGGAAGAGTTGTCTCATGTAATGCCTCAAATAATATATCTTTGAATAAATAATTTATCCCTTTAATAACTCAACAATATAAATATTACCATGAGTCTTCATTAGTTTATCAATGATGTTTATTTTTTTTTATTTTTTTTGGTGGGGGGTGTAACTAAATATGTTCATTGCAACATTTTCCCATCAAGGGCATTCTAATTAACATTAAGCTCCTCTCCATAAATTAAAAATAGGACCCAATTTTAAAAAATACCTTTCAAGTTCGTAGTTAAAAGTGAAAAGTCAATATTCATAAATTTGATAAATAAAAAGAGAAAGCAAAGCAACCAACTTGTCAATTTGATTTTTTTCGACACAAAAAAATTGAATCTTCTCTCCTAAATTACAATTTTTTTAAGTTGGAAACAAATTTTTAAAAAACACTCATTAAAAAAACCAACAATTTTTTTTTAAAAAATAGAACAAAAATATGGATGGAAAATATGTTCACTTGTTAAATTTACTCTTATAAATTTAAACCAACCTAGTTCTCTTATACGCACACTAATGTATAACATTTTTATAAGAATTAAAATCGACATTAAACATTTTTTTAGAAATCAATATTTATAGCTTGAACTGATTTTAAAAGGAAACATGGAAAACAAAGCAACCAATTTACCAAGTTGATTTTTCTCAACATAGATAAATTGAATATCACCTCTTAAATTATAATTATTTTTTATAATAACAATCAAACAAATAAAATAAATTAATACCTTTAATTCAAAATAAATAGAAAAAAATAAGGATGAAAAATATGCTCATTATGTTAAATTTTATCTCATAAGTTTGAATCAATTTGGTTTTATTGCACGCATAATAATATAATATATTCTATACATTTAAATGGACAATAATTTCTTCCTATAAATTAAATGAAGAAAACAAAAAATAAAAACATTTTTATTACTCAAAGTAAAAGGTTAATATTCATAAATATTTTTAAAAAAAAATGAGACATGAAAAAGAAAGCAACCATCTCACCAATTTATTTTCTTACATGCACATCAATGTTAGATCCTATTCTTGGCACAAGTAAATTCTCACCAAACGAAACTTGCTACTTTCAATATTTTCCCACCCAAGGTATTAAAATTAGCATTTAATTTCTTCTCAAAAAATTAAAAAAATTAACAAACTAACAAAAAAATATATATTCCTAGATCAAGGGATAAACTCAATATGCGTGTAGATAAAATTCAAAATAAATGTAACAGTAGATTTAAGTTGTACTAAAATGTATTGGAATGAAAATTAATAAAAATTTTACAAGCATGGAATGCGGAGAAAACCCAACATTGTAAGGTTGCTTATGCCTGTGAAAATATGTTTTTTATTATGACTTGTTGATAATTATTGTTTTATAGAGTAGTATAGAATTTTTTTAAGCTTGTAAATAAAATTAAGGCATTCAACCATAGTACATGGTTCAGCATATATCTCATAATGGTTGGCTAGGTCAAACAATATGAGAGCAACATTTCTTCTAAAAAATTGTATATGCCTTCTAATCATTGTATTTCATAAGGCCTCATTTTTTTAGGTAATGCTTTCATGATGTTTAGCAATCTTTGTATTGGATTAAATTATATTTTTTTAAGAATTTTGTATGAAGCATATTGTAAGTTGTTTACGGTTGAGAATGTATGGCAATTATTTTTAGATTATAGGTATGCCAAGAATTATCTGGTTAGTTTTACAAATGGAGGAATTAAAACTTGTATTAAATTTATTCTCAATGTAAGATTAAGTTTGTCATCATAGCTTGAAATATTATATGAAAAAATTATATATATTTTTTGAACAAAGGTGAGGAAAGTAGTGTTGAAAATTTTATTGGTGATTAAAATAAAAAAATTAGCATGATAAAATACTTAAAATTAAAATCAACACATTTATTTTGAATCTTAATAAATAGTGTAAAACAGTCATGGAAATGATGCTCACTTACAAATAAAACTATATTAAAAAGTTAACATGAAAAAATGTCTCAAACAAACATGATTTTATACAATACAATGATTGCCATACATGTTTTTAATAGGCATTGAGCATGTACTATGACTAAACAACTAACCTATGTTGGCCACCTTAAAAAAATGCAAACTATTCTATTAAAGAGAATTTAAAAAATTTACAACATGACAATTGCAAATGGGAAAAATACCTTGCAAAATATGTGATTGTTGATCTACAAACTCTAAACGCAACATATATTGGATCAAGGCATAAATTTAGTATTCATAGACACAATCCAAAAATAAGGAAGGCATGAAAAACAAATTAATCACCTCAACAAAATTAATCCCCTACATTCTCTTACACTCCAACTTTATTTTAGGAAGAGACAATGAAACAAAGGAATTGAACCAACATTTTTTTATAAAAAAACAAACTAAGAAAATACAATTCTAAAAAATAAAAACAATACACATTCCCTACGTCTTAAAAAATAATGAAGAACAAACATAAAAAAAAAAATTGTGCACAATAATGTGATTATGTGTTCTATACAAATAGTAAATTATTGCCTTTGACAACTTACCAATAAGACTTACAAGACTAATAACTAAAGACACATAAAATATTCAATAACTATTTAAAAAAATCATTGACCATAATTGTGGACCTTTTACAATTATAAAAACTAAAACAAACAAACAAACAAACAAACATAACATTCAAATAACTATCTAAATAAAGTATCTAGTAGATAAAATTAAAAAATTATAAACTTATTAACTCATATATTATTTTACTAAATATAACAAATGATATGAACTATAGTAAAACCTATTTAATTATTATTGTGAAATTTTATATTTCATGATACCATCCCCAATTAAAGTCGCCAAAGTGTCGACATAATGTGGACCAAGAGGTGGCTCTTTCTCTTAATGATGGGTTGCAGCATGAGTAGGTCGTGGCCAAGCTAGGGCAGCCGTGCCCTAGCCTATTCGAAGTAGTGAGTTGGTGTGTGCATGTGTAGATTGGGGGAGCGAGGGAGTGGTAAAGGGCTGAGGCGTTGGGTAGAGGCATCGCAGGGTCACGCTGGACCAAGGAGGGCATGATCATGGCTCAACAAGAGCCTTTAAGAACCACATTTGGCAAAAGTTTTAATGCAGCTGTGGGCATGAACAGGCAGGAGCAACAACGTAAAATAGTAGGTCAAGGGTTTTCTTCTCAGAATCCAGGAGCAATGGAATGTAGCTTGCTTGGGGGATCCAAGATTATGAAGATGAATGGTTGCCTGGAGAAATGCAAAGAACAACCTAAATTAGTAATTCCTTTCGATATGATTTCGGAGGATGTGGAATATTATTCCAAGCATTCTTTGTATTGTAAGTTTTTGGGTCTGAAAGTTTCCCTTTAATTTATGGAGGGTTGGGCCAGGTGAGTTTAGGAGCCAGAGGGAGAAATGGAGGTCACGTTATTGGCAAATAGCCACTTCATGGTCATGTTTGTATGCCTGGGTGATCACAACAGGGTTTTTGAGGGAGGGCCGTATTTTTACAATCAAGTTGGACTTTTTGTTAAACCTTGGCATGTTGGGTTTAATCCTTCTGAGGAATTACCCACTTGGGTTCTGATATGGGTTAGGCTCCCCAGACTCCCTATTGAATGTTGTCGTGAGGACGTTCTCTTGATGTTAGCTTTGACGCTTGGAAGGCCGGTGGGGTCTTCAACTCAGACTTTAGGTAAGAAAGTCATGACTTTTGCCTGAATTTGTGTGGAAATTGATTTGAGCAAACCATTGCCTGATGCAATGGAGATGAGTGCGGGTTCATACTCTTGGGTGCAACAATTGGACTATGAAACCCTTCCCTTCAAGTGTCGCCTTTGCCATGAATATGGACACCTGGTGCACAGATGTCTGAAGGCTAAGCCAATGGAGCAACATCCCCAACTACCACCTAGAAGCATTCCCAGTGCTGATAAAGGGAAGAAATTAGGGGTTGGGGAGAGCAGGGATGCTGAAGGTTTTATATAGGTAAAAGCCTGAAGCCATAATAGGATCCAGAAGAGGACCCTTAGGGAGTGGTAGGATGATGACTCTTTCAACAAGTTTGAAATCTTGGATAGATTGGGCCAACAAGAAGTAATTTTGGGATTAATGAGTGTGGAGCAGTCAGTGGGAGGTTCAGTACCAGAGATAAATTCAGTCGATCTTCCAGTGGTTCTTCAAGAAGAGTCGGCCTTACCCATGGCTATTGAGGGGCAGACAGAGGAATTAGGGGGGAGGCAATAGATAGGGACCTGGAATAGAATGGAGAGGACCTATACCCTTTGGCAAGGGTTGTGGGGACAGAAGTAGATAAGAAAGGAAAATATTCTCCTCACCTGGGTATTCTCCAGAGGGAGGGAAAGAAGGGGACGTCAGAAAAAAGTGCTAAAGTGGGGTGCAAGAAGGAGACGGACAGACTCAAGATGATTGAGGAGACCTTGGTGGAGTCTGGTGTAGTTAAGACCTTAGACTCGCACTTCTTAACTCCTCTAAAATGATCATTATCTCGTGGAATGTAAGGGGACTGAACAATGGTCCCAGACAAAAGGCTGTTAGGGAATTAGTTAGATGTCAAGTTCCTGATATTCTCTTTCTTCAAGAAATAAAAGTTTCTATGGATGATATGAGGAATATTGCACCTAAGTTATGGAGGTATGGTTCATGGCAGTGCATTGGATCTCATGGATCTTTGAGGGGCGTGGCTTGTGTTTGGAATCCACACAAGATCCAACCTATGTCCTGGATTTCCTTTAAATCCTCTTTATCTATGGTGGCTTCATGTAGTGAGTTGGGTGAATCAGTCCTTTTTTCCAATGTTTATGCTCCTATAGATTTCCAAGGTAAACTTCTTGTTTGAAAAAACATCCACTTTCTCCATCAATTATTTCCCTATTTTCCTTGGATTGTGGTGGGAGACTTTAAAGCTATTCTTGTTTTAACAGAGAAGAGAGGAGGTAATGCACGGCTGGAACCTTCTTCTCGCCTGCTCTGGGATAATATTGAGGCACTCAATTTAGT
Source organism: Torreya grandis (assembly GCA_037957365.1). NCBI lineage: Eukaryota > Viridiplantae > Streptophyta > Pinopsida > Cupressales > Taxaceae > Torreya > Torreya grandis. The sequence continues at coordinate 7,992,749 of JARHVA010000094.1, read as the reverse complement.
GGATATCAAGTCGATTAATGGATGCTTTACCTAGAACAATCGACAAGTGGGAGACATGTGCATTGCAAAGCGTATAGATAGATTCATGACCTCCTGTTATTGGGTGGGGGGTTTGTGGTCTTCCTACCTTGAGATTCTTGATTGGAGGGGCTCAGACCACTGGCCAATATAATTGGTCATCTCTTATACCCGTGAGCCTCTGAAGGTGCCTTTCAAGTTTCAGCTTATGTGGCTCAGGGACCCAGACCTGTTTGGACAAGTGGCGGATTGGTGGAGGGGCAGACTTGTTGTAGGAACAGCAATGTATACTTTTGTTAAGCTTCTCCAATTCATTAAGTACCAGCTCAAAAAGTGGAACTGACAAAGTTTTGGGAACATTTTCCAAAAGAAAAATGAGGTGCAGATGGAGCTGAATGTCATTACCATAACCATTCAGGATGAGGGAATGACTGAGGTTTTGCTGAAGGAGGAAGCCAAGGCCTTAAAAGCTTTGGAGGAATGGGAACTAAGGGAGGAAATCTTTTGGAAATAAAAGGCCCAGATTGAATGGCTTAGAGAAGGGGATAAGAACATAGCCTTCTTCTTCAATTCAGTTTGGGCTAAACAGCATGGCATGGGGATTACTTCTTTGGTGTTGGACAGCGGGGAGACTATTTCTTCTATGCAGGGTATCATTAATGAGGTAGTGCAGTCTTTTGCTTCGCTATTCAAGGAGGAAGCACAAGGGGACTCGACTGAAGAGGCCCAAATCCTATCTTGTATTCCCTCTTTGGTGACCAGGGATATGTATGAGCATTTGATGAGGGATATATCATTGGAGGAGTTAAGGAGGATAGTCCTTATGATGCAGAAAGGAAAGGTACCTGGTCCAGATGGCTTCTCGATTGAGTTCTTCTAAGAATTTTGGGAAATTATTAAATTTGACCTCCTGGCTATTGTTCAAGAATCCCAGAGAAATAAGCAAATGCTTCGAGATTTGAACTCCACCTTCTTGGCTGTCATTCCTAAGGGTGCAAGAGCAAATAGGCTAAGTCTTTTTAGGCCCATTTCTCTCTGCAATGTCGCTTATAAAATTATTTCTAAGCTGATCGCTGAAAGGTTAAAAAAGTGGATGCTTGTGCTTATCTCAGAGGAGCAAGGTGGCTTTGTAGAGGGTCGACAAATTTTGGATGGGGTGGTGATGGCTACTGAGACTATACACTCCATGACCCAGTCCAATGAGAAGGTGATGTTTATCAAGCTGGATATGTCAAAGGCCTATGATAGAGTTCGGTGGTCCTTCCTCCAGAAGGTCTTGGGTGCCTTTGGTTTTGTAGAGGATTGGATTCAGTGGGTTTTGAGTTGTGTGAACTCAACCTCCTTTTCAGTTCTAATAAATGGGGAGCACTCTAATCTCTTTGGGGTTTCTCGTGGATTGAGGCAAGGCGACCCTCTTTCTCCTTACTTGTTTCTTCTACTGGCAAAAGGCTTGGGTTGATTGATCAAAAGAAATGTGGGTGATGGTGTTATTCATGGTTGGCAGTGGGGAGAGGAAATACCTGTATAATCCCATCTCTAGTTTGTGCATGATGTGGCTTTGATGGGCAACGCTACCATTAGGGAGGCGTCTAACATACGCAAGAGCCTGGAAGTTTACCTTGTTGCCTCTAGACAGGTAATTAATGAGGGCAAATCATCTATTTTTTTAACACTCCTTCAACCATAAAGCAAAGAGTGGCTCTTATCCTCAGGTTCTAAATTGGGAGTCTCCCACTACTTTATCTCAATATTCTTATTTTTGTTGGCTGGCTAGCTAAGGAGTCATGGTGGGCGATCCTAGACAAATTCTAAGGCAAGGTGAATCATTGGACCCACCATTGGTTATCCTTTGTAGGTCGAGTTTAACTGATTCAATATGTGGTGTAGGCTCTTCCTATCTACAGGTGTATGATCTAGGTGGCACCGATGAGCTTTGTTAAGGACTTGGACTCCTTAACAAGACAATTTTTATGCGCTGGGAATTTATCTTCGACCAAGTGGAGCCTAATTAAGTGGGAGACGGTTTGCAACCCAAAGAGGTTTGGCAAGCTGGGATTATGGCAGTCTATGTTATCTGGTACTGCTTTGGTTGCCAAACTTTACTGGCGTTAGTGCGTGGAGCAAGATCGGCTATGGGCTAGAGTGTTGTCCCACAAGTATTTTTTTAGGATTCCCAGGAGGGATATTCCACGGTATGATTTGGTTGGTAAAGGCTCGACGATTTGGGAGACTCTCAAGAAAGGAGCCACACTAATTAAAAGGGGTCTTTTCTGGATATGCAAGAGTGGGGTGGAGGTCCAATTTTGGCATGACTCGTGGGATGGTTTCCCTCCTATAACTAGCCAATATCCTCAGCTGAGTACTCTAGCCCAGATATTTTGTGAAGCTAGCTGGAAAAGGGTGTGCAACTTTAAATCCCTTTCCTTTCAGGGGCAAGTGGTGGTTGCCAGATGCAAGTCCCCAAAAGAGTGGCCAATTCTTGGTTTGGAGGCAGAGTGCGTGGACCTATAGAATATTTTGTCCTGACGTAGTTGTAATGCACTTATGGACAACGATGTGCTAGCCTGGTCCCTGAACCCCAAGGGGAAGTATACGGTGTCTGATGGCTATCAGGAGTTGATTTCCCAGCAGCATGAGGATAGAGGGGAAGTTCAGTGGTGGAAGAAAGTTTGGAATGGTTTCTCGTGGTTGAAGTGTAACTATTTTACATGGACTTTAGTGTGGAACAGATGTTTGACATGGGACAATATTCAGAAGTAGGGATTTGTTGGTCCTTCGAGGTGTGTGCTTTGTAATAGAGAGGAGGAAAATTCCTCTCACATTTTCTTTCGTTGTCCCTTCACTCTTCAACTATGGCACTTTTGGTGGGATGCATGGTGGTGCCAGTGCATCCACGCTATCTCTTTGGCTAATTTTTGGTCTAGAGTGGGCCGTCCCCCTTTTTCGACTTCCTTCTTGTAGGATGCGTGGTATGCTGGCCTTGTTTTCCTACTTTGGCAAGTATGGCTGGAAAGAAATCAGAGGATTTTTAAGGGGGGAAAATTGGCAACTCAGCAAGTCTGAAGCAAAATTAAGGGAATGATCTAGGAATCTATTGAAGTGAAGAGCGAGGTTATGCTGCCATTGAAGAAAGGGGACGATGAGGTGCTAGAACGATTTGACATAAGAGAGTTATCTCCGTTCTCAGCTTGTGTCAGACGTGGTACACAGGGGCAGTGAAAATTCCAATGATTGGGGAAGTGGATTGCCTCCACCTGTTGGGATTTTGAAAATTAATATGGATGGGTCATCCAGGGGCAACTTAGGGACGGCTGGGATTGGTGGGATTGCTAGGGATTTTTTGAGATTTGTGGTTTTTATTTTCTTGACATATCAGGGAGTGCAGACAGTTAATAAGATGGAAGGTTTGGCTATCCTATATGCTTTGAGGATAGCTTACGCTTTGGGTTGGAGGAGGGTGATTTACGAAGCTGATTTTCAAGTCCTGATTAACTTGATCCTAGAAAGAAATTTTTTTGATGTGAGCTAGCAGTTGGCCACGATAGTGCAGCAGATTTTATAGGTGAGTTCTTGCATGGAGTCGGTATTCTATGCCCACATTCCACGGGATTGGAATAGGGCGGCTAATTGTTTGGCAAAATGGGCATCAGAAGAGGGAGATGGCCGCAAGGCGGATGAATGGGAGTAGCTGCCTAGCAAGTTACGTTAGGAACTAGAACCCATTCTTGCTGGAGATATTGGGGGAATTGAGGTTTGAGGCTGTTGTTTTTGGTTTGATTGTCTTGTGGACTGTTTGGACGCTTTTGTAATCTGATGTTTTAAGTTTAATAAAGTTTTTACCCCTTTTATTATTTTTTAAAAAAATGATACCATCCCCAATTACACTTCTAATAAATGATTAGAGATAAATCAAAGATAAAGATGATTAAAATAAATTAAAATAAAATTTTTGATTCCATAGTCCAATGAAAAATACTTGATGAAATCATTTGGAATTCTCTTTTCAAAAAAATCTACTAGAAAAGTGTGAATAGTGAAAATTCAAGAATCTTTGTTTGAAGTGGCATTCAACACTCAATTTGACATCAGTTTGATTTAGAATTAGACTAGAAATAAATATAAAATCAAGCCTCAAAAGGGAGGTTAATGTTTGAATTTGAAATAAGGGCAAAAGGAAATCCATGGTACCTTCAGAGCTTATAAATCCTGCCCAAATTTTGATCTCATCAAAAGCTCTTAATTTATGTTTCATTGTGTAAACAAAGTGTGTGAAATGAATTTTCACTATAAGCATTTGTGAAAAAACTTTATCTTGAATCTCAAAAATAGTTTCATAGATTTGTGGTCCCTGAGGCATCTAAAATGTTTACTCAATTTTTGACTTCATCAAAATTTAATAATTCTTGCACCAGTGAATAAACTAAGTCGAAGACATTAAAATTAATTATTAACACTTGACATAATTTTAAGTTTTATCAAGGACTAGAACTTTCAGGCACCTCAAAATCTTCTTTGGTTCCTCAAGTTCCTAAAATCCCCAACATTCCCAAAATAGTCCAAGGAAAAAAAATGCAATATCTTGTTTTGATCATATTTTTGCATTTAGACTCTGTTTTAGCTACCGTTTGAAGTGTAGAAAATATATTTAAACAAATATCATCCTTGGGTTCCTCAACTTTCTAAAATTCCTAAGATTTTGAAAAATAGTCAAAGGCAAAAAAATACAAAATCTTGTTTTGGTCATATCTTTTACGTCTAGACATTGTTTTGGCTCCTGTTTGAAGTATTGGAAAGATAATTCGATGATCATTTTTTCTTCAAGTTTTAGAGTCTCAAACTCAATAAAATTGAGTGACCTTATTTTTTAGGTTTTGTGTGCAATTCACAACTCAAATTCTCGATAGCCACAATTCTTATAGTCATCAAATTCTTAACCTTCCAAGCTACAACGATTGTTCTTCATTATATGATTTTTTATTTGTCTTTTCACACTTTCTAGTTAAAAATTAAAAAAAAACCAAAAGCTTCCATCATACCAAAAAAAATACCCCTCTCAAATGCAAACAAAAAATCACCAACCAAAAGATGAATTTTCCAATATTACAAATTTTATGCCACTTCCAATTGAACCGCATCTTGCCAACACTAATATAAACCCAACAATACAAATTAAAACTATAATAATAAAAAACTAATATCTGTGTGTCTTAGTGGCTTGCATTTATTTAAGGGTTTATTCGCTTATTCGATAAATGACAGTTGTTGGTGATGCATGGGCATGGTAGGCATTGACATAGTCTTCGGTGCACATGTCGGGATCTGGCAGGGTAGAAGACAAAAGGTGGAGAGATCTGGCAGATCAGCACAGAGTGCACAAACCGGTGGATCATTGATGGATAGTTTTTTAGTATTGCACGCAACAGTCACAAAAGCTACTACGCACATGGATAGATCCAATGCAATAATATTGATAGTAGAGTACACACAGAGATCTCTGACAGATCAAAATAGTAGAGTACGCACATGGATAGATTAGGATCAACAGACAATGATGGAACGAAATTGAACAGAAGACACTATCAAAATGATTCGCATGGAGATGTCTGATCCGAATGGAGAGGTGATCAGATATTTTACACGCAAGCATGACAATAACAAACACGAACAAACAGATATAACATGAATGAATGATGAATACAGAATCCAGATCAGTCTTGCACAGATCTATGCATGGATATGACAATGGACAGTGGCTAGATGAAGAATGCACAAGTTGTTGAATGATATGCACATGTGGAGATGAAGATCTCGTGGAAATCTAATGTTGCTTGGCTAATGAGAAGTCTCACTTTATCTCTCATGAGTTGTTACTACAACTCACATACACACACCTATTTACATGACTAATTTAAACGTGTTGTACTATCTTCAACACCCACCAAATTTGTGATATGTCATTGTAGCGCAGAATAATTTTATTTTAGCTATAGATGATAACAGTTTTCACCATGCGAAATTGAAACATGATATGAATAAAAAATTATAAACCAAATGCATCTTCATCTGCAGCTGCATCTGCACTCCATCTCCAACAAAAGCTACAGAACCTAACCAATCACTATGAACAAATTTGTTGGTACACACTTAGAAACAGGTATGCAACAATTTTTTTATCACATTGTTGTTGCATAGGAATAAGTCACATCATTTATCTATCAATGGATATAAGAATGGAGAAAAGTAGACATGCATATTCATAAATTCAATGCAGTGTTTAGGCATTTTTAAGGTGACATTTAGCAGGATTCTAAGTGCAATGTATGATATATGGAACACATAGTATTGGGGATGGAAACTGCGTATGAGACAAACTGTCTTTATAAGAATTAATTGACATAGCATATAATACATGAAGACTAATTCCTATGAGTTTAAATGAAAATTACGAAGTAATAGAGATGTATTAAAGAAGAGAATTTGATTAGTTGGGTATCACATTGGTATCTAGTTTGATATTTTCTTATTTTATAAATAATAAATTTATAATGAGTATAAGATGGTTTCATATGCATTTAGCATTAAAATGTATTTTTTTTAATGATCAAATTAATATTTTTTTAATTAATTTAGATAGAGTTGTAGGGGCCTCACTTATATATTAATTAATTGAAAACTTATTACATAAATAGATTTTGAAGAATCGATATATTTTAACAACAATCTAGATTTTTCTGATTTATATATATATATATATATAAATATCAACCACTGTCTTCTACATGGTTCAAATTAGTACTTAATTCAAAGATCTAAAAACAACCATTGTGTATGCATTTATTATGAAATGGAAATGCATAATATAAGAAGAAAATAATTCATAAAAGGCAGAAAAGTAATGAAAGTATGAAGAAATATGTATTGGATTGGATTGAGTTGATGTACTTTTTAAGTTTTATGTAAAAAAAAGTCATAAATCAATAAGGCATATGCGAAAAAGACAATACTCATTTATCATTTTATTTAGTTAAGAACGATGAAATAAAATGGAATTTGGATATATTTCAAATGTTGTTTTTTAACATAAAAAGCAAATTCAAAAGACCCTAACTTAGTTATGAAATTGGATTATTTTCGAATAATATTAAGGGTTGATTTAGATTTTATTAATATAAGTCCTCCACGTAACCAAAGCAGAGCAACACAATTATTCTAATTAAATAAATAATAAATTGAAATTAAATATATATTAAATTATTATTTGACCAAATATTTACACAATATTTTTTTGAAAAGAATAAATGATTATTTCTCTCTTACTCATTAAAAAAAGATATAACTAACTTATTATTGTATAATTAGTTGTAACATATAATTAGTTGTAACATTTTCAAAAGGCTTGCATGCTTCAATTAGTTTAGGAAAAACAAAAAAGTGTGCATTATGAATATTAAAATAATACCAAGGAGCCTTTGGTAACTTTTCTAAGAGTATTTCTAGTGATAAGGGTCAAAATCATGTCATAAAGATGGAGAAGTGCACAAAAACCATAACTTTATTTCTTATTTAGGAAACCCAAGTTATTTAAGGAAAACTTTAATATTTTAGTTGTAAATTTATTATTTAGAAGGTAATTTTAATTTATCTGTAAAGTGTTAGTTTTTTTGTTTATAACATTTATTATTTATTTTATCAATTATATCACATTCTTAAAAGTATTAAATGGCTATATTAAGAAAATTGACAACAAGGAAATTAATAATAAAATATAGTGAGGTATCAAGTTTTTTTTGTTGTCAAAAAAATATTTTATAAAATTTAGAATATCTTCAAAAGGGATATATTTGATGTAAAAGCATCCAAGTTTATTTGTAATCTTACATCAATTTAAAAAAATAGTTTAACACATAACAAAACATAAGTATTTTTGTAGTATGTGCAAGTCCTAAGTTGTGCACAAGTTTTTTTGTATTTTTTGGTACCATTTTTTTGTATTCATCAATTCTTTATTTTTTTATGTAAAATATTAGATGGTGCATATGGTTTTGGTCAATTTTTAGTTTTTTGCAAATCTTTGGACAAGTATGTTTTGAAGGCATTTGCTTAGTTTAGCACTAGTTTCGAAATAATACAAGTTTTAATGTTCAAGGTTGTGATATCTTAGGTAGAATATTGATGTGCAACAGTGTGAATATGAGTATCATTACACAAGGATTTTTCTATGCATATTTTAGTTGTGATTTTTTGCAAATTCGTTTAACATTACTTTGTGATATGTTTCACTATGATGCCTTATGTTGTGATGTGTTAATGTCGTTGGAATTGTAATGATCATTTAATATTTTTGGCACATAATGATATGTTGCAGATATTTAATGAAGTTAGTGGGTTTTTTAGCATTATTGAAAGTAGGTAGGTATTGTGCCTTTATAAAGATGCCCCAATGCTTGAGCTAGCAAGACAATAAGCTTAAGGATATAGATCATAGTAGATATTAGAATATTTGATATTATAAATGAATATCATTTGAGATGGCATAGCATTGTGTTATTGTCATTGTCTGTGTGACTTGTATTTATAGCCATTAAATTATAATAAAGATATGAGTTTTTTTGTAATATTTTGTATATTTTATTATGTATTTTCAGGGTTGTGTGGTATAATGTATATATGGATTGAGACCCCTAACAATGACTACATCAATATTTATAATCAATAATGCAACTAAAAATTCATATACATGATATATAAGTTGCAGAGAAAGATTCTATAAATATATGTTTTATAATGCTTATGTTGGAATTATATAATTCTTCCTCCCTGTCTACTACCACATTTATCTCATCTAGATGTAGAAGCATCCATGGTATGTCTAGTTATCTTACATAAACAAAAATATTAGTAGCCACCAAGTAATGAGATTCAATAGCATGATGTAACAAGCCTTTGAGTTTGAATAGGGCTCTTAGAAAGGGATTTTGAATGAAATCTAGAATAATGTTTTATTTAAGTCTATTTTTTAATGTTCGATTTGAATCAGAACTCCTAGAGTTAGAATAGAATAAGAGTAGGATACTATGGAATGTCATCTTTATATATAGTCTAGAGGACTAAGTGAAAGAGACAACAAAATAGGTTGTATATTTTAGAGAAGGTGGCAACATGAGAGATTGAAATGGGAGTGGATTACATAAGCTACAAGTGAGTTGTAATGGCTAAGAGCATAATTTGTATAGTTTTATTTTTTTAGTTGTTAATGAAAATAAAATTTGTGTGATTTTGGTGTGTCTAAATGGTTCAATTCCACTATTGCATACTTTTATCTTTACAAAAATTGATGTATTTGGGGATTTTTTGGGAAAGTTGTAGGTTTATCCAATCAAAGGAAAGACATTGCAGGGTAGCAAATAATCCTTCATTAGACCCCCACCTTGAATGCATTAGTTTGGTATCTAAGTAAGATTATCCTACAAGTGAGTTGATAAATTAAGAGAAAATATTCCAACAAAAGAGTGTTGAGTAGGTGGTATGAGAGTAATATAATTATTTAACAATAAAATGTGGATCTAAGGTATCTTATAATTAACCCTAGATTTTGATTAAAGGCGTATATAGAAATAAAATGGCACAAGGGTGATAATTAGATCTATAGTAAGCCAATTATATGCTAAACTCAGATATAAGTATACATTGAATTTATTATGTTGAGATAGTCCAAATATGGAAATTAAAACTATACTAGATATAGAAATGACAAATAAGTGATGTAATTAACTTTTTATGATGTTAATGTAGTTTTAGATCTAGAATAGGCAAAAATTAGGTTTAAAAGAGATTCTAAAATAGTCATCAAATTCTAGATCTAATAGTTATGGCACTTTAGATAGTAATGTCGGCCTATGGAATACCTTCTAGAAAATGATGTGACCACCTAGACGGTTCTAAGTTTTATTTCACCTTCACTCTGATGAATACATATCTATGTCATAGACTATCAATCCTTATGAAATGGCAAAACCCTAGTTTTCCTCTCCATAGTGACCTTGGGGGAAAATGGGTTAGTGGGAACATGATGTCAAACTAACCTCAAATACCTCACTGTCATAGAGCACTACCTACATATCCAACACTCCAGAAGAGGACCTCACACTCATGTAGTTCTCCCATATGTTTTTGCTTGTGTGTGAATCATACAATAGGTGCAAAGTAGGTACCATAGTGACTTAGCTTGTAACTTGGAAAATTGAGTTATTGGGTTGCTCCTTTAGTACTCCAGACCTATAGATGTGTTTTACCTATGATAAGGAAGATTTGTTCAATTAAATTATTGATAGAGAGCTTTTAATAAGTTATCTTGGTCTCTTTAGCCTTTTTCTAGGTGGGGAATGAATGAGGGTTGATCTTGTATTTATATCAATCCTTTTGGAGTAATAACTCAAATTAATACGCTTAGTTCGACCATTAGGATACGTTTTATTTGAAAATTAGTTTAATTTAGGGCACTAGACACTTATTTCAGGATAGGCTAGTAGCATCAATGTTACCATCTATCATAGATATTAGTGAGCATGGAGCATGAAAGTAGGTATCAGATCAAAATTTATAGAGATGGAAGTTATTAAATTTTAAGCATTTTATGCAAGAGAGAAGTTTTGTGTCATCAACATATAAGATTGGTCAAACTAAGAGATATAGGCTAAGGGGCATGAAGATCGAGAAGATGTGAGACATGCAAAAGTAAAAAAGGTATAGAAATGAGAGGAATAGCCAAGGTCTAAGTTTTCCAAGTGTACAAGACTAAGGTGATATATAATCATAAAATAATATCTACATTTGCCCCTCCCTTTAATCTAGTAATAAAATTGCTAATTTAAAGTAAAGGAATCCATACTTGGGTGTGTATAAACACCTTATCTTTGTGTGTGCCTAATTTGAGTGCTTTGCTAGTGACTGACCTAAAACTAAGAACATGTTATAGTATAAAATCAATGCATATAATCTAGGATTGAAATTACTTGAAATAGATTGAAATTAAAAGAGCAAGGTTTAGGAGTTTACATGTGTGTCGATGTTACTATCTTACATATTAGCAAGTTATTTTTTAAAAGATGTATCATTATAAGGCTCTGAAACTAAGATTAGGAAAAATATAGATAAATATTTAAAGTGTGTATATCCAAGGGGGAGAGAGATAGAGAGAGAGAGAAAGAGGCACATGCCTCCAACTTTGGAGCAAAAGTGAGTTGCCATGTAGAAGTTGAGATTAGCTCAATCATGCAACCCAATGGTACTTATAACCTAGTGAGGCTAGATGATCAAGTCCAACCTGAAAACTTGGTAAGATTGAGTGATTTGATCACCTTAACCATACCAAAAATTGAACCAAATATGGCAGTAGATTGGCTCAATAAATTCCATAAAATATGGCAGGGTAGTAGTATGAAAAATTCTATGATGTGGTAACATTCCATAAAAGAGTTTTGGAATCTAAAACTAATTTATATTTTGTAATATTAAATGCACATTTTATATAACATATGCATATTAGATATGTCTCATGTTGAAACTGTGTATAACAATGGTATCAATGTATAGCATTCAACCACAACTATGAATCTAAATCATATAACTATGTGTTTTGGCCAATTCAAAAAATTGTGTAAGTGTAGAGAACATGCTTCCAAAGCATGCCTCCACTATATATAGAGAAATCTGAAAACTGATATATGTACCAACATGGAAAACATGTTTCCAAAACATGTCCCCGTAATAAACTAGGAATGCTAAATAATGAATAAGTGTGGGGAACATGCTTCTAAAGCATGCCCCCATTGAATCTAGGAATTGTGAATGTGTGGAATCCATGCCCATATGACATGGCCCCACTGAATCTAAAAACTACTATAAGTACCATATATTAAATGAGTGTGGAGAACATGCTTTCAAAGTATGCCCCCACTAAATCTAGGAACTGTGAATGTGTCTAAGCCATGCCCATATGACATGCCCCCATTGAATTTGAAAACTAATATAAGTACCATGTATTGAATAAATGTGGATAACATGCTTCCAAATCATGCCCCCACCGAATCTAGAAATTATGTCAAATGTGGAGAATATGCCTCTATGAAATGCCCCTAATAATATGCGCCCCCCCCCCCCCGCCCCAACACTTTGAGGCGAGGAAAAGATAGGAATTGGTAGTTACCTCACCTCAAAAGGATAAGACAATTGCATAATTTGTGAATGTAACTATGTAGCATATAGAAGGAAACATGTCTAGGTAGATATAACATTAAAGTGCAAAGAACCAATGTGATCACATTTAGGTCTAATATGCATGATAAAGATCATGGAAAAATATATATAGTAATAGTATAAGCTCAACAAGCAAACAATCACACATGAGCACTCAAAATCAATTCAAAAGGCAATGGTCTAAGGAGACTGTAAATAAGGGGCATGTTCAAATGTTGCATAATCAAAGGGATGTGACTTAATAAAATGTCTATAAAGGCAAGGATGTCATATTCAAATGTCCATATAAAAAACCATGACATATGCAAATGTCAAAGAAAACATACATAGGCATGGGGGCCACAATTAAAGGTACATGTTCAAATGATTGAATAAGGAATACAATAGCAAGGCTAGACACTGAAGGAAGTGCATAAAGTAAAGTATAAGTAACTACCATAAACATGTCATAGTAGCCCATGGACAAAATGTGTTAGGATAAAATGTCAAGTTTATAACATATCAAGTACCTTGTGTGCGATATAATCATAGACAATAGGCATGTGTAAGTACATATGTAATCTCAAACATGATAATGTAGAGTGATCATCTAATCATATAACTTGTGTATATTAAGATCAAAGAAGCGATGCTCTCAATGTCCATGTGACATGAGTAGAAGGAAAGCCCAACATCTAAAATAGGAATAGATCATGTATATGTGTATTCTTGTATCACACTCAAGTAGAAGTGTGACACATATATGTATATAGGAGTAACTAAATATGTCATCCACAAACATGGAACTAATGCATAGGTGCCAAGAAGCTAATATAACATGCAGGTGTCGAAAGTATTTTTAGATTTTTGAATGTTTTTTTTATTTTTTTGATATTTTAGAATATTTGAAGAGATTACTCTATGTTCTCATCTAAAAGATGGTCATAGGTATCTCCCCCACTCAATGCCTAAAAATATTAAGTTAGATCTTTTACATTGTTTGCATCATGATTGAATTTTTTGAAAAGGTACATATCATGTTTCTCTTCACATTTTACATGTGTAGTAGAAATAATGCTATCATTTGAAATATGTATTAATTTGCCTTTGTGAGGAAAGGAAATACCTTGTTGATTTGGATCAATTTTTACTTCCATTTGGTATAGCCAAAGATTTCCTAGTGTAAGCACATATGGATATGTGGTAGGCATAACCCAAACCCATGTTTGAATTACTTTAGGACCACAAGCAATTGGCATTGTTATGTTGCTCAAGGAATCTTTCCAACCTCTTTTGTTTTGTAAGTTTGGTAGATTGAAGACAATTTGTTGTGTCTTACATTGATAGTAGTTTTTAATTATGTATATGGTTATGCCAAAAATAAGCACCACCCATCTATAAGGTAATTATGAAATCTTGTTGGCATGGATGCCTTTTATGTTGTTCACTTTGAGCTTCTTGCATAAGATGTGGACCTTGGATTGGCCCCATGTTAAGTAGCATTTTTTAATTGATCATATAAAGATCAATAATGTTGTCCCCAAAAAATGCCACTCATTTTTGGACAACCTACGGACTATTTTGGCCTTGCACAGACCAAAATTTCTCTCTTCCCTTCTCAAAATTTGTTCTGAGCTTTCAAATTCCTCATTTTTTAAGCTTTTTCCATAAAAGGATTCATAGGTTCAATAGGTTAAAAAGATTTTGTAGGTGAGTTTAGTCAAAAGAACAAGTTTATAACACTTAGTCATTTCCAAGATCGGTTCAATACCTCAGTTCAATCAAAAGAGTTCAATCGACACATGATAAAGGACAAAGGCTTGGACCATTGAACTTTGAACCACTTTGGTTCAAAGGTTCAATGGGTTCAACGACCAAGTTGGTTCAATGTGCTTGGTGCAAAAGATCAAAAGGACTTAGCCAAATAACGAAGGATGAGCCTATTGAACCATTGAACCGTTGAACCAAAGTTGGTTTAATCGGTTGGTTCAATTAGCAGGTCCAAGGGGCTGCCCCAAAGCGAAAAAATCAAGTGCCCTTATGGAGGGTAGGCATCATTGGTTTGAAGGTTAAAGAAAAGACATAATTCCTTCAGATTTGTTCAAAGGCCCAAAAGGAATAATTCTTTCAAAATTTTTGTCCGATGGAAATGGCTAAGTCCAAGAGGCCAAAAGAATACTTTCGGGAAGATTTTCTCAAAAAAATGTTAAGGCAAAATTCCTTCAGACTTTTTGTCCAAAGGAATTCACCCAGAGAAAAAGTCCAAAGAAATAGGAAAGAACGAATGGCCAAGTAACAAGAAACTTTCCTTCAGACATTTTTTCCAAAGGAATTCTTTCGAGCTTTTTGCTCGATGAAAAAATCCCACTGAAGAAGTAAGAACCCTCCGGGGAAGTTGAAGCCCGAAGGACAAGTACCCTTGCGGGGGGCACTTGGCGATAGAGAAAGGACCCGAAGGGACACCTTCCTTTCAGGACATTCCAAAGGTTGAACAAAGACGTAGAAAGGAATCCTCAAAGACTTAGACACAAAGAGATTCAAAGAATGAACCGATTAAACCATTAAACCATTGAACCAATTGGTTCAATGATTTCGCAGGTTCAAAGGTTCAACCAAGCGTGATAAAGATCAAAGAGCTTAGGAAGCAATGATTGAGCAAAACACAAAATGAACCAATGAACCGATTGAACTTTGAATCGAAAGAGTTCAAATTTAAATGGTTCATAGGTTCAAAAGTTCAAAGGCGGCCTCAGTCAAGAAAAAAGCATCAAACAAGTGGTTCAACGAATGGTTCAACCAAGGAGCGAAGAAGTGATAGAACAAAAGAGATAGAATGAACCAATGAACTTTCATAGGTTCACTGGTTTAAAGGTTCAACATGGTTCAAGTAGTTGGCAACCATTGACGGCCCCTCAAATGTCAAATTTAAAGTAAGGGAAAATCTATGGAAATTCAAATAGAGCACAGAAATTAAAGGAAGAACCAAGTGATTAAATGAAAAGAGAGCCCAAAGATTTAAATTACTACAGGGAAGAGAAGATCAATGCAAAGGACTAGATAGTTCATACCAAAGAAGAGACATATTAGATGAAGGGACATGCCATAGTTATGGCAGTGCACTATTCTCAGCATGGTCTCTTCAGACATGACTGAAGGCGCATTGAAGACGTTGACTGCAGCATGGGCCATCCCATGGGAAAAAGTGTCAATCCTTACATAGTTGCTATAAGATTGTAATATCTCTCATTTGTAAAGGAGGCTTTTCATTTTTACAAGAGTGAAATTTTGAACATTTTGAAAGAAGAAGACTGAGACTTTGAGCTCAGATTGTAATTTCATTTCATTTTATCTGAATGAGAAAGCAGGTTGTTTATAGACTTTGTGTTGTTTTGGCTTGTATCTTTTTAGGAGATCATTCTTATGTCTGTCTTCTAAAGGTGTTCTTATTCATTTAATTTGGCAAGCAAAATTAGTGAAAGTAATAGGGAAGTGTCCTGAACCCAACTGTCCATTATCCTTTGTGTTATACTCTTTGGGCAGTTGAGGTGGAAACTCTGCATTCTATTTCATCCTACTATTACTATATCCTTTTGATTACTGGTTACTTTACTATCTGAAAGAAACTCCTATTTTTTCATGCAAGAACACTTTTGAAAGAAGAGAAGTGCCTTCAGTGTTTACACCAAGATTTTCTCCTTTATCTGTGTGAATCACCTCTATAATAAGAGAGATGGATGGTTTATTCTGCCCCCATGTATTATTTTTTGCTTATTTATATTATATATAGCTCCTATGTATCTATAAGGAACCTCCACTTGATGAGAGGAGAGATTTGTCCCCTATTGGTGTAGTAAACCTGCACAACTGGCTGACCAATTTTCCTGTTGTGGTTGATCAGACCTATTTTGTTTATCAGTACGTTGATTGACAAAATATTCACTCAACAATTTTTGGTGACTCCGCTGGGGAAGAGCGCATAGTTTGAAGTCTCAAACTTCAAGCTGAAGCAGATCTTGTTCTTTTCCATTTTTTGTTTTGAAATCTGGCAACTCCACATTATACTAGAGGCCAAAATCCCAAGGTGTTGTTGACCCTGCTTTTGAGTTGGTGTTAGGATTGTGGAGCTAAAAGCTTCACTGATGCAAACAGGAGAGGAGGTTGCTGAAGGTTGCTGAGTTGCAGAGAAGTTGGGGTCGATCTGATCAGCCGACGTCGGTAGGATAGCAAAGGGAAGCAACCAACGTCGGTCATATATCGGCCGACGTCGGTCACCTCCAGGCAGATAGGGACCGACGTCGGTCGCCTGTGTGGTTCGACTGCGAGCTAATTACAGGCAGTTAGCTAACGAACCAAGTGTTTGCATGATGAGTGCTAATTTTAGACTCATAGCTGCGGATCTAATTATTGTAATTAGATGTCTAATTATTGTTTGGATGAGATCTATATAATAGACTCATGGTTGTATTGGAAAAGTGTGCTAGGGAGTAAGAGAGCATAATTATAAGCTCCTTCTGTGTGTGAGGTAGAGCAATGGTGCGTTCCTCCTAGTGCCTCAGTACCAGGTGTGTTGGTGCTGGATTGGAGAGCCAGCTGGGTTCTTTAGGAGTATAGGATCTTGGTCACAGTTGCATGGCCTATATAGGAGATCTACATGGTAAGTAAGATCGTTGATCTGCAGGTGTATGTGTGTGCAAGGTCGAGGTTCACAGGTGAGCAAAACCGTTGTTTGATTTGCAGGTGTGCAAGGTCATATAGACAACAACACAACAGGGAGCAGTATCAGGCAGGATCTACTTGGAGTACAGGTGTGTACTCGGATAGAGCAAGAGAGGAAGGCAAGGGAGTTCCTTCCATAAGTATGGTCTGTTGAATTGCAAGTTGTTGCAGATTCATGGGAGATCTACTTGAAGTACCTTGAGTACTTGTGGAGCACGTGGAGTGCTTGTGGAGTGCGTGGAGCACTTGTGTTGTGCGTGGAGCACGGGAGGTGAACACCAACTCTGTATTTGAGTTGGGTGTTGGGACCTGTGAGAGGGAGAGCTTTGGGGAGAAGAATTACTGTTCACTTGAGGTGTGAGAAACCTTTGTAAGGTGGTGGAGAAGAAGTGGCATCTTCTTTATTGTATTCTTTTCTGTATAAAGTATTAATACAATTGGTGTATTGTCTCTCATATGCTGTGTTATTCTGAATTCTAGTTACTTGGTGAATCTGGTTATTTTCGCATATTATAGTTGCTTGGTATTTGGTAATCAATTGTATGCTTCCAGTGTTTCGCATCCCTGACAAGTGGTATCAGAGCCTTGGTTGTAGGTTCTTGAGCTTGATACCAACAAGTGGTATCAGAGCTAAGGTTGCAGGAAGCAGATTGTGTTTTGGTTACAGGTCACTCTCAGGGATTTCTGATCGAGTGGGAGTAGAGCAATGGCAGATGAAAGTAAGCTAAGAATGGAGGAGTTGAAAAGCACAGATGGTTACTCATGGTCCGATGGAAAGAAAGAGCAGGTAAAAGAATATTGTTGGTTGGTAGCAGATCAGCATGAAGAAACTGAAGATACAGATGTAGCAGGTGTTGTTGCACAGGATGTGTTTGCAGGTTTCTTGGATAAAGTTGAATCTTGGATAAAAGATTCGGTTGCCTCTTTCCATGCAGCCCCAGGTAGAGGAGCTGGTAAGCCTTGCCAAAGAATTGGCAAAGGGGAAGTGAAGCTGAAATTGCAGGCGGCCAACACACAGGTGTTGATGAAGGTCATGCAGGCCCCAGGTTTGGAGATATGGCTAATTTCTTCAGAAAGATTGGGTGATGAGAGATGCACAAGAACTCTCACAGTGGTAGCACTTGAATTAGCTGGTGGTAATAAAACAGGTACACTTTGTCTGCTTATTTGTATTACTGATTCTTCTTCTGTTGTGGAGACGTGGCTTCGTAGGCTTGGTCACATGAGAAGGAAGGAGATGCATGTTCTTAAGCGAAAGACAGATATATTTGACAGGCTTAAGAACTGGAAAGCCTTGGTGTTCTTGGAGGAGATGGCGGATAGAGTTCAGTGGATGAGGCTGGATACATCTGAGCAGAGCAGTTTGGACATGTGTTTTGATTCAAAGAAGCTCACGGGTAAAAAGTCATCACTCACAGGCGAACACAGGTACCGGCGTTGGTTAGGAGGAACTGGCATCGAACAGACAGGTGCCGATGTCGGTCATGTGCAGACCGAAGCCGGCGATGTCGGGCAGGATAAGACTGACGTCGGTCATGGGACCGATGTCGGCAGTATATAAGACCGATGTCAGTCAGGAGGACCGACGTCGGTAGTAGGGACACCAGCGCTGGCAGGTTGGTAGTCAGGTACAGACGCATGAAACCGACGTCGGTCGGATGTAGATTATGGAGTGACCGAGGTCGGTCACTGTAATGAATTTTGGGTGGACAGCATGCTGTCAAGGAGTCTCAAACACCCATACGGAGGACTGAAGGCCACAGAGATGAATGGATGCCTTAGTAGAAGAATAGAGAGAATGGATACGTGAGACGGAAGACCAGGTATATGGTCTTGTGGAGCTGCAGGACAGTGGTACAGGTTTTGACAGGTGGAGGATGAAGCATGGCTTCAGTCAATGTCATGGTAACTACTGTTGTTTGCCTTACCAGGGGGATGATGATTGCAACATCATTTTGTTGCTGTATGTGGATAGTATGCTAGCTAGCAGGGGTGTACATACAGGGTTTTGCTGAGCTAAGGGTAAGATTAGTTCAGTGTCATGTCATGAGGAGTTTGGAGCAGCGAAATTCTTTGACATGGGAGGCATGGAGATCACAGGTTGATTTTGTCTCGAGTGGGAGCTGATGTGAATTAGGTGTTGGCGAGGTTCGGGATGTAGATCCGGAGCACACTAAGGGCTGGACGGATACAGTGTCTGAAATCACATGAGGTCTGGTACAGACCTGAGTTTTCCCATGCAGTGGGAGCTGTTAGAGAGTTAGGAGCCAATTCAGGGAAGTAGATTCTTAGGTATTTGAGAGGGACCGGCAGCAGGGATTCATGCTATGCAGGGTCAGGACTTCACTACATGGATTTGTAGGTTCGAATGTGGCAGGGTACTCGGATGATAGGAGGTACATCACAGGTTGTGTGGTGTGTTGTCTTCAGGTGGGAGCTTGAAGAGGGATACAAACCAGGAAACAGATTAGACGGAGTATAAGTACAGGTATAGTGCAGCTGTTTATCCCCAAGTGGGAGATTGTTAGGATTGTGGAGCTAAAAGCTTCACTGCTGCAAATAGGAGAGGAGGTTGCTGAAGGTTGCTGAGTTACAGAGAAGCTAGGGTCAGTCTGATCAGCCGACGTCGGCAGGATAGCATAGAGAAGCAACCAACGTCGGTCATATATCGGCCGACGTCGGTCACCTCCAGGCAGACAGGGACCGACGTCGGTCGCCTGTGTGGTTCGACTGTGAGCTAATTACGGGCAGTTAGCTAATGAACCAAGTGTTTGCATGATGAGTGCTAATTTTAGACTCATAGCTGTGGATCTAATTATTGTAATTAGATGTCTAATTATTGTTTGGATGAGATCTATATAATAGACTCATGGTTGTATTGGAAAAGTGGGCTAGTTTGAGTTGAGCAAAGTTTGCTCCTTCTGTGTGTGAGGTGTGCAAGGGTGTTCCTCCTAGTCCCACAGCAGTACCAGGCGTGTTGGTGCTGGTTTGGAGAGTCAGCTGGATTCTTCAGGAGTGTAGGATCTTGGTCACAGTTGCATGGCCTATATAGGAGATCTACATGGTAAGTAAGATCGTTGATCTACAGGTGTATGTGTGTGCAAGGTCAAGGTTCACAGGTGAGCAGAACTGTTGTTTGATTTGCAGGTGTGCAAGGTCATATAGACAGCAACACAACAGGGAGCAGTATCAGGCAGGATCTACTTGGAGTACAGGTGTGTACTCGGATAGAGCAAGAGAGGAAGGCAAGGGAGTTCCTTTCATAAGTATGGTCTGTTGACTTGGTGAATCTGGTTATTTCCGCATATTATAGTTGCTTGGTATTTGGTAATCAATTGTATGCTTCCGGTGTTTCGCATCCCTGACAGTTGGTGTAGCAAAGTAATTTTGATTTGTTTCCTCCACAACCTCACCTTAGATGAAATAAGAGTCTTCCTCCTAGCCCTACCAGGCCACCAACACAAGGTAGAGCTTCTTTTTCTACTGTTGGCTGAGCTTCACCTATCCACGCTCCACCTGGATTAGTGATCCCACTTTTACATAATCAAAACATGGCTCAAGGCCCTTGGGGTATTTATTTCGGTCCACTGAGTTTGACTTCACCTATGTATGAGATTCCACGCAGTTCAAGGAAGAATTTCTCCAAATTCTTTGGCAATGGGAAGGTTCATCCTAATGAACACATTATAGCTTTCAGCATAACTTGCAGTGTAATAGGGGTTGAATTTGAAGACATAGCGGTTAGGCTATTCGTGGAGACAATACAAGGCGCTGCTGCAGACTGGTTCTACCACTTGCGAGTTGGATCAGTGACTAACTGGGACACTCTAAAAGACAAATTTGAAGCTAGGTTCAAGCCTTCAGAAGATGCACATGCCTTGCTAGCCCAGCTCACATAGATGAAGAAGGAGCCCCATGAGCCTATGAGGGATTTTATTGCTAGGTTAGACAAGCTGACGCATAAGATTCCCATGGTCACCCAGCTGACCCCTCAAAACCTCAAATGCTTCTTCATCAACTCACAACTGCCTAAAGTGAGTTTCTTGCTGAGATGGGCCAGACACATAGACCTTGCTGCTGCTCAAGACTTGGCTACTGAGGTAGAAGATGACCTTATCTTGGTTGGAAAGATAAGAAGAGATCCAAACAAAGGTAAATCTTATCCTTCTTCTGAATACTCCCCTTCAGCCACCACTGATCTAATGGTGTAGAAGCTAGAAAATGAATTACTAGTCCTTAGAAGACAAATGGCCCAAGTTATGTTTACTTCTCCTAATCGAGATATGGCAAGGAGGACATTTTAGAATCAGGCATACCAAGGCAATGCTACTAGGAATCAAGGGCAACCAAATTGCCTTCCTCCCCCACAGAGGAACCTTGCCCTTGAAGCACCTCCAACCAACTCAACAGTTGGATATTTGGAAACAAAACATGATTTCTCTTTCCAACCTAAGTTTGATCAATAAAATGACATTGGTCTCTTCATGGAGGATCAAGAAGAATCAGTTGGTAATTCCCACATCAGTTTCCTGAACTACCAGGATGAACCCAAAAGTGAAGGTAATGCAGCTGAGGGATCATACGCTATATTCACCTGGTCTAGGAACCAATTAGCTCAATCGAATGATAAGGAGAAAGCAAAGGAGCAACCTCAACTAGCAGTTTCAATTGCTAAGCGGGGATCCACTCTTCCTTTCTAGCCAAAGGACCCAGTGATTGCAAGAAAGGTAAGTACCTCAAATGCCCCTACGCCTTCTAATTCAAATTCACAGTCTAGTCCTCCCCCTTCCAAAAATCAAAAGGATGAATTCCCATCCTCTGCTCTTGGCTCATTCTAGGCATTTGACATAATTGACCATATAAAGAAAACCAAAATTCAAATGTCTGAATTTGAATTTATGTAGTCTCATCCTGAGCAATTGGACAAGTTGGTTCAATGTGTCAAGAACTAAATCATACCTGTAAGACAAGAGGTTAAGAAAGTAACTCATGATGCCCCAAGGAACATGCCTATCCTAAACAATCTTGTCATTACCCCTCCTGCTGCCCCTGGGAAAATAGAGCCTTTCTATGTTTCCTGTTGATAAATGGTCACCAGCTCAATAATTGCATCATTGATTCTGGGGCTTTAGACAATTTCATGCCTGCTAAAGTGGCAGAATCTTTGGGTCTCACACTGACCAAGACATTTGGGAGAGGTTTCTCCATAGAGAACAAACAAGTGCCACTCCTGGGGTAAATTAAAGACACCCAATTTGCATTTGCTACCTTTCTAAACAAGCGAATCAAGAGACTGTCCTAGTGGCTGACGTCCCAACATCATATGGCATCCTTCTTGGGCAGAACTTCTGCAAGGATGTTGGAAGGGAATTAAGCATGGACTTATCTCAGGCAAGAGTCCCTGTGAAAGGTGTAATGCAGAGGTTGCTTCCTAAGAAGGAGGCAAAATACGTTGTCACTCAAACATCAAGGCCTGAAGCTCAAATTCTGTTTGAGTCTTTAGGTAGGGGTAATTATTTTCTATCTATTGAAGACATTCATTTTTCAGCAGATGAAAATCCTATAGGTGACAATCTAGGAATTGGTTCAGATGGAACAACACCAAGTATGCTTGATAGTGCCAATGAATGGCAGGTGTTGAATGGGAACAATCAAATCATGTGTTGGACTAAACCAGAAGAGCAACCAATTATGGTAATGGACCATGCTGTTGTGCATCAAAATCAAGAAAAGGAACTTTTTGCCAAGAAAGCAAAGATTCATGGTTTTTGGATTAAAAGTCAAGTCTTGTTGTGGGGCAAGAGGAGAAAACCAAAGGGAGGACATAGAAAATTGGTTTCCTAGTGGAGAGTTCCATTCACCCATCACCAATTCTAGGGAGAAAATGGCTTCTTGCTAGTTTATCAGGATAGAGCACCATTTTCACTACCTCTCAGGGGGTAAGATATGAAGTACTTTAACTCTTGAAGTACCAGATAAGTTCACCTGTACATATGTACATTTGTATAGTCTTTAGTTCTATTTTGTGCTTTTCATTTTCATTTTTTGGAGCCTTTATTTTTGGGTAACATGACTCCATATCCCAATGGCACACTTCAAGGCACTGGAGATTCTGGTTTCTACTTCCCTTAGTTGTGTTTCAAGTTTCCAGCTGAAGGTAGTTCTCCAACTGGAGTCAGTTGTTGTCCCCAAAAAATGCCACTCATTTTTAGACAACCTACAGACTATTTTGGCCTTACACAGACCAAAATTTCTCTCTTCCCTTCTCAAAATTTGTTCTGAGCTTTCAAATTCCTCATTTTCTAAGCTTTTTCTGTAAAAGGATTCACAGGTTCAACAGGTTAAAAAGCTTCTGCAGGCGAGTTTAGTCAAAAGAATAAGTTTCTAACACTTAGTCATTTCCAGGATCGATTCAGCGCCTTGGTTCAATCAAAAGAGTTCAATCGGCACATGATAGAGGACAAAGGCTTGGACCATTGAACTTTGAACCACTTTGGTTCAAAGGTTCAATGGGTTCAATGACCAAGTTGGTTCAATGTGCTTGGTGCAAAAGATCAAAAGGACTTAGCCAAATAATGAAGGATGAGCCTATTGAACCATTGAACCGTTGAACCAAAGTTGGTTCAATCAGTTGGCTCAATCGGTAGGTTCAAGGGGCTGCCCCAAAGCGAAAAAGACAAGTGCCCTTGTGGAGGGCAAGCAGCATTGGTTCGAAGGTTAAAAAAAAGATAGAATTCCTTTAGATTTGTTTAAAGGCCCAAAAGGAACAATTATTTCAGACTTTTTGTCTAATGGAAATGGCTAAGTCCAAGAGGTCAAAAGAATACTTTCAGGAAGATTTTCTCAAAAAAATGTTAAGGCAAAATTCCTTCAGACTTTTTGTTTGAAGGAATTCACCCGGAGAAAAAGTCTGAAGAAACAGGAAAGAATGAATGGCCAAGTAACAAGAAACTTTCCTTTGGACATTTTGTCTGAAGGAATTCTTTCGAGCTTTTTGCCCGATGAAAAAAGCCGGCTTAAGAAGTAAGAACCAGTCAGGGAAGTTGAAGCTTGAAGGACAAGTACCCTTGCGGTGGGAACTTGGCGACAGAGAAAGGACCCAAAGGGACACCTTCCCTTCAAGACGTTCCAAAGGCTAAACAAAGATGCAGAAAGGAATCCTCAAAGACTTAGACACAAAGAGCTTCAAAGAATGAATCGATTGAACCATTGAATCGTTGAACCAATTGGTTCAACAAGTTCACAGGTTTAAAGGTTCAACCAAGTGTGATAAATATCAAAGAGCTTAGGAAGTAATGATTGAGTGAGACACAGAATGAACCAATGAACCAATTGAACTTTGAACCGAAAGAGTTCAAATTTCAATGGTTCATAGGTTTAAAGTTCAAAGGCAGCCTTAGTCAAGGAAAAAGCAGCAAACAAGTGGTTCAACGGACAGTTCAACCAAGGAGTGAAGAAGCGATTGAACCAAGAAGTGATAGAACAAAAGAGACAGAATGAACCAATGAACTTTCATAGGTTCACTGGTTCAAAGGTTTAACATGGTTCAAGCAACTAGCGACCATTGATGGCCCCTCAGACGTCAAATTTAAAGCAAGGGAAAATTCATGGAAATTCAAATAAAGCATGGAACTTAAAGGAATAACCAAGCAATTAAATGAAAAGAGAGCCCAAAGATTTAAATTGTTATAGGGAAGAGAAGATCAATGCAAAGGACCAGACAGTCCATACCAAAGAAGAGACATATTAGATGAAGGGACACGCCATAGTTATGGCAGCGCACTATTCTCAGCATGGTCTCTCCAGACAAGACTGAAGGCGCATTGAAGACATTGACTGCAGCATGGGTCGTCCCATAGGAAAAAGTGTCAATCCTTGCATAGTTGCTATAAGATTGTAATATCTCTCATTTGTAAAGGATACTTTTCATTTTTACAAGAGTGAAATTCTGACCATTTTTAAAGAAGAAGACTGAGACTTTGAGCTCAGATTGTAATTTCATTTCATTTTATCTGAATGAGAAAGCAGGTTGTTTATAGACTTTGTGTTGTTTTGTCTTGTATCTTTTTAGGAGATCATTCTTACGTCTGTCTTCTAAAGGTGTTCTTATTCATTTAATTTGGCACACAAAATTAGTGAAAGTAATAGGGAAGTGTCCTGAAACCAACTGTGGGAAGACTTTGTGCTTTAACAATTGTTTTCAGTCTGTCTTCTTCTTTTCTATTTGTGTTGAGGATTCTGGGATGACTTTGTGCCCCCATTATCCTTTGTGTTATACTCTTTGGGCAGTTAAGGTGGAAACTTTGCATTCTGTTTCATCCTACTATTACTATACCCTTTTGATTACTGGTTACTTTACTATCTGAAAGAAACTCCTGTTGTTTCATGCAAGAACACTTTTGAAAGAAGAGAAGTGCCTTTAGTGTTTACACCAGGATTTTCTCCTTTGTTTGTGTGCATCATCTCTAAAAGAAGAGAGATGGATGGTTTATTCTACCCCCATGTGTTATTTTCTACTTATTTATATTATATATAGCTCCTATGTATCTATAAGGAACCTCCCCTTGATGAGAGGAGAGATTTATCCCATGTTGATGTAGTAAACCTGCACAACTGGACGACCAATCTTCCTGATGTGGTTGATCAGACCTATTTTGTTTATCAATACGCTGATTGACAAAATATTCACCCAACAAATAATACCACATTATTGTGCATAATATTTATTAGCTAAGTTATCTCTATCCTTTGTGTGAGCGATAAAGCTTTTGTATCTAGAGGGAGATATGTTAATTTCCTTTGAATAACTAATTATGAAGGAAGCATATCTATGCACATCATTATAAAAATGGGTAAATGATTAATATTGTTTATGCAATGTTCTTTCTTTTAATGGGTAAAGAAGGCCTCTACTAAAGATAAATTACAATTCCAAATATGAGGGTCTAAATACTAGCTCATATGATGTACTTCTCAATCGAATAGTATAATCTTGAAGGGATTCATCATCCCGTTGTTTGAAATTATGAAAATATTATAATGTAAATTTTGGAACCTTATGGATATTAAAAACCATGAATAATGCATCCTCCAATTGTAATAAAATATTTAAGGAACCCTTTGGTAAACTATATAACCAATTCTGAGCCTTATCGGTAGTACTCATATGGAAAACTTTTGGCAATAGTTTGTCATCTTGTGCCCATTGACCAAAAAAATGTACATGGTTAACCATGTGGTCAAATGGGTCCTTGTGTCTCAAAAAGAGAAGTAAATATATAAATTCAAAAGCTTGTGGATAAGAATATTTAAGTATACATTTCACAAGAGGTTGATTATTGAATGAGGTTACATGTACATTATCATTATGGAAATCCATTTCCATTTGGAGTATAGAAACTTTCCTTTGAAGATCCCCAATATTGGTCATCATAGACATTAAATATTCTATGGGATAGAGATTTTTGTCATAGGTGTTATCATTAGTTTTAAACTACCACCTTTTTTGAATCTAGGAATATGAGTATCATCATCCTCATGTATAACAAGTGCACATTCATGATCACTAAATTTAGGACATTTTGGTAATAATATGGGATATTTTAACTTTGGTATGTTTGGTATATCATTTGAATAGTGTGTACCATTTGAATAATGTGTTTCATTTTCCTTTGGTAAGGGTATAATAATTTTATCTTGGGAAAACTTGGTAAGGACACCTTTTTGGATAGAGAATTTTTTTTAAATGAATGTAGGAAAAAACCATCACCCTTGAATTGAGAAATAGTGTTTGGAAATGTAGGACTTTTGGGGTTTTTAATCATTTTGCTTGAAAACATGTCCCCCTATTAGTTGTTTGTAAATCATCCATAATCTCTTTATGTAGTTTATGTAATTTTTGATGATTAAAAGAAAGAACCTATGGGTCTTATGTACTCATCTTTTTTATAAAATGTACATGTTTAGTTGACTTGAATGGTTGGTAAGTCAAGGGTGTTTTTGAAAACCCCAACCCTTGCCTATTTATATTGTTATGTTTAAGAGATATATGATGGGTTATACCTTGCTCATGTTTTTCCAATATTTGGCCTTTGTATCCATACTTTTATAAGTATTGAATTCCAAAGTCATATGATGGAGGTGTAGGAAGTATGGCTAAAGGATTTGTAACTTCCTTAAGATGGATCAACTCATCTCTTGAATTGGTGGGAGCATGGACCTAATTAAAGTAATAACAGCTACCACCATTAAAGGCTTTTATATTACATGCTTTAGCATTTGGAAGAATGCAAGAGTAGTCAATTTTAATGCCTTCCTTGAGGGAGACTTGGATAGTTTCATAACCATAGTCATCAAAACAATCAAATTCATCCATTATAATAAAGATGAAATAAATAAATATTAGGACAAAGCATGGTATAAGCATCCTATAGGGTATTCTTAGGTAGAGCGACGTTCAAAGATCGGGTTCACCAAATATTTAACACTAAAATGTGGATCTAAGGTATCTTATCATTAACCCTAGATTTTGATTGAAAGGGTATATAGAAATGAAATGGCACAAGGGTGATAATCAGATCTATATCATGCCAATTAGATGCTAAACTCATATTTAATCATACACTAAATTTATTATGTTGAGATAGTCTAAATATAGAAAGTACAACTATGCTAGATAAGAAATGATAAAGAATTGATGTACTTAGCTTATTACGATGTTAATGTAGTTCTAGATCTAGAACAAGTAGAAAGCAAGTTAGAAGGAGATTATAAAATAGTATTCAAATTTTGGATCTAACATTTTTGTCACTCTGGATAATAACATTAGCCTAAAATGATTACATCAACTCTATTGTCAGGGTTTGATGTAAGTGTCCTCTATGAAATACCTTTTGGGAAAGGATGCAACCACCTAGATGCTTCTAGGTTTGACGTCACCTTCACTCTGGTGCATTTATATCTGGGTCATGGATTATCACTCCTTTCAAAATGGTAAAACCCTAGTTCTACATCTCCATAGTAACCTAGGAAGCAAATGGGTTAGTGAGCACATGGTGTCAAGCTAACCCCAAAGACCCTATTGTAAGATGGCACTAATTACATAATCAATACTCTAGAAGAGGGCCTCAAAATCATATATTGTACAGTACAACATTTTTGGGTGAAAACATAAATTGTGTCATTTCAATTCTAACGAGAGGCTTGTGTGTGAATTATACAATATGTGTAAAGCAAGTACAATAGTGAGTTAGCTTATAATTTTGTATAAAAACATAAATTGTAGCATTTCAAGTCAAGTTTATAAAACAATAATTTTTTTAAAATAGTTAAGTATAAGTAGGTTAAACATCAAAAATATAAATAAGAACTCTTATTTTTTAAGAAAAATAGAATAGATAGTCCTCTATATAGCACAACCTTTTAATAGCAAAGTTTAGTATTTTTTGAAACCCTTTTGTGAAAAATTAGATAAGATCATCTATTTTGTGACCTATATTTTATTTAAAAAATTAATAAGTATTTTTTTTAATTAATTTTATAAGTAAATAGATCTTGAAAACTAACATAATAATGGATAGATGTCCTACGACCTCCATAACCACCCCTAAATAATCTAGTTTTTTTTAATGTGTATAGAATTAGGCCTAGTTTGTGACCATATAGTTTCTTTTGCATTTAGATCAACAAAAACAAAAATACTTAAAAATATATAGGCATGTATATTTGAGGCATGTAGTGACCTAAAAAATCATAGTTAGAAATCAACATAGATAGAAACCTTAAAATAGTCCAAAAATTAGAAAAATTGTATATTTGGAAAGAGGGGAGTGTGTTCACCACTGTGGTAATAATTTTATGAATTTTCTCATTGAAATTTCAAGTGTATTTCATGATGGAATTTTAAGTTTGTTATTTTTCTCAAAACTCTTAGATTTGACTATGTGCTGATAGGTCCAAGCCTTTGGCTTGGAAATCCAAGCCATTTTTGAGCCAAAAGATTTGGTTTTTGAATTCAAAATAAGTATAATGCATATAAATTATAACATGTATGCATTATAATGAATTTGAATCCTTTTGAAACTATAGTAAAAATTATAAAATATATATTGGAAGGGGTATCTATTTTGTTTCAAACAATATGAAAGGAATGTGTACGTGTTATCTTCACATTCCACAAAACAATCATAAAAGATTTATTGGAAGGGGCATATGGTTTACTAAAATAAATGTTAAATATAATTTTAAATTTGAACTTATACTTGAAATTTATTTTAGTAAATAATATAAATTAGGGTCACTTTTCATTTGATAGAGTTGGTCTCACAATTGTATGCTTTATGATGTGGAAGATAGTTTTTTAAAATCCAATCTGGATAGTACTTAGGCATTTTCAGGGTTTTAGTATTAAACTTAAGTATTTTAGGGCATAAATTTTACAATTTATGTCTATTTTGTTTAAACATATATTCATTTTTAAAGTTATTATGCCTTCTAAATTATTTGTTGGTATTTCTAGGAGTCCTAAGTTTGTCAAAATTGAAGTTTAC
This sequence comes from Torreya grandis, assembly GCA_037957365.1. NCBI lineage: Eukaryota > Viridiplantae > Streptophyta > Pinopsida > Cupressales > Taxaceae > Torreya > Torreya grandis. The sequence goes on along the minus strand of JARHVA010000094.1, from coordinate 7,963,233 downwards.
AAACTACTCACTTTGAACTCAAGACAAAGTGGTGTGATTGGGGTAACACAGGTTAATTTTATAACATGCACACATAAAATGACCAATTTTTTTTAATTTCACTTTTTCATCATCCCTCCATCATCCCTAATCACTTCCTCCTCATCCCTCATAACCCCTAATCACTCTCTCCTTGTTCTTCATTGTCTCTAATTACTCTATCATTGATCATCACCATCCCTCGACATCTCTAATCACTCCCTCATTGACCTTCACCATCCCTAATCACTCTATCATCCCTAATCACTCCCTCCCCATCCCTAATAATCCATAATCACTCCCTCATCATCCTTAATCACTCCCTCATTGATCCTCACCATACTTCATGATACCTAATCACTCCCTCATTAACCCTTAGCATCCCTAGTCACTCACCCCCTCATCCCTCATAATCCATAATCACTCCCTCCTCATCCTCATTGATCCTCACCATCCCTCGTCATCCCTAATCACTCTCTCATTGACCCTCGCCATCCCTAATGATTCCCTTATTGTCCCTAATCATCCATACTCACTCCCTCCTCATCCCTCCTCATCCCTGCTCATCCCCAATCACTCCCTTCAATACCTAGATGATGGGTACAGTGGCTTCCTTTTTGTGCCCAATTGGCTTATATTACAATATTAAATTTTACTCACTCAAATAAAGCCTAAGGAAAATATTATTTCATCCATTCTATTTCACTCAATTAAGGAACTCAGAGATATAATCTGATTGTTTAGTGGGATTCAAATATATATGGAAATCCATGACCAAACTATGGATAAAGTGTGTATCTAGAGCCCCGAGCCAGAATAAATAGGCAAGCAAGTGAGCAAAGGGTGGGTTAAAATTGTATTACTTATGTATATAGATTGGGAATTAGGCATCTAATATTTGGGCATTTAATACACCCCTTCAAGTCAATTTAACTTTTGATTAGGTCCCTTACACAAAAACCCCATCTTCACTTATGATTAAGGTAAATGCAAAAGATAAGCCAACCATACTAATGCAACCCATATGTAGTGAAGTCCACTCAATGATGTCAATCAATTGAAACCAATTATTGTCTTAATAGGGTAGGAGTTAACCATCACATCATGTTACCCCACTTGGATTTCATTATGTATCACATCAACATCATGGAATATGTATAAGGATGACATCAATCTATTCTATGATATGGATATGTACTGCATCACATAAACCATTCATAACATGTTGGGCATTATGACCATTAGCTCACTCCTTTCAATACATTATGGTGGATGTGGTGGCTTTTTTATTATGCCTGGTTGTGCCCCAGTCATTACTTTATCTATATAAGTTAGAATTCCCCTGTGTTATCTATTGAGAAGGTAATATTCCCTTGATATGTTATTTTAGGTGAAGTAAAGCCAGGTATCAAAAATAAAAGCCTCCTTTGCCTTACTCCTTGGCATAAATGAAGTAGGTAGGGCAAAGGGTGGGATGAAATTGTATTACAAGACATATATAGATTGGGATTTGGGCATATAAGAATCCCAATCCTAGAGTTGAGAATCTAAATTTATATCTACGGAGATAGGGTGACTAGAAACTAGTTGAGAATTCCAATCCTAACCCCATATTTGACTTCTCATTTTCTCTATATGTCATTGAGATTATGTCCATGGTAGATTGAATTTCCAAATAGATATATAGGCGATCACCAATTTGATAGAGTGCACTCCAATCTGGTAGTTAGTAGAGTGTGCTTCCCAACCTAACTTGATCTATACCCAACTTGATATAAGAAGGGAATGAATGGCATATGCCTTGATCTAGTGTATTGATGAGGGGATACTTAGAGCTTGGGCATAGCTCGATAGGCCCTAAAGGCCAAACTAGGGACCCATCATAGTATAAGTACACGATCCCTAATAAAATACGTTAAAGGATAGTTTAGGAACAGGGCCCCCACCATATATATATATATATATATATGGTGGGGGCCCCGTTCCTAAACTATCCTTTAACATATTTTATCAAGGATCAGGTACTTATATATATATATATATATATATATATATATATATATATATATTGGGTTCACCATTATGAAGGCCCAACCCCGATCTCAAACTTGCTCTACCCAATATAAGGTAATGGAAGCTTTACATACCTAATTAATCTATGTCAAGGAGAAAGAAAATAGAAGCTTGCCTTTTTCATATCTAGCTTTTCTTCACATTATAGATTTTCTCATCCCTAATCACTCTTTCTAATATATTTATGGTGGTTTTAGTGGATTTCTACTTGTGTCTGATCATCCCTAATCACTCCTTTCTCTATATAGGTTAGAATGCCCCCTCTTATTTCAAGATATAGATCGATCAATGGCCCCTCATCTAAAGCATGTGTTTCAATGCCCATTCAATATGAATGAATGGAATGAATCAGTCTTATACACTTTAGGTAGACAAGGTCACCTAGATAATAGATATTACCCCTATGTATAGATATAATTTAATACTTTTTCATTGTCACTCATCATCCTTAATCCCTCCCTTATGGACCCTCAATGTCCATAATAACTCCCTTGTCAACCCTCATCATCCCTCATCATCTATAATCACTCCCTCCTCATCTCTTATGATCCCTAATCATTCCCTCATTGATCCTCATCATCTTTCATCATCCCTAATCACTATTTCCTCCTCCCTCCTTCTCCCTATATGGAAATAAGGATTCAATACAGGTATTCAAAGTCAATTTATGCCTTTATTATTTTATCAAGTAGGGAATACTCGAGTAGGTATGGAAATAAAGATAGGTAGATAGGTCATACTAAAGTAGGTTGGGTAAGAAGTATACATAGGTAGGGCATACTCAAGTACAAGAAGGTAGGTAGGGCATAGTCAAGATCAAGATATGGCTCAGGTATTTAGGTAGGGCATACTCAATATCAAGATATGGCTCAAATACTCAATCAAGTAGGGAATACTCAAGTAGGTAAAGTGGGTAAGGCATGCTCAAGTAGGTAAAGTAGGTAGGGCATACTTAATGGTATAAATCTATTACATATGAAATATGATTAAAAACTTTGTTTCTTATTCTATCTATCAAGAAGTAAGCTTCTCTTGCCAACAACATAAGCTAAATAGGTAGCGTATAGCTAAGTAGGAAGCAAAATATTATATGTAATATATAGATTGAGAATTAAGATTCCCTTGATATCTAATAATCTATTCTAGAAAGGGAAAGTAGGTATGACAAGAACAAAGCTATATATTGAGAAGGAAGCTTCTCTTAATTTTGGAGGTAGGGCATAACTAAGTAGGCAGGGTAAAAACAAAGGTATATGTTAAAAAGTAAGTTGCCCTTGATAGCCATGCCTTAATCTAGAATCAAATCAAAGCTAGATACTAGTAAGGAAAACTTACCTTGAAAGTTATGCCTTACTCCCTTATTATCCATTGAGAATGAAACCTTCCCTTGATATTTTATTATGTGAAGTAAAGCTAGATATCAAAAAGGTAAGCTTCCCTTGCCTTACTCCTTGGCAAAGATGAAGTAGTTAGGGAAAGATTCCATTGATTTAATGGGTATGGAAATTTTGAGATTAGGGGAGGGATATAGGAATGGTGTCCCCACATATATCTATGGTGGGGCCCCCATTGCTACACTATCCTTTTATATACTATATTGAGGATAAGAGAATACTCAGAGTATGGCAAGACTATAGTTTGGCCTTTAGGGCCCATCAATCCATGCCCAAGATCTAAGTGGCCCCTCCTTGATACACTAGATTAAGTCATATGCCATTCATTCCCTTTATATATCAAGTTTCGTATAGATTGGGTTGGGTATATATTGGGTTGGGTATAGATCAATTTGGGTTGGGAAACACACTCTATTAGCTACTGGATTGGAACACACTCTATCGGATTAATGACTGCCTATCTATCTATCTAGCAATCATGTTTTCTATGGATATACGATCAACTATGGTGGTAGGATTGGAATTATCAACAACTCTCCAATCACCCCCATATATATGGTGGGATTCGAAGATCTATATGGTGATCCATGCATAAAACATGGAGAGAGTGTGTATCCAGAGCCCCAAACTAGAATAAATACGCATGGAATCGAGTAAAGGGTGGGATGAAATTTTATTAATTACATATATAGATTGGGATTTGGGTATCTAAGAATCCTAATCCCAGATTTGAGAATCTAAATTGTGTGTGTGTGCGCATGCGTGCGTGTGTGCATGCGTGTGTGTGTGTGTGTGTGTGTGTGTGTGTGTGTGTGTGTGTGTGTGTGTGTGTGTGTGTGTGTGTGTATGTAATACATATACATGTTTATGTATATACGTATACATGTATATATATTATGTGTGTGTGTATATATATATGTGTGTGTGTGTGTGTGTCTATATATATTTGGATTCTCAACTTTAGGATTGGGATTATTAGATACCCAAATCCCAATATATATATGTAAGTAATACAATTTCATCCCACCTTTTTCTTGATTCCATGCCAATTTATTCTAGATTGGGGATTTAGATACACATTATTTCCATGTTTTAGGTATGGATCACCATATAGATCTTTGAATCCCACCAAACAATCAAAAGATATCTCTGAGTTCCTTATTTGAGTGAAATAATATGAGTGAAAGAAGAGTTTCTTTGGGCCTTTTTTGAGTGAGTAATATTTGGAATTAGAAAAAAAAGTTAATTAGGCACAAGCAGGAAGATACTACATCCACCATCAAGGCATTGGGCGGAGTGATTAAGGATGAGAAGGGATGATTAGTGAGTGAGTAGAGATGATGAAGGACAATGAGGGAGTTATTAGGGATGATGAGGGATGGTGAGGGTCAATGAGGGACTGATTATAGAAGATGAGGGATGGTGAGGGTCAATGAGGAATGTTGAAAGTTAATGGGGGAGTGATTAGGGATGAGGAGGGATGAGGAGGGAGTGACTAGAGATGATGAGGGATGATGAATCAATTATTAGGAATGATGAGGGAATATGAGGGTTGATAAGGGAGTGATTAGGGATGATGGAGTGATTAGAGATGGTGAGGGGTGGTGAGGTTCAATGAGAGGATGATTAAGGATGATGTGGGAGTAGGATGGAATAATTAGGGATGATGAGGGATGATGAAATGGTGATAATGGATAATGAGGGATGGTAAGGGTCAATGAAGGAGTGATTAGGGATGCTAAGGGATGAAGATAAAGTGATTAAGGATGAGCGAGGGATGATGATCAAGTGAAATTAACATAAAGTGGTTGTTTGATATGCACAGGTCATCAATGTGACCTATGTTGTCCAAATCACACTAATTTGGCTTGAATTCAGAGTGAGTGGTTTTTAAAATTCTATTTTTCCAAAACTAGGACTCCTAGAAATGCCAGCATGAGAAAGTAATCTAGAAGGCATAAAAACATTATCAATGACTATATGTTTATCAAAAATGGACATAAATTACAAAATTTATGCCCTAAAATCCCTAGGTTCAATATTGAGACCATGAACATGCTTAAGTACTGACTGAATTAGATTTTGAAAAAATATCTCCCACATCATAAGGCATGTAACTATGAGATCAAATCTATCAGATGTAGAGTGACCCTACTTATTTGTATTTACTAAAATAAATTTAAAGTATAGGTTTAGATTTATATTGTTACATTTATATTCCTTATACTTAACATTTATTTTAGTAAACAATACACCCCTTCCAATAGCTCTTTCCTACCTTATTTTATGCAATGTGAAGGGAATGCATGCATGTTATAATGCATACATGCTATAACGTGTACATGTTATATTCACTAAACATAACATGTATTTTTTATAGTGTCTATGCATTTAGGTTTAGTATTTCTTAGCCTAGTTTGAAATAATACGTACACATTATAGACATTTTACATATGACATAATGTGTACAACGTGTACAAATTATGGAAATTATTTGTATGTGTAATGTCTATAACACATACGCATTACAATAAATGTCCACAGAATTATCCCCCAACTCTAGTAAAAGTGAGTATTGTGGATGAGGCATATCAGTAAGCCTTAAAGGTTAAGGATAAGTTCTATAAAAGGTAATAAATTATAATCAGAGGTAGAGGTAGATTTGTTGGAGGAAGGACTTAGTAATAGAAAAGCTCACGATGGGTATGAAGGAGAACTAACACTTCTCAAAATCAGAGTCAATTATCAATGGATAGATCATATCCTCCAAGATGAAGATGATATTATATTATAAGACAAAGATTGACACATGGTGGTACATGTTTTGGATGTGTACAAGTTTGTCATAAGGGTTTTGAGTGATCACAACCATGAAATGATAGCAAAGGATAAAAAGAAACCAACACTCATGCGTAAGATAATGAGGAGGTTGTTGCATTACTAGACCACATTGAAGACCCTGAATATGGAGAGACCCTCGTGATAAAACAAGGTATTGCTAAAATTATAAAAATAGGGCAATTGACCATTGCAAAAAAAGAGACTCTTTAGAACCATCTACAAATCACGTGATAGATTTAAGTTATCATTGATAATGGTGGCATAGAAAACATAGTGTCTAATGAAATGGTAGACAAGCTTGGCCTTAAGAAGGCATTACAATGCAGTCCTTATAAAGTATCATGGATTTATAAATTTCATAAATTAGTGGTTAGTGAGCAATGCTTGATTAATTTTTAGATTAGATCTTATGAGGATGAAATTTGGTGTGATATTATGCATATGGATGTTTATCATGATTTTTTGGGAATACAATGATAATATGACATCAATGGAATACATGATGGTAAAGACAGTACTATTAGCTTTGATAAGGGAGAAGTTTTACCTTGATCCCATTGAAGGAAGGAGATTCAAATATGAGCAACTACAGTGAAGTGTCATTAGTTTTCAGTAAGCAGTTCTTAAAATGAAAGGAATGTTATGCCTTTATTCCCAAGCAAGTAAAAGTTGGGATGGTATAAAAATAAAGTGGCATACCCAAATAAGTGAAGATATTATTGGATGGGTACAAGGAGATCAAATTTTGTGATATTCCATAAGACTTACCGCCAGTAAGAAGTATTAATCACCACATGGATTCAATACTAGGATCAAGTCTTCCAAATAATGTATCATATTGATTGAAACCTATAGAGAATGAAGAGGTCAATAAGAAATTTAAGGAGCTACTAGAGAAAGGGATAATAAGATAAAGTCTAAGTCCTTATGTTGTACCAATATTGTTGGCACCCAAAAAAATGTGATGAATGGAGGATGTGTATCGATACTCAATTTGAGTATATGTACAAAGTTTGAGGAAAAAACATGACATGCTTAGAACCACATATCTTATTTTTCAAAAGGCATGTGCACTTTTTAATAAAAAACCCAAACTTGACATACTTGGCGTGGTACCAAGGCTAAAGGGCGTACACCCTTTCTAAATGTTATAAACATGCTTCCTTGACCACAACCTGTGTTTCATTCTTGCAAGGCTTGTTTGAAGCTCATGTTTTGGAAGGAAAAAAAAATTATGTGTGTTTTTGTGTTACTTGCATCCCAACAAGATTGCACACTTGCATCACTATCTCAAGTAATCTCATTTTTTCCCATAGAGCATGTCTAGGGTTTAAAATATATATTTTATGATGCATTTTTAATAATAATCACAAGGTAAGAAAGTGTTCAAATTAAATATAATTTATCTCATGAATTCATTCAACTATACTTAATATAAATGTTTATTTTGATAGATTTAGATACTTGATTCGATGGACCCATTGCCTGAAAAAAACCTCTAACAAAATTGTGATGAAAACCCCTAGTGTTTTAACTTAGTAGAAGAAGAAGCTCAATTATATGAATAATATAATTCAAAGCATAAATAATTGAAAATTATTATCAATATTTTGTGTGAATATTCAAGTCATAGTGCATGCAATTTACTCACCAATACATTGGAGTCCACTTTCAATGAAGTGGGAAATGTCACTTCCCAACTTGATGCCATGTTGCATCAAAGAGAGGTGTTGAAAGAATATTATTCTAATTAATTATCATACAAGGACATTAAAAAATATATAAAAAAGAAGAAGTGTGTGCTTTGTTTCTTAAGCCTGCAACCACTGAACCATCACTAACAAGTTGCAAACACATTAGCATTGATTGGTGTGTTCATGTGGAGTTTAAAAAAAACTTTTGGGATAGGTGGTGGATGGTGTCTGATAAGCCTCCATAAAATAATAATAAGATTCCATTATATTTTTTGGGAAAACTTTACTGTGAATTTGTTCTACAAGAAATCTAGAATTATTTTGATATAAAGGCCTCCCAAGGTAAGGGAGGTGGGTCCTCATTTTATAGACCTAGTGCCAAGCAAGACCAAAACCACTAAAACTAACAACATAGAAATAGAAGGACAAAAACACTTACTTTTATCACTAAAATATTTCATTTTAGTACACAAATGGACACCCTTGAGGCAGTTAGTAGTCTCACAGAAGTTATGATTGACCATGGGATGCATACACTAAGGAGTTATACACATGTTATAGGTAGAGGCACATCTAGTAGGGTCCCTCCTACTATTGGAGCTTCATGTGTTGGCATAGATATTAGTCATCCTACAGTTCATGTGTATCATTACACATCATGTGGTAGTAAGTGTATTAGACCATCTATTCAAGTTAGACATACACGTGTTACATTTGTAAATCTAAGAGGCACACTTATGGAGACTAGACGTACATTTGTACTCACACTAGTATATATCATTATATGCCATCTATAATTACAACACCATCTCCACACACTAGTACAAAATAGTATATTCCATCTATAATTTTTTCAGCACCCGAGGACACTAGTATGCCAGAGTACATGCCATTTGTAGTTACTTCAACACATTAAGACACTAGCATGCTAGAGTTTATGACATTTATTGGGGATTAGTATTGATATTAGGTAAGATACCATTTAATATTTATTGTTTACTATTTGGTTAATATGGTTATTATTGGTTAGTTGAATATATTGTTATAGCAACAATATATTTTGTATTGTTTATAGTCTAAATAGTTAGTCAGAGAGATATTTGAGGGATATGATTCTTCCTATTTATAAGGAAGGCATTCCCTATATAATTTTATTATTGATGGGCATCGTTATTCCCTTCATTTAATCAAATCTCTGTTGATGTCATATTTAATCAGGGGTGTGTTTAAAGTTATATGCAACAAGAAGAATCTTAGCGATTTAGTAATTGATTGTAGGTATTTGTATTTTTCTTTTGTTTTAGGGGATCTTTAATGTCTTAATGAATTCTTGGTTAAAACCTTATTGGAATCAAACTATGAAAATATGTTGGAAGTAAACACACATTATAGAAATAAACACACTTTGTAGAAATGAATTTGCTATAAATAAACATACTTTGTAGAAATGAAATAGATTGTTGAAAGCAAACAAACTTTACAGAATTAAACACACAATTTAGAATGCTTGGAAAATGATTGCAAAGAAATGAGAACTTAATCTATAACACCTACAAGGACAAATCTACAACAAATTTTAACTTAAGGAATTGAAAGCATTTATAAATTTAGCAAATCTACCTATTTTCTTTTGAAATAAAATATAAATACCAACAAAAATGAAGATCCTGGTTTTTGGAGGAGTGGGCCCTTGCTCTGCCTAGAAACAAGATTGAATAACTTAATTCTCTCTCAAAATAGAAATGGTTATTTTATTGATAAAATATTTTGCATTATAAAAATATACTAGATCTGTATCAATCTATATCTATCCTTATTCCTCTATTCTTTAATTAATACCCTTATTCCTATATTCTTCAGGTCTGTATATATATCCTTCTTCTTGTGGTGCATTGATGGCCATCACTGTTTCATGGATATGATGGAACTGAATCATGCCCAGAATAGATGCTAAATTAAGACATGGCTAGATGTAAAACTGTATGATAAGTGTCTTGGATCTGCAAGTATGGAAATTGGAAGTTAGATCTTGATTAATAGGATCATTGATTTGACAGATCATCGGCCGTTTGGAATAGATCTTTATCAATTCCAAAACTTTAGAAGATTTTTGAAACTAAAGGAAATCGTTCCATGTCTAACCGTGAAAGTTTCAAAGCTTATCTACAGGAGTTTTAGAACTAATTCTGATAATTTTAGAGCTACATATAAAGTTTCAGAACTAAGTCTAAAAATTTTAGAACTAAATCCAAAAGTTTCGAAACTAAGTGATAAAACTTGTAATATCATGGTGGAGTTTTGAAACTAAGCTATATTAATTCCAATGCCTCCAAAAACATGCAATCCACTTCATATTTGTTCTTCAACCTGATGATGACCTGTTTTATTACAAAACTTGAATTTTCCAAAATACTTTGTTAGGAATTACAAAGCTTTTAAACATTAGAATCACAATCAACGAAAGATGGACAATTACATCCTAACTCATATTAGATCAAATAAAAGTCACAAAATGTAGTCAAACTTAATAGAAAGAGAGAGTAAGATGAGGTCATTTATTGTACATTAACGGGCATATCCTAGCCTCATCATTTCCCCCATACTTACTTGTTTGTAAGTACCTTTACCAACTTTACTCTTCAAATTCAAAATTGTATATTCTGCATTCTATTTGATTGCTTAGATCAAATGGCTGCAACTGAATATTCTAATGTTTTGATTCAGAGGTATTATACCCTGCTCCTACTTTTACTTTTCTCTTCCATTCCTCAAATTGTGTGGGATCTTGAGGTTCTCTATTTTGCCAAGGAGATATGGGGGTGAGAAGTAGAGGTGGCCTTATTCGCATTCCTATCTATATGCACCTATTAGCTTCATTGATCTGAGGAATTATTGTGCATAAAGCTTTTGCCCTTTCTAGACTCCAAATCAAATTTGAAGGGGATATTACTTCCCTTCTTTTCAATGCCATTAGGAGAAATTCCCATCTTTTCAAACATGCATCATAAATATTATCAGAATTTTTCTTTTCATAAGAGATGAAGGCATTAATGATTTTCTTTAAATTGACAAGATAAGGTTCCTTAAACCTTCTATCAAATTCATGGGTTCTAAAATGTGTAGCAAAGGTGGATGGGTTGCCATAATGAATTCTCATACAGAGACTAGATGACTAGCCTTTAATAGATGCTCTGACTCCCTCTCTTTCCATTTAATCTGATTTTGAAGAACAGAAACAAATGCATTAAGCTAGCTTTCCCCTACATACAAATTGATCATAAAACCTAAATTCTTTTCCAGCATGAAATTGCAGAAGTAAAATTCACAAAGAAGATTTTTCTGTTCTGCATTGGCTAAGGAATAAGCTGCCGAGAAATCATCTTCATCTTTTATTTCATGTGGAAGGCCACATGCTATCCTTGCCAACTACCAGCAAATGAATTGTTCCTCTAAAAACATGTTATATGCAGGAGAAGGTCTTCTGCATGCAAGCAATTTCTCACTCATCATGCAAACCATTTGTATTTTCACAAGATATTTATATTTATCTTTTTCCTCCTTATAAAATGTTTCTTCCCATTCCTTCCTTGCTTTCTTTTCTTCCTCCATTTTGTTTTTCAAATCCTTATTGGATGTCTTGACTACACTGAGTTCTCTGCATGTATCATCCCATAATTGCTTGAGTGGCAAATAAGTGAATTTATTCTATGTAGAGACTATTGGCATAGCAGTCTATCTCCTAGAAATTTTACATTCTTCCTCTTTCTCCATTAGTTGCTTTTTAATCTCTGCTAATTCATCAGTCTTGGCTGTGAACTGGTTTATTAATTCTTTAAGGAGCATTTCTCTCTATTCTAATTTGAGTTTAAGGAAATCTAATTCCTCATCCTTTTCCTTGATAATGAGCTCTACTCTAGAAAAAAATAGACCCTATTTAACCTGCTAATTTTTTTATTTTTTCTAGAAATTTCTTGGGGAGTTAAGCATTCTTCTTCCACCAGAGGGGATTTCCCTTTCTTTTTCCAAGATGTTTGTTCATCTTCTACATGTGATGGTGTTGTTGACTCACCCATTTCTTGGAAAACTTGCTCCTCAAATCTTTCATCTTCTTTTTCTTTTTATGTTTGGCTTGGTCCAGGAGGAGTCATGGCTATGGTGCCCAAAATATCAGCAGCTTTAATTTTCAGCCCTTCTTGTTCTTTCATCTCCTCTAGAATTTTTTAGACCTTTTATGACTTTTCCTTCTTTGAAGAGCCTCAAAATGTGCAAAAATAGATCTCCTCTTAGAGCATCTTCTAATTTTTACCTCTTGCTCAGGCCTAGGTGAACCGTCACTATTAGAGATAGGTATTAGTTCTTATGTAGTTTCTGCAGAAGGAATTTCTTGAGAAGGCACAATAGGGTCTGTTGTTTTAACTCTTCTTCCAGATCTTCTTCTTTTGGGTATTTCCTTTCCTCCTGGTTTTCTCTTTTCCTTAATAGTGGTATCAGTTTCAAAATGAATTGAAGGGGCAAGAGGAGTTGTTATTACTCTTATGAAAATACCAGGATTCTGCCTAAACTTGCCAAGAAAATTTTCCCTACTAAATGCATTAACCCATGATGTATAATTATTCCTACACCCAAAGAATACCTCTGGGCCATTGTATGGATGGAGTCAAAAAGAAATCCTAGAAGGTTTACTATATATTATGGTTTTTTAGCTTCATATCTAAGGTATATGAGGATTTTCAAGACTTCTCTTCCTACTGACCCAAATTGCCCATCACAGGTTAAATACTTAACTATCCAAAATGCTACTCTATCAAAGGGTTTGGGTAAGCTGGCCCTTCTAACTCCTTTGATAATTTTCTTTGTGTTGTAAATATACTGGGCTTCAGCTTCCCCCTCTTTCAGTAGTGTTTCAACTAGGTCTTTTAATGTCCCTTTGATAGGGTTTGGGACATGCACTGTTGGTACTCTAGATATCTCACTTATTACATTCATAGAAAAAGGAATGAAAACCTTCCTAATATTTGTCCTTGTTTGCTCTAAATTGATAACAAATTATCTTACCAATTCATCATTATATTTGGGGAATTTCCTCAGAAATTCCATCCATCCTCCCTGTTAAAAGATAGTTGCCAATTCTTCATCTACAAGGAGTTGGGTATCATCCTCTGGCTTTGACTTATTTTTAATCCCCATGATTTGTTATTCTTTAATATTATGTAGTTAGCTAAATAACTCTTCTCTTAGTGGAAGAAGTGGTGAATTTGACTATGAAACTACTATACTTAGTTGTGGAACTGATGAATTTAATTCATTGTATCTCTTTTAAAGTTTTTTTGTAGTTATTTTTTACTTTGTCGATTCAATAATAATAATGACTCTTTAAGACTATGCTGCCAATTTATTCCATCCATATCCTTCTCATGATTTCTCACTTTTAATCATGATGTACAATAGATGACTCATCATACTAATCTTTTAAATCAAGTCTAATCACACATGCGAACTTTCAATTTAACCTTTAACAAGTTAAAAACATAATTACCATCCTTAATGATATAATCCCTTCATCATGATGACTCGTCATTCTTAAAAAAAGTGAAACAAAAAGGAAAATAGTTAAAAAATAGTTTAGAATTCTAAAGAAGTTTTTATTTTGAATTGGCCCTTTTTTGAGAAGATCAACTACCATCACTGGTTTTCAATTGATCTTTGAGAGATTTTTTTTTAATAATTTTTTGGGGAAGAGAATGCCATTTACTGGTTTTCATTATCTTCCCTTTATTTTGGATCTATTCATCTGATTATTTGATCATTTTGGAAGAACTGGGTTCTTCCATATGATCAAATTTTTTATCTGCTTCAAGAATTCATCCTTAGCAGGAGGCTTCCTATAAAGTTTTAACCTATGTCCATTGACCAAGAGTATTCATCTACTGCCATCAATAGGAAGTAACTGGATAGAACCATTGTCAAATATATGCTCAATCTGATAAGGTCCCAACTGTCTAGTTCTCAATTTACCTTTGAATTATTGGTACTTAGAATCAAATAGCAAAGCCTAGTATCCTACTTTGAATTGCCTTTCCTTAATATGTGAATCATGACATTGTTTCCTTTGATCTTAGATTATCTCTGTCTCGTGAAGTGCTTCCATTCTCAATTCATCCAACTCATTGAGTTGAAGGATTCTCTCCTTTTGAGCTACATCCAATTCAATTCCCACCTTAGTTTTTGTCCTCAATGTCTGTAGTTCAAACTCAATAGGTAACAAGGGATTTTTATCATAGACTAACTCATATGGTGAAAACCCTGTTGTGGTTGTCCAAGTTGTATTGTAAGCCCAGAAAGCTTTAGGTAGTCTCTTTACCTAATCTCTTCTTCCTACTTCAACTATTTTAGTGAGGATGTTTTCCAATTCTCTATTTGTTGCTTCAACTTATCTATTTACTTGTGGGTGATAAGGAGATGACTTCCTATGATTGATCTGATAATACATTGTGAAAGCCTGGATCATATTGGACATAAATTGTGGTCCCTAGTGTAAAACTAAGCTTTTTGGTGCTCTAAACTTTACCATAATTTTGTGCCTAAGGAAATCAGCAACTACTTTAGTGGCATTTGTTAAAGCCTGCACTTCTGCCCACATTGTCACATAATCAGTACACACAAGAATGTGCTCTTTTCCCTATGAAGGAGGATTAAAGGGTCCAACAAAATCCAATCCCCATCTCTTAAATGGTTCAATCACTACTTGAGGTTGTAGAGGCATTTCATTGGTAAAGGTTGGCTATCCCATCCTTTGACAAGGATCACACCGTCTGATATATCTCTTCACATCTTTGTACAGAGATGGCCAATAGTAACCAATGCCAAGTATCTTGTGAGTTGTTCTTTTCACTGAATAGTTTCCTCCACTTAGTTCATCATGACATGCCCGGAGGATGTCAAATATTTCATCTTCTCTTACACACCTACGTAAAACCAAATCAGGACCACATTTAAATAGCATTCTATTTAACCATTTGAACTATGCACTAGTTTTTATTAACTTCTTTATTTGTTTTTTAGTGAAAGGAGGAAACTTCCCTGTTGCAAGATAATTTGCCATGTCAGCAAATCATGATGTATCAGCTAAAATAACAAACAATTGTTCATCTAAAAATTTGTCCTTCACTGGATCCTACTCCCCTGTAGTGGTCAGTCTTGACAAGAAATCAACTACCACGTTAGATTTACCTGGATTGTCCACAAAGGTAATATCAAATTCTTGTAGAAGTAATAACCATCTAATTATTCTACATCCAACCACTAGTTTGTTCATTAAATATTTAATTGCTGAGTGATATGTATGTACAAATATTTTTTACCCTATAATGTAATGTCTAAATTTATTAATTGCATAGATCATAGCCAAAAATTCTTTTTCAGTGGTAGTGTAATTTATTTCAGTGGGAGTAAGATTTTTACTAAAATAGTAAATAACATACATTTTTTCTTCTTCATCTTTCTTTCCCAAAATTGCACCAATTGAGTTATTTGAGGCATCAATTTGGATGTGAAAAGGTTTCTCCCAATTAGGTCCTCTCAATATTGGGGCAATTACTAATTTCTCTTTAATTTCTTCAAAAGCATGTTGACACTTTTCATCCCAAAGAAATTCAGAGTCTTTGGTAAACAAATTAAACATGGGGGCAGTAATTTTACTAAAATCCTTGATAAAGCGCCTATAGTATCCAGTATGCCCTAAAAATGACTTGATATCTATGGGGGTTTGAGGAATAGGCAAGTCTAAAATAATCTTGATTGTATTTTGGTCAATCTCAATTCCTCTTTTTGAAATATGGTGTCCTAATACAATCCCTTCATCAACCATCATCAAACTTTTCTCATGACTAAGAGACAAGTGATGTTGTTCACATCTTGTTAATACTCTGTCTAAATTTTTCAAGGCATCATTAAATATATCTTCATGCACAGTAAAGTCATCCATGTATACCTTTACATAGTCATTTGTTAAGTCTACAAAAATTGCTTATACAACTCTTTGAAAGGTTGTTAGAGCATTATATAGTCCAAATGGTAATCCCCTGTAAGCAAAGGTACCCCATGGACAAGTAAATTTAGTTTTGTCCTAATCCTCAGTAGCAACTCTGATTTGATTGTATCTACTAAAGCCATCCAGGAAGGAAAAGTATTGTTTACCTAAAAGGTTGTCTAAGACATGTTCTATGAATGGTAAGGGAAAATAATCTCTCAGGGTGGCTTTGTTCAGTTCCCTATAATCAACACAAATTCTCCATTTTCTGTTCTTTTTAGGGACAATTACAAGAGGAAACACCCACTGGCTATCTGAGATAGGGTAGATAAAACCTACTTGTAATAGTTTTTCAATTTCTTGTTTGACTATATGCCTTAAGGTTGGATTAATCCTTCTCTGAGGTTGCTTAACTAGTCTAATGTTTTCAATATAAATGTGATGAGTGCAAATACTTAGATGAATTCCCTTCATGTCTCTATAGTCCCAAGCAAAAGCTTTAGTATGATCCTTCAAAACATCAAACAGTTTGGCTTCTTCATCATTCTTTAACCAGCTATTAATATTTAAAATTTTACCTGGGTGAATCTCAACATGTTTGGTTCCAGTATATGATGAATTGATTTGTTGAAAGGGTTCCCTTAAGGTGTTTAGTGGACATGCATGTGGTAACAACATATGATATGTAGAAACATCTCCAAAAGTTCCTTGAGACAGAATGTTGGACAAAGGACAGCAGGAAGAGTTATGATACTTATCTTGTTGTAGGTCAAACTCCTCATTACTGCTATTTTCTAGAAATTCTTCATCATTTCTTGATATCTGTAAAGCTGAAGCTACAGATCCTTCCTCTCCCCAATAGAAATCTCATTCCTCTAGAGCAAAATTATCTTCATTTGCAGGGAGTTGTTGCTGGTGTGGTTCTGAAACTAACTGTGATGTTTCTGAAACAAATTCTGTAGGTTCCAGAACTAAGACCAACTGCTCTAATGACAATTGGTGTTCATTCAATGTAGGATTAACCATATCTTCTATTTTTCGTATATGATCTTGCAATGTTATCATAGCCAAAGAAGATAGATTTTTCTCATGAATATCAAGATTATCAACCCATAATTTCTCTTCATTATCAATAAAAGGTCATGCAGAGGGATATAATGAAATTTGCTTAGAATTATTACCTTTAAAATAGTCATATCACCTGACCTGCAATCAATTAAAGAAGCAACTGTAGCTAACCATGGTCTACCAAAATAATGGGATAACCAAGTGTTTTACCTTTTGGATGCAATATAAGGAAGTCGACTAGATATTCCCATGACTCCACCATTACTGCCACATCTTCAATAACTCCTAGTTTTGCTAAAGACTGATCTACCATCTGCAATATGGTGTTAGTAGGTTGTATGCCTATTAATGGAAATGTTTTCAAAGTGTCCACTATCATTACATTGATAGCTGCTCCCAAATCAATCAAAATGTTATGTATATCTTTATTCCCTATAGAGACAGAAATAACAAGGCTTTCAAGATCTTCATATTTAGGAAGTAGGAATTTTCCTGCTAATAAATCAACAAGTTTCCCATCTACCTTAATAGTCATGGGGTACTGCTTCTTCCCAATTTTTTAAAACATAATAGTTTGATTAACTTGTTCAACTCTGGAATATCCTTGATTGCTTGTAACAATGGTATTTCAATATTCAATCTTCTTAGTTCCTACACCAGTTCAGATTCCTTAATTTCTATGGCTTCTTTAAATCTTTTTGTAAATGGAATCTGAGTGGAATTTCTTTCTGGTTCCTTATCTTTTTCTTTTTCATTTTCCTTAGGTGCAACCAAACTAGGGGTTTCAACTTCTTCTATCATCTCAGTGATTATAATAGGTGGACCGCTAACTATTTTTTCATATCTAGTTTGAAAGTTTTTACAATCCATTGCATTTAGATCAACTAATTTTTTTGGTTTTGTTTCATATACAGGAGTCATTTATTTGTTTCTTGGGTTTGTTACTGGTTGTGCTAGCATTTGTGTTTGGACTACATTTTCAGCCTATGGATTTTGTGTTGGAGATCCCATTATGGATTATTGGTTCTGATTTGGATATTTTTTTCTTTACACATAATTACTAGGGCCCCATCTAGGTTGTGGCCAAGCATAAGGATTTCCTTGACCAACCCAAAGTTGTTGATGTCCCTAAGTATACAAAGATTGGCTTGCCCAATCCTGAGGATGCCATGTTGGTTAAGGGGTCCAAGGTGGCTATCCCCAACTTTGTGGTACTGTTTGAGTTGCACATGGCATCATCTAAGGATTAAGAGCTGGTCTTGGCATAAACTGCCCTTGGTTGGGTTGTCTCTGAACAAAATTCAATTCTTCTATGGTGGATGATGTACTGGTTTGTTTGAGCTGATTTTTTATGAGTGGAAGAAGAGAACAAGCATGAGTATCATGTTCTTTAGATTCATAGACAAGACATACTTTTGTTTTATCCAAGGGACATTCCCTTATTGCATGCTTCTTCCTGCATTTAGGATAATACATGGCTAATGGTTCAATTTGGGCATTTGCTTTAGCTTGCAATCCATCCTTGGTGGAGGTTAATTGAACTAATATGCCTATTTTAATTTTTTCCAATTCATCCATCAGTTTGTTCATATCTAGATTCAAATTTTTAATTGTTTTTCCCTTTCTAGGTTCACCCCTTGTCCTTGAATAGTTTCTACAAATTTCTATGATTTTGTCCATTCTTAATTGAGCAATGTTTCCACCGCCAATTAAATCAAGGGTTTCTCTAGATTCATCATCCAGACCTTTGAGAAAAATGGTTTTACTTAATTCTTCTTGAAGTACAAATCCACATCTTTTACTCACAAAGAGGAATCTGTCCAAATAATCTTCCATATTTTCATCCTCTTCCTGTTTGATTTTGAAAAATTCTTCCTTTCAATTTCTTCCTCTACAATAATCTTGATATTTATCTAGGAAGATAGTTTCCATTTGTTCTCAATTGGTAATATAATTAGATGCTAATCCCATAAACCACCTCATTGATGCATCCTTCAAGGTGGATGGACACAACTTGAGTTTTTTATTATCTATCTTGTAATCATAAGTCTGAGATAGTACTTTAAACTCAAACAAAAATTGGTCAGGATCCTCAGATGACATTCCTCTAAATATGGGCAAGTGTGCAAGTGAGATGTTTTTCATAGTGGTTTCATCATTCTCCAACGGAATGGGATAGGTAAAGGTTCTCTCAGGTTCTCTTCCAGCCTCTTGTGCCATCTCTCTAGTATTTTCTAGTCCCTTCTCCATGTCAATGTGGTATGTGGTCTACTTTGGGGATGATGAAAAGTCAAGAGTAGGAGGTTGACTACTCAATTGAGAATCAAAACTTTTTCTCAATGGATCTTGAGAAATAATCTTCCTCCCTAAAGTTCTACTTGATTTTGATGACTGATCCAAAAATTCCAAAGATGACAACTTTGCTTCTTGTCTTTTAGGAGATAATGGTGCCTCCAATTCTTGCTCAACTTCTGTATTTGAACTAGAGGATGATGGAAATTCTTGTTCAGATATTTTTGGGAGAAATCTACCCTTAGAGTCTCTTGGTCTACTCATAAATTTTGTGATAACTTAGGAAATATTTCTTCAATTACTAAATGTATGATTGTTGCTCTTATTGACACCTAATTAGAAAATTCCAACTAGCCTTCCTTGGCAATGGTGCCAAAAATGATGGGTGTCATTATTTCTTTCATTTAATCAACTCTCTACTAATGTCATATTCAACCAGGGGTGTGTCTAAAGCTCTATGCAACAAGAAGAATCTTAGTGATTTAGTGATTGATTATAGGTATTTTTATTTTTCTTTTATTTTGGGGGATCTTTAATGTCTTAAGGACTTCTTGGTTAAAACCTTATTAGAATCAAACTATGAAAATCTACTGGAAGTAAACACACATTACAGAAATAAATTACTGGAAATAAACACACTTTGTAGAAATAAATTTGCTAAAAATAAACATACTTTGAAGAAATGAAATAGATTACTGAAATGAATAAACTTTACAGAATTAAACACACAATTTAGAATGCTTGGAAAATGATTGCAAAGAAATGAGAACTTAATCTAGAACACCTGCAGGGACAAATCTACAACAAATTTTAACTTAAGGAATTGAAAGCATTTATAAATTTAACTAATCTACCTATTTGCTTTTGAAATAAAATATAAATACCAATAAAAATGAAGATCTTGGTTTTTGGAGGAGTGGGCCCTTGTTCTACCTAAAAACAGGGTTTAACAACATAATTCTCTCTCAAAATAGAAATGGCTATTTTATTGATAAAATGTTTTGCATTACAAAAATGTACTAGATCTGTATCAATCTATATCTATCCTTATTCCTCTATTATTCAATTAATACCCTTATTCCTATATTCTTCAGGTCTATATATATATTCTTCTTCTTGTGGTGCATTGATGGCCGTAATTGTTTCATAGATATGATGGAACTAAATCATGCTTAGAATAGATGATGAATTAAGATGTGCCTAGATGTACAGCTGTATGATAAGTGTCTTGGATCTGCAAGTATGGAAATCAAAAGTCTGCTCTTGATTAATAGGATCATTGATTTGATAGATCATCGACCATTTGGAATATATTTTTATCAATTCTAAAACTTTAGAAGAGTTCTGAAACTAAAGGAAATCATTCTATGTCTAACCATGAAAGTTTCAGAGCTTATCTGTAGGAGTTTCAGAACTAATTTTGATAATTTTGATAATTCCAGAACTAAATATAGAGTTCTGAAACTAAGTCCAACAATTTTAGAACTAAATTTGAAAGTTCTAGAACTAAGTTTGAAAGTTCGAGAACTAAGTGACAGAACTTGTAATAGCGTGATGGAGTTCCAGAACTAAGCTGTATTAATTCTAATGCTTCCAAAAACATGCAATCTGCTTCATATTTATTCTTCGGCCTAATGATGACCTTTTTTATTACAAAACTTGAATTTTACAAAACACTTTTTTAGGAATTACATATCTTTTAAACGTTAGAATCACAATCAATGAAAGATGGACAATTACATCCTAACTCATATCAGATCAAATAAAAGTCACAAAATGTAGTCAAACTTAATAGAAAGAGAGAATAAGATGAGGTCATTTATTGTACATTTAACGGGCATATCTTGGCTTCATCAATTATCCCATATGAATTGAACTATCTAATAAAATAAAATTATTGGTGAATTTATTGCCCATTATTTCTATGTATTTAGTTTGTGCAGATATGAACCAATTTCATTATCTAGTATCAGATCCATTTACATGTGTAAAATGTTTTATTGAATGCTATGAGGCCTTACCAATTCTTTGTTTACCTCTGGAAAACAAGACTTTATTGGGCACATTTAAGGCCTCGATAAGGGCAAATAAAATATGTCCATTGCATTATTTCTTTTTACATTAAAGGACTTCATTAGCTATGGCTAGTGGAGAGAGTAACACATAGAAATCAAGAACTATACGGATGTGATAATTCTATTACATCAAGCATGAAAGACTTTGAATGGGTTGAATTGGCTTGTGATAAACTTACAATCTGGTACATATCTCATCCATCCATCATGCATGCATTGTAGTTTTGGACATGCATATAGAAGCTTCAATCCAGTCCTCTTACTCAATTATTCCATACACTATTTACAATGTCTAGAGGTTGTCTCATATAAACTATGATTTTCATGATTCATGTAAATTTTCAATGGATAGCATCTACCATGCTAAGAGTGCCACTTTCCCATCATTCCTCAAGCACATTTGGTATCAATCCTAAAGATGGTCAATGGTGTTGTTATTTAGGTTGAGTCTATATGAATTTTATAGTATATCAATAGTTTTTGGTCCTTTTTTATAATCTTATTTTAATTTAAGTCATTTGTATTGATAAAATATTTATTAATAGCGTCTTTGAGTCATTTTAATTTATGTCTTAAAATACTAGTCTATAGTTGGTTAAGCTATTTTAAGTATATATTTTTATATTTAAAAATTATATCAAAGTAAATGTCATTAAATAATTTGAGTATGGTAATAATTTGAGTATTGTTTTTAAAAGTAAGAATAGTTTTTAAATCTTGTGTTTAAAGGTCTTTATTACCCTTTGAGTCATTGTTACTTATGTGTCCATTATCTTGTTGTATTTTTCTTAGAGTAGGATCTAATTGTGTCATTTAAATTTTTAGTCTTTAGTTTATTAAATGTTAATATTAAAAATCAAAAAGATTATCTAGGTCCTTTTTTAGATATGTCATTAGTCAAACCTTTTATTATAATAGATTCATTATCACTTGTATGCAATGTTCGAGTTGTCGGGGGAGTCTTGTCAATAAAAATGACATGCAAAGGTTGATCTTGAAAGCCATATTTGCTAAGTAGTTGACATTGGAGGATTGAGGACATAGGAGTTTGGAGGATAAATAGCATCCTCTCACATGTTGTTGGCGATGGGGCCACATTTTGAGATAGTGGCATACTATGGGCCAAAATAACTATACCAAGGATGATCACCAGTGGCAATGGAGACTATGTTGTGCGAGATTGAGTGGCAACGATAATGTATAGAGGCTATAAAAGTTATAATGAGGATTTGATCCTCATTTTTAATTTCATTTTTTCAATTGTATGGTGTGTGAAATAAATAAAACATTGTAATCATTCGCTTGTTAAGTTAGAGAATAGGAGAATGTAGATATCATTGAATATGTAACTAGTTGTATAAGAGGGTAGCTGACTGTAGATATCCTTTAAATGTCATACTTTGTTAGAATATGGTCAACCAATGAATACATTAAATTAGAATTGAAATCAAGATAAGTTCTCATATGTAGGTGATCATATGCATCAATATCTAGATGGCAAGATTCAGACAGCAATATGCAGACCTAAAAGTATGCGTTGGTATATGATTCTATTTTCAGTTCAGATGATGTAATTTCTCCCCATGTAAAGACTAAGGGGAGGGGATGTTGGGGATTAATATTTACATTAGATAAAATACTATTTAATATTTATTGTTTACCTTATGGTTAATATGAGTATTATTGGTTAATTGAATATATTGTTATAACAATAATATATTTTGTTTAGTCTAGATAGTTAGTCAATGAGATATTTGAGGGATATGATTATCCCTAAAAGGGAAGACATTCCCTATATAAATGTATTATCCCATATGAATTGAAATATCTAATAAAATAATATTATTGGTGAATTTATTGTCCATTATTTTTATGTTTAGTTTGTGTAGATCCAAACTAGTTTCATTACCATCTACAATTGCTTCACCACCTCTTGTCAACACATAGTCAGTTATGTAGAGCTTATCTACTTCACCATCTATATTTGACACAAGTTTATTTAATTATAGTTTGTTTATGTATATAAAGTAATGTTAAGTTTATATTTTATTATATGTTTACTGAATCGACTAATATTTGAATTCTTTCATTTATTTCTTGTATAGATGATATTGACAACTTAGGTACCCCATATGGTTTAGATTATGTTGTTGAGGATGAAATTAACATTACAATACCCTACACTCAAGTTGGGAAAGTAAATTTTCAAGTTGTTATACTGTTTACATATATTGTATACACCCTAGTTTTAGTGTGTTTGCTTGCTCAACTTTTCCCTCCTCTTGCAAGAGATGACATATGAAGAGAGAGGGAGAAAAGAGAGAAAACATTGCATTATCTCTTTGTCTCCATTTCACTCTCTCTCTTTCTATCCCTCTCACTCTCTCAGTCCCTCTCGTTAGTATTATTTTTCTCTCCTTTTATCCCTCTCACTCTCTCTTTATGTATAGAAGGAATAATTTAGATTTATCTTAAAATATGTTTAGTTTTATTTGATTCATAATTGAATTCTTTCATTTGTTGGTTTTATAGATGATGATAGATGATATGGGACCCCCATGGATAACAAAATCCTATCAGTAATGTTTTAGTTTCATCTAAAGGTCTAGTATCTCTCCATCACCACTTGATATATAGACAGAGATTGGTGAGTACATAGTAAAATTATTTTTTTAACTTCAATTAATGATACTCTATGTCATATTTATATATGTATGCACATCTATATCCAACCATATATGTATGATCCATAGGATTGTCCATCCTGGATATATTCAAGGTCACACAACCCTAGATAGCCATTTAGGTGGCATGTAGTGAGTCCATAATCACATTGCCGAAAAAAATTCTTGACAACTCTATCATTTTCCATTTATCATTTTAATCCATTCAAAATGTTATTTTTTATGTTGTGCAGGGACCACAGTGTTGTGAGGTTACGGCAGAGACATTTAATCCTTCACATGTTGAGAGGAGAGTTTATCCTCGTAATGAGTCATATAACACCCTCGGTTCTAATCTATTTTGTATGCAGGTATGGCCCACTTTATATGCCTTTATGAGACATTTTGTATATGTATATTATGGTCTAGATTGTATATCAATATGACCTATTTTTTATGTCATTATGACCTAATTTGGATATACATACATAATATTTGACATACATATGTGAATCATACATTATTATAATTTATGGATATAGATTTATTTCTTATATGTCATTAATATATTTTTTTTGTTTTTGTTACATATGTGTTATCCTTATTAAAATTATTCATAAATAAAGAATTTTTATAACATGGTTGTCCCAATGAATAGATAGTTCTAATGTTTAGCTTTCATTAAATTGATGTACTAATGTTATAATGAACACAATGAAGTTATTTTATTTTGCACATCTGTGTTATGATTGTTGATCTATGTGATGATTTCTTAGCATTATCTTAGATTTATTAAAGAATGTCAGAAATATAATCCCCACATTACCTTAGAAAATGTGAGGAAAATTACTACACTCAAATAATTAAAGACAAGAAAGTGAGGATTTCATTAATGTACATCATTCTTGTAGGCATTTGAATCTCTCTTTCCCTCCCTCACACAACTAAATTGAAATTAATGTTAGAATGTTCTCCTACAATTGGAACTCTCTCCCAAACCAGGATGTTTATCTCTCCAACTAATTTGGGTGGGCATTTCAAGAGAAGCATGAGGGGTAAAGACAAATTGCCAGCTCTTAGATTTGCATGAGTGAGTCTTGTGAGAACCTTCTAGAGAATTTTATGCCACTCACAATGAGGGACACATGGTGGAACATTTTATCTAACATCTAAATCTCTCATTAGGGACCAAAATTTGGTCAATGGGTAGTGTATCTCTTGACTCATTAGCCTAATCAACAAACTATTTGCATGGCCACATTTAGATGGGCATATAAAAGATAGAATGACCTCCATCCACACTTTGTTGGGCCCTTAGGTCAAAATTTTTAGGTGGTCAGATGCATAACTCAAGAGAAGTTTCACATCCCTAAGTGGGAAAATAAAACAAACTTTAGGTGCGCATTATAGGAGAATTGTTAGAGGTAGAGATGAATTGTTAACTCCTACAGTTTCATGGTTGAGTCCTCTTAGCACCCATTGAAGGATTCTTTGTCAATTTTGACAAAGGAAATATGCTGACACATTTTATATCACGGCCAAATCTTACTTTAGAGACCAAAAAATGGTCAATGGGTAGTGTATCTCTTGATTCACTATCCCAATTGACAAACCATCTATGTAGATGCACTCAAATGGGCGTATACATACTGAAATTGCCTTTGTTCACATTTCTTCAAGATTCATTGTCAAAATTTATAAGCAACTGAATGCATCCCTCAAGATAATTTTCTCATCCCTGAGTCAGAAAATAGAATAAACTTCATGAGGGCATTACAAGAGAGTCATGAGGGGTAGAGACGAATTGTTAGGTCCTAAAATTGCATGGGCGAGTTCTCTGAGCACCCCCCAAAGGATTATGTTTTTGCATTCACTAACACACCCCATTTTTACGTTTGAAAATGGGGACCCTCTTTATTTTGAGCTAAAACTTGATTTACTTGGTCTAGAGGACCTCTTTAGAATTCTTTTGATGTTTATGCTTGAGCCCTTCCCTGATTGGCAGTTTACTAGATGCTAAGTTATAAATGATTGATCGTGCATGGTTCTAATACTTCTGCATTTTCTTTAATTAGATCTTAAGCTTTCACCTATAAACATCAAATTCTAACTTGGAGGTTTATTTTAAGCCTATGAAGTCTTAGTCCATACTAAAATGCTTTAATATTTGCTCATTTAAATTTTGGACATAGGCTTTTGTTAAGTTTATCTAGATTTTGAGACCCCTTTTATACATCCTTTTTGGAAATATAACTCATGGTTACACTTTTCATAGTAAATTGGCATAATATTTACAATTCTTCATTTGAGACTTAGCTAAAATCTTCAATAATCATGATGTTATTTGCCTAGGTATGAATAAAGTCTATTACCCCTTTGTTTTAAATCATTTTTCTATAAAATTTAACCTATGAGGTTTGGGATTAAATCTTCATTGTATGTGAATTACTAGTTCTTTATTCATGTATTAAATGACTAATTCTCACATAAAATTATCTTAGCAAAGACATGGATTTCTTGAAAAACTTTACTTAGTCAATTTTATTATTTTCTCGTAGGCTTTAAAAGACTTTCACCCCCCCAGATTCTTCTATGCATCCAAATCTCATTGACACAATTTCCAAGGTTAAATCCTTTTCAAAAAATTGATTGAGACCTTTTAAAGCCCCCAAGTCTAAATATAGTGCCATATGGCATGATCCCAGTGACCCAACCCAATAGAGAGTCAATGAGCAATGTAAAGCTTCATGCCTCGAGGGCCCAAGATTGTGCCACTTGGTGCCATATTGAGAACCTAACAGCCCAAGAATGAATCAAAAATGCTAAAGCTTCATGCCCCTAAGAGCCCAAGATTCCACCACATGGCACCATCCCAATATCCTAGAATGGTGGTAGTATTAGCCCAGACTCAAGGAGGTAGTGGCAAATATTTGTGCCTTTGAGCGCCTAGGATTACACCATGTGGCACCATCTTGAAAGCCCAGGATATTGAAGGACCAACAAAAGAGAAAAATAGATCTGCCAAAAGATGAAAAGCTTGGGGAGCTGAGAAGAAGCCACTTGGTCATGATGATGACAGAGGTAAACAACAAATTAAATCCCGGGGGTGCCAAAAGACTATGAAGTGGGAAAGTGAGACTCGATGAAGAAGCCATGAACCCTAGTGAAGGAGAAGGAATGCAAAATCCAAGAAAGATCCATGTGGAAATAATAATGTCAAAATATGATGGTCTGTCTAGCTATCAAAACTATCAAGAGTCCTAAGATGATTATGTGTTAATTCTAGAGAGTGCAGTCAAAGTGTAACTAGTTCTTTTCCAACTAAAAGGCCAAAAAGTGACAAATTTGAGGCTATTAAAGGTTAAAATTGATCCAAGAGGACCTGAATTCAAGCTAGGTATGGATCATTCATTTAATCAACCTTTAAATTTTAATGTATAAATCTATGTAGGGCATAGTGGAATGGTAGTCCCAAGAAAATACCAATGATAATCTGCCACCAATATTTGAATCAAACTACTTAGCCCCCTAAATTGAATGAAAATCAGTTAGTATGTCATGAGCCGTCACATGGTGTGCCCATGGTAAGAGGCTAAGGAGAGATAATGAGCATAAAATACAAATTTTGGACTTTAAGAGGCATGGTCTCTAAACTATAAATCATGCTCAAGATAAAAATATGTCAAAATCTCAACTGCATTCCCCAATCATCATTTAATATTATAACTACCCTGGTAGTGGGTTAAGCAAACTTCATGGATAAATTTTTCTATATAAGGGATGTTGTTTTCCCTTTGAAAGGGTCAACACAATTTAGTCCCAAAACACTTCCAGAATCAAGCCAGGATTACACCTATTATTTCCTCATGATTTTGGGATTTGATTATCTGCCATGGTCTGCATTTTCATGTATTGAAACTTTATCAAATTGTCATAGAAGCCTTTTACTTATTTTGACTCTATCTTCTGCTCATCAAATGTTGTCCATTATTTTTAGTTATGAGTCTGTTCTTATGTAAGAGGAGTGATTTTATGTTTAGTTGTAAAGGTAGATGCAGCAATTAGATTGTACTTAAGCTAATATAGTTCCTTGCTTTTCTATTCAATCTCTTTTGAATGCTCTATGTTTTATGTGTTTTTAACTATAAAGTGTTCCAAAAAATTTGCGTGTAATTTTTTGTAAATCTTTAAGTATTATCAGTTGGTGAAGAGTTTGCAAGTCGAGCATATAAATTAGTGTCTCTTATAAGTTTTCCCACTTGGTGGCTAGACATTTATGTAATTGCTAGACCAAGCACACAATGGTATAACTATGACTTGGCATGCTTCAATTCTCAAGCATCAACATTCTCTTGACTAAAAGTCTCCTTTTCTACTCCTTTTTTCCTCTTTTTTATGTTTAATTTGGAATTGAAACACTCTCCTATGTTTTATACATTAGTAAAGTCGAGATCAATAATAATTAACAATCAAGTTCAATCAACGTATAAGAATTCCAAGTGTCATTAAATAGAAATTGAGCCTCTGGTGGTAACAGTTCATGTTCTTTGAGTAAAACAGGTTAAATTGGTCGATCATTGGCTTAATCCAGCATCAACCCTAAAATTAACAAGGGGATATCTTTATCCCACACATTGTCCCCCAAATTTTCTCTCTAGAACACTCAACCTTGCAAGTGTTTTCGGACCAAAGATTTTTGGCACTAGAAGGAGGGCCTTTTTTAAATAATAATTATTAGTAAGAATTTGGGCCTTGAAGGAATAGTTTATTGATTGAGTCTTGTTGCCCCCCCTTTATACTTTATACATTATTATGTGCTTCAAACACACACATATCAAATGGTGCTAAAAGGAGGGCCTTTTTAAAAAAATTATCAATAATTGAAGTAATATTTTATTGATTAAGTCTTGTTACCCCTCCTTTACACTTTTTCCATTGTTGGGTGCTTAAAACACACATACAATAGTTGGTGCTAGAAGGAGGGCTTTTTTAAAGAATAATTATCAGTAAGAATCTGGGCCTTGAAGGAATATTTTATTGATTGAGTCTTGTTGCTCCTCTTTTATGATTTCTCCGTTGTTTTGTGCTTCAAACACACACACACAATAGCTCAAGCTAGAAGGAGGGAATTGAAGAAACTATTTATTTATTGAGTCTTGTTGCTCCTCCTTTACCCTTTTTCTATTGTTGTGTGCTTCAAACACACACACAATAATTAGTGCTAAAAGGAGGGCCAATAATTGTTAACTAATGAAAGTTATTAGAATTTGCTAAGAATTATAGTATGTTTTTGTAATTCACTAACTTTTACTTTGTTTGCTTCCAATTTCCCATCTTATTGTAAGCTTAAACACACGTAGTAGTTGGCCCAAGAAGAGTGGTTAGGATTGAATTGTTCATGATAAACCAAGTTATATCCTAGTGTATGCATTACCTAGTCCTAATCTATCTATGTGAGGTTGATTATCTCATCATAGAAGAGCTCAAAATGCTAGAGGTAGACCTAATCCCTTACCCTTATTGGTTCAACCTCTCAAACTGACTAGAATTAGTATATACCCATGGCATTACCTATGGCTTAGCTTCTTGGGTCTGCCATAAATATACCTGGGGTTGTCCATGACTTACCTAAGAATCCATAGAGATACTTTCCAAAATTCACTCCTAGTGTAGGAAAGACTACAAAGGATCATGTGACAACGCACAAAACTACTCTAAGACTTTTCAATGTTGAGCATGAAGATGTGGCTTGTAAATTATTCCCCTTCATGCTTATGGATGTAACATATGATTAGCTTCTAAACCTTATCAAGGACTCCATTACAATTTGGGACCATTTTAGTAGTAATTTTCTTGCCTAATTTAGGCAAGTTATAGACCCAAACGAGTTCATTGTGAATTTTAATGCCTGTTTCCAAAATATGTATTGCCAAGTCACCAATCTTTACAAACCTGGTGCTCAACTAACATTAGAGATGTATAAAAATGCATTGGACATGTGGACTATGATGTTTTTAAGATGAGACCCTATGATGGTGACCTTACCTTTGGCATATATTAAATCTATCAAGGTTGATAAACAACTCAATCCATAAGGCCAAATGATGGCTCCCATTCCTAATGCATTACCAAATATGCCAATATTAAACCTCCTTCCTAATGCAAATTAGAAGGTACTTGTGCCTCAATTGTTACCTGTAATGAATGTGCGCCCAAGGAGACATGTTGTACCAAATTAGCACCTAGGTTATTAACCTATTGGACAATGAGATGGTTTCGTAATTACAAAACCAAATGATGTTTTTAGTTGCTAATAATACCTAAACCATACCTTAGGAGTCTACGAAGAATGATTCAGATGTCATCTAAATGGTGCAAAGA
The DNA here is from genome assembly GCA_037957365.1 of Torreya grandis. Taxonomy (NCBI): domain Eukaryota; kingdom Viridiplantae; phylum Streptophyta; class Pinopsida; order Cupressales; family Taxaceae; genus Torreya; species Torreya grandis. Next base: position 7,932,705 of record JARHVA010000094.1, on the reverse strand, counting down.
CTAAGTAATGACTTCCTTGGCTTGCAAAGACAAATGGCTAGCTTTAGTATTGAGAGTTCAAATAAGAACTTCACCTACTAGAGACAAAAAATATATTACAATCATCCCCACAATCATAGGCTTAGTGAAAAATGGTAGGCATTTGTGAAAAAATAGGTTTAGTCCCCATCAAGTCAGACAAAGTTGTGGTCTAGCTGGACAAGTCTAAGACCAGAGTATTAGGTGAATTACTTAATGTGCACATGCAATTAGAATAAAATCCTAGAATCTAGAAATATATATATATATATATATATATATATATATATATATATATAGACATAAACACACACGCACACACACACACACACACACACACACACACACACACACACACACACACACACACACACACACACACACACACACACACACACACACACACACGTTATAAACATCCCCAAAGCATATGAAACGCTACTTGATAGAGATTTGTCTAAATATTTGAATGGAGACATGGACACTAACTTCTCTCACATGTGGTTACCTTGGAATGGCATTACCAACCAAATAAGAGTGGACATATATTTGAGGATGAAACACATGATCATAGAATATAACTTAATCAATGAGAAGGTAAACTTAGTGAATTATAATTTAGGGATCTACACTTTGGAAACAAATCCTGTTATAAACAAGATCGATGCCAACATTAGCGATGGGGCCTCCTCTAAACAAGGTTCTAGAGCTGGAGTTTTGCTTATTGATCCCAAAGGTAAGAAACATTTAGCTTATTATAGGATAAAATTCATATGCACTAACAACTTAGCACAATATGATGCATTAATTTTAGGCCTACAATTTGCATTAAGGCATAAAGCAAAAGAATTGAGAGTTTTCAACAATTTTGAGCTTGTTATGAACCAGATAAGGAGAAATTTTCATTAAAATTTGTCATACCTTAGAAAGTATAAACATAAATCATGGGATTTAATTGAAATGTTTGATGTATTCAACGTCATCCTTATCCCTAGTGAAGAAAATCTAGTTGTTGATTCATTAGCAGCCTCAGCTATAAATTTATCCCTTTTAGATGATACTAAGTTGCAAGAGTTCACTATATAATTAGTCCCTTGCCCCTCTATTCTAGATAATGTCATGAATTTACAAGTCTTTGAACATGACCAACAAATTATTCAATTCATTAACAATGTTAGGGGATTCAAAGCCCAAATAATAAATGAAAACAAGATTCTCAATATCCAAGGGAATCAAATCTTAAAGGGGATGATCTCTCTATAAAATGCATTTGACACATTCCTCCCTACACCCCAAATTAAAAAGCCTATATTTTCAAATTAGAAGTGTCAAACCATTAACCTTGGATCCTTGGAAAGACCCCAAACTATTAGCATATGTCTTGATTAGATGAACATAAAGGTTGATCTATTATTGATTTATAAAAATATAGTTGCATAGGCCTATCAAGACCTCAAAGTATTTGACCTAAAGGTGATCACTCACATTATCCCCCTTAAACTAGACCAAAGACCATTTTGACAAAAGCATAGACCTGTGAATCTAATCCTTGAACCATTAATATACAAAGAAGTTCACAAGGTCCTTTCTACTAGAATAATCTTCCTTTTTACTGGAATAATCTTCCTAGTTCACCATTCCACTTGGATGGAAAAAAATAGTACCTATCTAGAATAAAAACGGTGAAATTAGATTATGCATAAACTTCTAAAATTTGGAAAGAAATTTAGATAATAAAAATTAGTCGTTGCCTTCCCTTGATGAAGTGATTCAGATGGTTAATGGATCCTAGATGATGTCCTTCTTGGATGAATTCTTGGGATATAATTAGGTTTTAGTAAATTTTGATGATCAAACTAAAATTTCATTTACAACAAAATGGGGCACATTTGCCTAAAAATGAATGTCATTTGGATTGATCAATGCTAGAACAACATTTTAAAGAGCCATGGATTTCACATTTGAAGGTTTAATTGGTAAGTGTATAGTAATTTACATGGATGATTTAATTATATTTTTAAAATGCAAGTTAGATCATATCCATCATTTACAAAAAGTGCTCGAAAGATGTAGAGGTTATGGTGTTTCCTTGAACCCAAAAAGAGCATGTTTAGTGTAACTGGAGGTAAGTGTCTTAGTTAGATCATCACGAAATAAGGTATTTCTATTGAACTCAAATGAGCTGAAGTGATTTTTAAATTGCATCAACCCAATAGTAAAAATGATTTAAAATCTTTATTTGGTCAAATCAATTTTTTTCACAAGTTCATTTTTGGATTTGTTGAAATTGTGAAGCCTCTAAATGCTATGTTGAAACAAGATGCTAAAATAAAGTGGCATGCTAAGTCAAAGAAAACATTTCAATACATAAAGGACACCATCATGAAAGCACCAGTGCTAATCAGTCCAGATTAAGCTAGAAAATTATACATTTACCCTTTTGCCTCTGAGCATATCATTGTTGTCTGTCTTGCACAGATATTTGGATGGAGAATATCACATAATTACGTTTATGAGTACCAATATAAAAGATGCAAAGATGAGGTATTCTACGTTAGATAAACAAACCTACACTTTGGTCAAAGCTGTGAAAAATCAAGCACTATATTCTTAGGAATAAAGTGCATGCAACCATGCCAGACCTAGTTATCAAGCAAATGTTGGGCCAAAATGAGCTAGGGAAGTGCAGAGGTAGGTGGATGACTAAGCTAAAATAATATGATTTGGAGATAAAACTCAACAAGTTGTTCAGAGAATAAGGTCTTGCTTAGTTGATAACTGACATTGATCCAAAGATCACTATGCATTAATTAAACTAATATCAAGTCATACGGTATAATTGGTACGTCCCAATTGTCCATTACCTTCACTATGGGAGCCCAACTCTTAGACTTAATCAAACATAAAATAAAGTTTTTACACTAAAAGTGACATAATATATGCTGAAGAAAGGAGTTCTCTTTAGGAAAAATCATGAAGGCATCTATCTTAGATGCATATTAGAAGATGTTAAGGAAATTATGGTTAATTTCCATGAGAAGTTGGAAGCTGGTCATCCTGCAACAAATGCAATGGCACATAAAATAATTTGAGTAGGCTATTATAGGCCATCCCTATTTGGGGATGTCCATGCATATGTTGGAACTTGTCATCAGTGTCAAACCTTTTTCAAAAGATAAATCCATGTTGCAATGTTGTTGTAGCTAGTTATATAAGGGACATTATTCACCTAATAAGGGTTGGATTTTGTAGGAGTCATTAATCCCAACTCTTCAGTAGGCCATAATTTTGTTCTTACTGCTATAGATTATTGCACGAGATGGACTGATGTAGTGGTAAAAAATAATAGCATTGCAAATGAGGTGATCAAATTCATAGAAAGTAATGTGACCACTCAGTTTGGGGCCTTGATCTCATTAGTCTACAATAATGATCCTACATTTCAATTTGTAGAATTCAATGAATGGGCATATGACAATGGGATCAATTTAAGGTTCTCATCCAATTACTACCTACAAGGTAATGGATTGGTAGAATCAAATGACAAGAACTTGATTGAAGCCATCAATAAGTTTGCTAAGAAGAAGCCTCAAGAGTAACATTCACTACTAAAGTTTGTCTTTTGGGTTGACTGCACCAAATATAAACAAAAACTTAGAGCTCATCATTTCTATTAGTCTATAGAATAGAGCCAATTCTATGTGTTACCCTCAGGATGCCCACCTACAAGTTTATGCAATAGTACATAAAATGTAATAAAAAGGTAAATTTAAGGCTTTTAGACCTTGTACAATTAGAAGAGGCTCAAGATGAAGCCCTACTAAATTTTAGTGAGCATAAAATCACTATCAAGTGATGGTTTGACAAGAAGGTCAAGGTGAAGTCCTTTAGGATTTCATATCTAGTGCTACTATGGGATAAAGCCCATGAGAAGAAGGGTCAACATTCCAAGTTTGATCCACTTTGGATTGACCCATACCAAAGAGCTAAGTTACTGGGGCAAAATGTTTTTCACCTTAAGGATATATAAAGGAATGATCTTCCATTACCAATGAATGAGCATTTATTGAAGCATTACTTCTCAACTACCCATTACACTACATCTTCAAAATGAGCTTCTTGGACTAATTAGGTAATGTATAGTGTACATAATAGTTTAGTCTCTTGCTTTATACCTTTGATTTCATAGATAGTTTGTTGTTTTCTAGTTTAGCATTAGAATAGTTTCAATTTAGTTATATTTTTGCTTTTACTCTTAGTTCTTGGTTTTTCTTGTTATGGGTGTGTGTTGGGTGCAACCCAATTCCCTATCTATAATTTGTCTCGATTTCTCCTTACTAAAAAACATACCTATACTTCAACAAATACAAATCCAATCTAAATTGAGCTTTCTATTTGAGGAGATAGCAGCATAAATTTGAAGAGTTCCCACTTATAGGTAGCACTATAGCTGAATCATCAACCCTGATGCTAAATGATGAAGCACCAAATGGAAAAGTCTCACCCAAGTTGAGTGAGCAACCTATCTTTGTATGTATCAATACTCGACCATCCTCTTCATCATGATTCAAGATGTAGACCCGAGGTAATCTCTTTGAATTATTCCCATTGTTATTCATTAAGTAACTACCATCACATAACTGAATTATGTGATTTGACTTGGCTTAACAAAATTCTAAAATAACATTAGCAAATCTATGTGGGATGATTTCTTGTCATTGAGAACAACATAGGTGAATGTTTAGATCCCCTTGGCCTTCCCAAATCCTGCTTGTAGGTGTTTAACTATTTTTCAAGCATGCTCTCACTTGAAAGTCCCTATAATTAAACTCTTTTTTCTTCTTGTCCCTTGTTGTTAGCTTAATTTATTTTTTAATTTTTTATCTATTTTGTTTCATTTCTCATTTAGTTCAACCTCATCATGTTTCTTTTATGTTAAGTTGTCTTGTTTTTTTCTTGAGGGATCCCTTGTTCAATCAATGTTTAATGAAATGAAGGGTCTATTTGTGTGAATATAACATCAATGGTGTTCTAAGAGCCTAACTAAAACTATTTCTTGAACATTATGTGTGAATTGTTATATTTTCTTTGCATTTTTAGAATTGTTATGGCATATTATTCTTAACTAAGCCCATAAATTTAGAAACATTGATTTCTTTGTTTAAAACCATCAAATGCACTCCACAAAAATTTAAAATATGCATAAACCACTATCATTTATGATTTATCTCAACTGATAAATGAACTTTATAAACTTTACTAAAAATTCATGGCTTGGTCCCTAACCCTTAATGGAATGAACAGAAACCCCCCTTTCAAAAGGGGAAGAAAATTAAAAAAAACATGTGATATTTGAAGGTCTTCGAAAGGGTGATTCAGACCTCTATCACGAGCTTTTAGGTCTAGTTGGTAGTGGATCAAGGTCTTGAGGGAGACTAGAGGTATCTCTATTGGGGCTATAGATGCATTACTACCAACAGAGCAATGTGCATGTCATTTCCCCCTGAGCCAAGTTGTTAAATCTTACTCCCTCGACATTTATAACCGCTTAGGCAGATCTCAATGGTTGTGTAAAATCAAAACTATAAAAAGATTAATCACTTGAAACACACACACTGATGGTCTTTGGCAATGAGTTAGCTTAGTATGTCATGTGTTGGAGTGGACTTTGGTGCCCACTCTTTTAATTTTATCTTAAGTTTTGCATGCAGCTAATACTTATGTTCAGATACATGAACTAAAAATTATGAATTCTCCAGATACTCAGGAAGTATCTCCCAATCAAAAGTTGCCATTGTTGTTTCCTTCACCAACATGCCCCATTTTCAGAATAAAAATAGGAACCCTCTTTCTTTTGATCTAAATATTGATTTACTTGGTCTAACATACCTCTTAAGAATTTTTTTGATGTCTATGTTTGAGTCCTTTCCCGATTGGCAGTTTACTAGATGTTAAATTACAAATGATTGTTCATGCCTATTTCTAATACTTTTAAGTTCTGCTTAATTCAGTCTAAGCATTCATCTATAAACATCAAATTCTAACTTGTAGGTTTATTTTAAGCCAATGAAGTCTCAGTCCATTATAAAATGCTTCAGTATTTGTCCATTTGAATTATGGACCTAAGTTTTTGGCAAGTTTATCTAGTTTTTGGGTCCCCTTTTATGGCTTCCTTTTGGCAATATAACTCACGGTTATACTTTTCATAATAAATTGGCTTAATATATACAATGCTTCATTTGAGACTTAGTTAAAATCCTCAATAATAATGATGTTCTTCACCTAGCTATAAAATAAAGTTTGTTACCCCTTTGTTTTAAATCATTTTACTATAAACATTAACCTATGAGTTTCGGGCTTAAATCTTCGTTTTATGTGAATGACTAGTTTTTGATCCATGTATTAAATGTCTAATTCTCATATAAAATTAACTTAGCAAAGGCTTGGCTTTCTTGAAAATCTTTATTTAGTTGATTTTCTTATTTTCTCATAGGTTTTCAAAGACTTATGGCCCCCCCATATTATTCCACATGTCCAAATCTCATCAACACACAACTCTAGGGCCAAATCCTTTTCAAAAAACTAACCAAGTCTTTTTAAATACCTCAGGATCCAAGATTGTGCCATGTGGCATGACCTTGGTGACCTGGCCCAAAGGAGAGTCGATGGGCAATGTAAAGTTCCATGCCCTAGAGGGCCTGGAATTACACCACTTGGTGGCTACCAACCCAGGAATGAATTGACATTACCAAAGCTCTGTGCCCCTAAGAGCCTATGTTTGCAACACATGGTATCATCCTAGGAGCCCAAAGTAATGGCAGTATTACCCCAAACTAGGGGAGGTAGTGACAAAGTTCCATGACCCTTAGGGTTCAACATTGTACCACATGACACCATCTTGGGATCTAGGAGCTTGGAGGGATAGGTAGAAGAGAAAAATACACTCACCAAAACATAAAGAGCCTAGGAAGCTAAGAAGAATCCATATAAACATAGTGAAGACAAAGACAAATAACAAAGTAAAGCTCAGGGATACTGAGAGATTATCAAGTGGCAAAGTGGGACCAAACAAAGAAGCCATAAAACCAAACAAAGGAGAAGGAATGCGAAATTTGAGGAAGAGCCATGTGGAAATGATGATGTCTAAAGACAAAGGGACTAAGATTGATGGCCGTCTAGCTATCAAAATAGTCAAGAATCCTAAACGGGTTGTGTCTCAAGTCTAGAGAATGCACTCAAAGTGCAGTTAGTTCTTCACCAACTAAAAGGCCCAAAAGTGATAGATTTTAGGCTATTAAATGGGAAATTTTATCCAAGAGGCCCTAAAGTCAAGCTAGAGATGGTTCATTCATTTAATTAGCCTCAAAAATTGAATGTAGAAGTCTGCATAGGGCATGGTGGAATGACAGTCCTAAGAAAATCCCAATGATAATTTACCACTAATATTTGAATCAAACTATTACTAACCCCCTAAATTAAATGCAAAGCAATCAATATGTTGTGAGTCATAACATGGCATGCCAATGGTAAGAGGCCAAGGAGAGGCAATGAGCATAAAAGACAAATTTTAACCTTTAATAGGTGTGGTCTCTAAATTGTAAATCATTTTCAAGACAGTGATTTGTTATAATCTCAACTGCATTCCTCAATCATCATTGAATATTGTAACTGCATAGGAGTGGGTTGAATGAACTTCATGGACAAATTTGTCTATACAAGGGACGTTATTTTACCTTTGAAAGGGTTGGTAAAATTTGATCCCAGACAATGTCGAAATCAAGACAGGATTACACTTGTTGTTCCCTCATGCTTTTGGGCTTTGATTATCTCCCATGGTCAACATTTTGATATAATGAAACTTTGTCAAAATTACAATATAAGACTTTTACATATTTTGACTTTGTCTTATACTCATTAAATGTTGTCCATTATTTCTAGTTATGAGTCTATGCTTATGTAAGAGGAGTGATTTTATGATTAGTTGTAGAGGTAAATGCGGCAATTATATTATGATTAAGATAATCTAGTTCCTTGATTTTCTTTTCTATCTCTTTTGAATGCTCTATGATTTATGTATTTTCAACTATAAAGTGTTTAAAAATCTATGTACTTGCTACAAATATTTGAGTATTCTCAATTGGTGAAGAGTTTACAAGTTGAACATCTAAATTAGTGTCCATTAGAAGCTTGCCTACTGAGTGTCTAGATGTTTATATAACTACTAAAATAGGTACATGGTGGTATAACTATGACTTGGCATGCTTCACATCTCAAGCATCACATTTTCTTGACTAGAAGTCTCTTTTTATGCTCCCTTTTCCCTCTTTTTTATGTTTGTTATAGAATTAAAACACTCTCTCCTATTTTAGAAATTAGTAAAGTCAAACTCAATAACAATCACCAATAATTCAATCAACTAATAAGAATTCTAAGAGCCATCAAATAGACATTGGGCCTCTAGTGGTAATAGTTCATGCTCTTTGAGTAAAATAGGTTAAACAACTTGGTCCTTAAATTGAACTAGCATCAATCCTAAAATCAATGAAAGGATATCTTAATCCCATGCATTCTCCCCCACTTTTATCTCTAGAACATTCAAGCTCATGAGTGTTTTCAAACCAAGGATTTTGGAGTGAACAACAACTTATTTGCCACTTATGATGAAGGAGACACAACAATGCATTTTTTCTCACAATCACATTTTACTTTAGGGACAAAACATCAATTACTGGGTAGCGTATCTATTGACTCACTAGCCCAATTGACGAACTATTTATGTGAACACATCCATATGGGTGTATAAACACTATAACGGCCTCAATATACACTCCATAAAGTTCTAGGGTTTAAATTTATAGGTGGTTAAATGCATCTCTTAAGAGAAGCTTCTATTCCCTGAGTGGGAAAATAGAATGAACTACAAGTGGGCAATACAAGAGAATAATGAGGGGTAAAGATAAACCATTAGGTCCTACAATTGCATGATTAATTCCATTGAGCACCCCTTGGAGGATTATGTGTCACTCACAATGAGGGAGACATGATGACACATTTTATCTCGTAACCAAATCTCACTTTAAGGACTAAAAGTTGGTCAGTGGGTAATGTATCTTTTGACTCGCTAGCCCAATTGATGAATCGTTTGCACTTACACGTCTAGATGGGTGTATAAAAATTATAATATCCTTTATCCACTCTTTGTCACCTCTTGAGGTAGATAGTTTCATGCAACCGAATGCATCCCTGAAGATAATCTTCTCATCTGTGAGTTTAGAAACTGAATTAATTTTGGATGAACATTATAAGAGAATCATGAGGGGTAGAGACAAACAGTTAGTTATTATAGTTTCATGGGCAAGTCCTTTGAGTACCCCCAAAATGATTATTTGACATTTGTAATGAGGGAGACATGACATCACATTTTATCTTAAAACTAAATCTCACTTTAGGGACTAAAAATTGGTCAGTGTGTATTGTATCTCTTAACTCGCTAGCCTAATAAATGAACCATCTATGCAGATGCATCTAGATAGATGTATAACAATTAGAATGTTATTTTTACATGCTCTATTAGGCCTTGAGGTTGAAACTTTTAGATGGTTTAATGCATCCCTCAAGAGAAACTTATCATCTCTAAGTGGGAGATAAAACAAAATTTGAATGGATATTATAGGATATTTATGAGGGGTAGAGATGAAGGGTTAACTCATACAGTTGCATGGACAAGTCCTACAAGCACCCCTAGAGGATTATTTACCACTCATGATGAGGGAGACATAGAGAAACATTTTTATAGCATCAAAATTTTACTTTAGCGACCAAAAGTTGGTCAGTGGGTAGTATATCTATTGATTCATTAGCCCAATCGATGAACCATCAATATAGATGCATCTAGTTGGGCATATAAACATTAAAATATCCTTTGTCTACACTTTCTCAAGCCCCAAGGTCAAAATTTGTAAGTGGTCAGATGTATCCCTCAAAAGAAGCTTCTCATCCCTAAGTGGGAAAATAGAAAGAACTTTGGGCGAGTGTTGCATGAGAATCGTGAGGGGTAGAGATGAACCGTTAGGTCCTAAAATTATAGAGGTGAGTCCTTTGAGTACCCCTTAGAGGATTCTATGTCACTCATGATGAGGAAGACATGGTGGCATGTTTTCTCTTGCAACCAAATCTCACTTTAGGGACCAAAAATTGGTCAGTGTGTAGCATATATTTTGACTTGCTAGCCCACTCAACAAAAATTATACACAAACATGTCTAGATGGGTGTATAAACATTCAAATGGTCTTAATACTATATTTATTACCTCATGGGGTCAGTAGTTTTAGGTGGTCAAATGCATCCCTAATAAGAATATTCTCATCCTAGAGTTTAGAAACAATACAAAGTTTAGACAAGCATTGCAATAAAACTGAGGGGTAAAGACAAATTTTCATATCTTATAGTTACATGGGAAATTCCTATAATTACATAAATGAGTCATCTTTTCATATCTTATAAGGGGTAGAGATGAACTATCATCTCCTATAATTACACAAGTGAGTCATCTGAACACCCCCTAAAGGATTATTTTCCACTCATGATGAGGGAGGCTTGGAGGCACGTTCACTCTTGTAGCCAAATCTCACTTTAGAGACCAAAAGTTGGGCAATGAGTAGTGCATCTCTTGACTCACTAACCCAATCGATGAACCATCTATGCAGATGCATTTGGATGGGCATATAAAGATACAATGTCTTTTTTCTATGATCCATCAAGCCTTAGGGTTGAAAGTTGCATGTGGTTGGATGCATCCTTGAAGAGAATCTTATTATCGCTGAGTATAAAAAGGGAATAAACTTTAGGTGAGTGTTGTAGGAGAACTATGTGGGGTAGAGGTGAACCATCAGCTTTTAAAGTTTCATAGGCAAGTCTTATAAGCACCCCCAAGAGGATTCTATGCCACTTATGATGAGGGAAACATGGTGACACATTTTATCTCGCAATTAAAGCTCACTTTAAGGACCAAAATTTGGTCAGTGGGTAGTGTATCTTTTGACTTGTTATCCCAATCGATAAATTGTTTGCACAAACACGTATGGATGGGCATATAAATAATGGAATGGCCTTCATTCATACTCCATTACGACCTGTGATTAAAATTTGTAGGTCGTTAGAGTTATCCCTAAAGAGAATCTTCTCGTCCTTGAGTGGGAAATGGAATGAACTTTGGGTGGGTATTGTAGGATAACCGTGAGGGGTAGAGATGAATCGTCAGCTTCTATAGTTTTAGGGTGAATCTTTTGAGTACTTCATTAAGGATTTTGTGTCATTCAAGATTAGGAAGATATGACATAACATTTTATCTTGAATGTAAATAACACTTTAGGGACCAAAAGTTGGTTAGTAGAACATGTATATTTTGACTCACTAGCCCAATCAATGAACCATATTTACATATACATCTAAATGGGTATATAAACACTAGAATGACCTCTATCCACTCTATGTCTACTCTTAGGTTTGACAATTACACATGTCTAGATGCATCCATTAAGAGAATCTTCTCGCCCCTGAGTGTAAAAATAGAATGAACTTTAGACAAGCATTGCAGAAGAACTACGAGGGGTAGAGACAAATCATCATCTCTTATAGTTGCATAGACGAGTCCTATAAGCACCCCTCAAAGCATTATTTTGCACTCAGGATGAGGGATACATAGTTTAATGTTTTATTTAATAAACAAATCTCACTTTAGGGACTAAACGTTGGTCAGTAGGATGCATATATTTTGACTCACTAGCCCAATCGATAAATCATCTTCCCAAACATGTCCAAATGGATATGTAAATAATAGAATAATTTTCTTATACTCTCCATCACCTCTCAAGATTGATAGTTGCATGTAGTCAAAATTATCTCTTAAGATAACATTATCATCCCTACATGTAGAAATGGAACGAACTTTGGGTGAATGTTTTAGAAGAATCGTTAAGGGTAAGAATGAATCATCAGCTCTTACAACTGCAAGGTGAGTCCTCTGAGCACCTCTCGAAGAATTATCTATCATTATGGATGAGGGAGACACATTGTCACATTTTCTCTTGTAGCCAAATCTCACTTTAGGGACCAAAAGCTGGTCAATAAGATGCGCATATTTTGACTCACTAGCCTAATTAACTAACCATATTCACAAACATGTCTATATGGGCATACAAACATTAAAATGACCTTTATCTAATTTATGTCACCTCATTGGCTTGATAGTTGCATGTGGTTAGATGAAACCCTTAAGATAATTTTCTTGTTACTAAGAGTAGACATAAAATGAACTTTAGGCAATCATTGTAGGAGAACCGTGAGGGGTAGATATGAATCGTCAGTGCTTACATTTGTAAGAGTGATTCTTTTGAGTACCCCCTAGAGGATTCTATGCCATTCAAGATAAGGGAGACAGAGTGTCAAATTTTATCTCACAACCAAATCTCACTTTAAGGACCAAAATTTGATCAGTAAGACATATATTTTGACTTGATAGCCCAATTGATGAACCATCTTCGTGGGCACGTCTAGATGGGCATTTAATGTTGGAATGACTTATATCTATTCTATGTTGTATCTTGGGGTCAAAATTTACACGCATCTAAATGCATCCACTAAGAGAACCTTCTCATCCTTAATGATAAAAATGAAATGAAATTCGGGTGATTGTTACAACATAAACATGAGAGGTAGACACAAATCATTAGATCCTGCAGTTACACAAATGAGTCCTTTAAACACCTCCTGAAGGATTCTCTACCACTCAAGATGAAGAAGAAAATTATCTGCTCAACATTTATGATTTTTTAGGATTCTCTTTGTTTCAAGAAGATAATATTCTCTATTCACAACACCAACCATGTGAAGATGGAAACTCATCTGGTACCACTAACCTACAATTAATTTGTTAGTAAAAATTTCAAACATAAATAAATACATAATGACAAAATAATTCAAAATTAAAATATACTAAATCAAATAAGTTAACTTTAGTAATTTAACATGTTGAATACATTGAATACTAACCTTACCAAGTCAATCCAACATACCTTTAAGATCAGCTCTGTTTTGGTTTTTCAAGAATTGCTTCATGCTTGGATTCACAAATTATCCACAATTTTTTGTTGTGAGGCTTTCCACAAAATTTTATCATTTCAATATTTGTAGCAATAACCAAATTTGAATAATGAAGCACCACCATATTCATTTCCAAGTCCTCAAATAACCATTGCTTTACTTTTTTATGAAAGTATCTAGGAAGCCAAATTCATGTAACTACCACAAATCAAGTGGTACAAACTAGGTCTTCTCCATCCATGAAAGTTGTGGTTAAATTTTTTTGCCTCTACACAATGAAATAATTAGTAATTTGTTCCCTCATTGTTGTCCTCAGGTGCAATTACTACAAAAAGTTGTCTTGCATATAAAGTATAATCAATTTTTAAAAACATGTAGGAAAAAAATTAATATATCACTAATCTTTAAGGCTATATTTAAATTATAAACAAATTGTTCCTGATTGCACAAGATCTGAGATGTGGTCAAAGTCAATTGACAATGCCATTGCATGATCTCTTGGTGGTTAGAATGAATCACTAGTCTCCATAGACGTTGGGGGTTTACAATACCATTCGTCAACCCATTTTTTGACTCATATTCATTTCAATTACATTTCATATAGCCCAAACAAAAAAAGGGTTATATCCCTAGTATAAATAGTCCATGAACTAGAATTTGAGTTTTGAATGGAGAGGAAAACACTCGATCTAGGTATTGTATTGCAATCTTTATACATTGCCTTATTTTCTTCCTTCATTAACCAAAAAATATTTGTACATGAGAATATTTATTTGATCCATAATTTTTTTCATTACACTAAGTCAATACTTTCAACATCAATAAAATCAGTGCTATCCTTGTGCTTTCCATATTATTGTTTTAAGGGATCATTTTACACATGCACCATCGTGTTCCCCTTTGCCATGCCCAACCTTAAAGAAACTCCAAAAATGTTGAAACCTAATATTCTTATGCATCTTACTTAGCCATTAAAACATTAGAGAATTCTTAAATTGTCTTGCACAATTGTCTGACCAAATATAGTGTGTATTGAACATGATTTCTCTTGTATTCATGTTTCTATAAAACATCTCAAAACAACCTTAAATAAACTCTAGAAAATGTGATATGTCATCACTCATATAAAAGCGGTACTCCTTAAAAATATTCCATTATTTTATGTGATATCAGATGCATGTCTTAATTTAATATGCACAAAAATTCTAACTAGAATTGAATAATAGTATTGAGTTTGAACCTCATTCTATGGTTGTAGTGTGTAGTTTTCAGCAAAGTCCACGACTGAAACAATGGTTCCAACTTGGAAGTTGTCCTTACAAAACTTGAATTGATTATCTAGCCATTTTGCTTAGTGTGTGTGTCTTGCATATTGGTAGATAACATTCTTCTCGAATTTAAATATGAAATCACATACATATAATTGGGTCATAACTAACTCACATCTTAATGATTTTTTTCCATTTTTTAATGCATACTTTACAAATTTATACTTCTTAAAAATAACTAGTTGTTTTCCAAATTCATATGAAATTTCTCCGTGTATACAATTGGTCAAATATGACAAATCACCACAAGTGTTACACATTTCATCTAAACCTTCTTTGACAAAAAAAATTGTCCCTTGGGTATTTGACAAAAAAGAATTGGGATTAACTCTCTTGACGTTCTAGGTGGAGAAGCCACCATACATTCCTGCATAAACTCATTAATATGTAAAGTACAACGTATATGATGAAAAATATTAAATTACATATCAAATTAAACATGGATCCTACAACAACATGTGGTGTGTGTTTGGTTGATTTAACGTAGAAATACTTGCACATCTCAAACGACATTTAGCTAATTATTGATTGCCTATTAAATGTTTCAATAAACTTTTTATAAAATTATGTTTGTGTCATGTCCAATAAATATTTTGCATGTGTCTCATATTTTTTTGAACCTTTTCTTATTTTAACATATTTTACATTAGATGAGACTCTTGTGTTGTCATGCCAAAAAAATTCAATCAAATGTATTGTTCCTTCAACTAATGCCTTGTCTTTTCATGACAGTCTACCACCAAATGCCCCACAATATGTGAGTAAAGGATCATCAAGCCTTGTTCTTATTTTTATAACATTTATTAGATTTTTTTATATTCAAATTCAAGAATATACTTGTTTGACTAAGAAATCGAGCTCTAGATGTTGACTTACTCATTATAGATTATGTTATGACTTGTTTTGCCACATTACTATTTTTTTTAGTTCTGTTACCTATTACATTAAATGCATGAAATAGATTCTTTATTATTGAATTATTTATTCCCTCTGTATTGCTTGATCTTAACCCTAAATTATGCATCATTGGGCGCATTTTTTGCATTTTCATCATTTGAACAAATAGTTGACATCATTTTGTATGGGTTTTCTTGTCAAATAGATAGTCTCATACATATTGAGCATGGCATTGAATTGTTCTTGTTAAAATTTTATCTTCCATAGGTTCTATTATTTTCTCACCTATTTCAATCAATGGCATTCATTGCATTATCCTTAGAGGTGCAGGTCTAGGTACTACATTTTTTATTAAATTTTATGGTGTTAGCACTTCAACAATAAAAGGGATATTAGAGTGTTGTTTAACATTAGACTCTTTAGGCAAAGTTTATTTATCTTAATTAAGAGAGAGATGAATTGGGATCATTACATGATGTTGATGGATGGATGTTTCATTATATTGTGTTTCTCCATGTGTTTTCTCATTCAATATAGATTCATTAGTTACATGTTCTACATTTTGAATTTTAGCAGTCAACAAGGATTGATTAAGTTCTATTATCTCATTTGAAAATGAATTTAAATTAAATTTCACGGAATTGGGCATGTTATTTTTATTTTAAATATTACCTAGTGTGGAGGAAGTACCTTCACCTTGTTTAGAAGCTCTTATGGATGTTCTCCTACCTATTTGTCTTTTTCTTTATTTTTATCTTAACTTCAATTTCTTTATTTATTAGCTCTATATTTGGTCTTTTACAACAACTACGGGACCCAATGATTTATCTTTACAAAAATAAGTCCAAGTAGAATAAAAAATTGAAGAATTTATAGTAATTGAGACAAAGTAAATGGAAAATTTGCACAATTTTGTCATGTCCCCTTCCTGTTGACATCTCTCAGAGCTTATGATTAGCCTATTATGCGACCCTTGTAGGCTGATAGGATGGATAGAGGGTCTTGATTGGAGCTTGGCTTGGCTTCGGTCGTCAAATATTAGCAGTTGGCTTTCGTTCGGGGTCATTCGGACACCATTTGCCTGACTTGCTATTTTTAGCAGGAATAGTCACTCAGCGGAGCACCCCTGATATTTTTAGTAGTATGGTTTGATCATGTGCAAAACCAATCACTTATTCACCAAATTCAGATGGTTCGTGAATCGGACATATTTTGAGGGAGATATTAATATTTTAATTATCAAATTAAATATTAATTATCTGGAGCTTATAATATAAAGTTATAATATTATTTAATATTATAACTTAAGTGATATATTGAAGGGGTCGACCAACATTGAGAGGGGCCACTTTTTAATTATCATTTATAATTAAAAGTGCATTGAAGACTATTGAAAAATTAAAAGGGAAAAGTTTGAATTTATTTAAATGATGCCTAATTGAGAAAAGTGAAACTTTTGATGGATATAAGGGTTTTCATTGGGATGGGAGCTCATTATGTTTTGAAATAGAATTTTTACTAAGTCCTTCTGAGAATAGAGCCAAGGGTTCCAATTTTCATTTGGCATTGGAGAACGAGCCATCTTCAGTGTTGCAGTTTAGAGGTTGTGAAATACCAACTGATTTATTGCTTTTAGAGAGGTAGCTTCATTCAGAGGTTATCACAGAACTTCATTAGAGATTGCATCATTCAAGGGTTTCAGGTTGGAATTCATCCGGAAGAGATTCTCCTTTCGAGGCACCTATTTCTTGAGATCTCGACACATAAAATAGAGGCTATACTTTATTTGTTTGTTGCTGTCATAGAGTTGTACTTTCTTACAACAGGGTTGTACCTTCAAGAAAGTCTGTACATTTTCATCTTGGGCAAATCGCCTACTTCTTTGATATTTTGTCTCCATCCTTTGTGGCGCCTACACCTTGGGATCACTTTTTAAGCATTAGACGGAGGGAGAACTAGACTAATGATGAAGCCGTACCATTTCATGTACTCTTTCAGCTTGCTGCAATTACCAGGTTTTCATCAAAATATTGTTACTTTTTGATTAGCATGTTACCAGATCTTGTTTGTAATTGTCATAGAAGATCAATAAATTGATTGGCATCATTAGATTCAGTAGATTCTATCATTTTTGGTGTTGCATTATTTTATTTAAATTTATTCAGCAATTCGTCAAAAATCGCACTTTCATTTGTTCATGTAAAAACACAAAAAAACCAAAAACGTTCGAAAACAAGAAAAAAAACAAGCAATTTTAGAGAAAGTGAGAATAGGGGTTTCTACAGTGGTATCAGAGCTAAATCTTGCCATCCTGAGGGTTTAGTTATTACATGCCGCCAGAGGAGGTTGGTTCATACAGGTATTATACATGCAGGAGAGCCTTACTTGAAGGCGAACAGGGTTTAGAACCACAGCGGGTCATCATGGGTGATAGGTGTGAGGGTAGCCCACCCAGAGGCAACAAGAATAATGATGATCAGGATACCAGAGATTTCTTCCGTGCTATGGTTACAGGACAACAACAGATGGTGTAGGCATTATAGGCACTCACTATTATGGTAGAAAGGCTGAACCCACCTGTTAGACAGAATGGGGAACATGGAGATAACATGAGTGCTATAGGTAATCAGAGACCACAACGGACCCATTCTAGAATAGTTGATAGGCCTACACGCCCTACATTTATTTCAGAGGAGCCAGAAGAAGCTCTGACAAAGGAGGCAGTAGGAGACCCCATATTTGCAGATGCACTCATGGCTGTAAATGATGAATGGGAATTATTAGCTCCTCAGGTTCAGGAGAGGATGACATTTGAACACTTTGTAAATCAGAGGAGAGAGCATTACAGGTCACTTAGACAGGACAGGAGGCCTAGAGGTCAAAATAGTGAGCTGAAGAAGGCTACATGGAAGCTTTCTTTGACTACTTTTGATGGTAGTGGTAAGATGACAGCTCAAGCTTGGATTCATAAGCTTGACACTTTTTTGGCACTGAGGCCAATGACAGAGATTGAAGCTATCAAATACGCCACTTTGCATTTGGAGGGAGTAGCACATGATTGGTGGTACCATGGTATGGTAACACTTTAGCATAATCAGGTGACAGAGTACCATGACTTCGTGGATAGGTTGGTTGAAAGATTTGACAAGAAAGATCTAGAGGTTTACTTCTGGGACTTAGCACAGCTGAAACAAATAGGCAACTTGGAGTATTTCATTGGTGAATTTCAGCGGTTGGCAGTCATGGTGCCAAACATTTCAAAGTGTAGATTGATAGTTCTTTTCATTGAGGGCCTATCCGAACCACTGAGAGGTTGGATAAAGGCATTTGATCCTATTTCTTTACAAGAAACTATGAAATAGGCAAGAAGTATGGAACATGTTGTCCCAACAAACAAATTTCAGTCCAAAGGAGCATCTTCTAGTAAGGATAACAAACCATTTTATAAAAAATCAGAGAGGACTGATTTTAAAAATGATTCTAAAGATAAAACTCCAGCACCTTTTGACAAGGAAACATTAAATGATTTGAGGAAGAAAAAATTATGTTTCTACTGCAAGGGTCCCTATGATGCTAACCATGATTGTCCTTTGCAGCCTAAGGGTAAGGCCCATAGAGTTATGTGGGATTACTATGAGGATTCAAATTCTAAAAATTCCAAACAACAAGAGAGTTCTGAGGAGTCAGAGTCAGAGGCTTTAGAACCTAAGGTGGAGGCAGAGTCAGAGATCCAGCTCCAGGAGGCACGGTTGTCTAGCATACAGCAGGAGGGATCTTTCAGACTTCATGGAGTTTTGGTTGGTCAAAAGGTTATCATCCTTTTAGACATAGGTGCCACCCATAATTTTATTGATGCCAGATTTTTGGAGAGGCATGGGCTTATAATCGAAGAGTTTGAGGGCATTCGGGTTAAGGTGGCTGATGGTTATACTCTCAAGTGTGACCGTATGATTAAGGATCTTCCCTTGTGCTTGAATAACTATGAATTCAAGGCTGATTATTACGTGGTGAACATGGGAGATATCAATTTAGTCTTGGGCATGAAATGGCTTCATTCCCTTGAGGAAGTCACTCTTCATCTCAAAGACATGGAGATTCAGTTTGATGTGGATGGGAAGACACATATCCTGAAGGCCATTCGGGACAATAATGTCAAGACTATTTCCTTCGTCGGATGGAGAGACTCATGCGACATGACATGGTAGAGTGGGCTGTCGAGTGCACATTGACACCTATTCAGGAGGGACCGCATAAGGCCGAGTATCATCCTGACATTCAGCAGTTGAGAGTTAAGCATGAGAAGGTTTTCAGTGATATTCCACTAGGGAGACCTCTAGACAGGGCTATTCAACACATTATAGAGCTTGAGGAGGGTGCTAATCCCATCATGATTACTCCATACATGCATCCTAAGCAGCTTAAGGATGCGATAGAGAAGATGATCAAGGCGCTGCTAGCTATGGGTCACATTCGACTGAGCAAATCACTATTCACTTCTTTAGTTGTCTTAGTGAAGAAGAAGGATGGCACCCTTCGCATGTGCATAGATTACAGAGTCCTAAATAAGAGGACTATCAAAAATAGGTACCCCATACCTCGTATAGATGATCTTATTGATGAGCTCCATGGTGCCTGTTACTTCTCGAAGATAGACTTGAGATCGGGATATCATCAAATTAGAGTTCGTGAGTAGAATTGAGAAGACCACATTTCGTTGTCATTGTGGACACTTTGAGTTAGTGGTTATGCCATTTGGGTTAACCAATGCTCCTGCGACATTCTAGTCCACCATGAACAGGGTCTTCCACTCACAGTTGAGGAGATATGTACTTGTCTTCTTTGATGACATTCTGATCTACAACAGGACTTGGCAGGAGAATTTGGCTCATTTGGATACAGTGCTCAGCATTTTGGAGAGGGAGTCCTTGTACCCAAGGAGTCCAAGTGTGATTTGGGGTTGACTGAGTTGCTTTACTTAGGCCATATGATCAGTGCAGGGGGAGTGTGGATGGATCTTGAGAAGATCCGTGCTATCGTAGACTGGCCTACTCCGGTGAACCTTACACAGCTGCGAGGATTTCTTGGCTTGTGTGGTTTTTATCGCAGATTTGTGAATGGTTATTCACGACATGCAACACCTATGACAGATTTGTTGAAAAAGGGTGCATTCTGTTGGACTCCTGACGCACAAGAGTGTTTTGTGAGGTTTAAGGCGCTGATGACTACATGTCCAGTGTTGGCACTACTAGATTTTTTGAAGCCTTTTGAGCTTCAATGTGATGCTTCTAGTGAGGGCATTGGAGCGGTGCTTATGTAGAACAAGCACCCTATTGTTTATGAGAGCTGAAAACTCAGAGGGCCAGAGAGGCTCTACAGTATTTATGATAAGGAGATGCTAGCCATAATGCATGCCTTGGCCAAATTTAGGCAGTATTTCGTGGGCAGTAAGTTTTGCATTAAAACTGACCACAACAGTTTGAGGTATTTCCTGGGGCAACAAGACTTGAATGATCATCAGCAGAAGTGGATGAGTAAGTTACAGACATTTGACTTCGATATCACCTACATCAAGGGCACCCAAAATGTAGTGGCTGACGCTCTCTCACGTAGGCCTTAACTGAGCTCTATGGTTCACATTGCAGAGGATTGGAGGCATTTGATTGTGGCAGAATATGCCAAGGATACTTGGGCAACCAATATTGTTGAGGGATTGATGGTTGATACCAGGTACACACTTGTGAATGACTTGATCATTTACAAGAACAGGATTTTCTTGATCCCAGGATCTGAGATGAAGAACACTATTATGCGAGCCTTTCATGATGTGCCCACAATAGGACATCCTGGGTATTTTAAGACATACAGACAGATATGGGAAAGGTTTACATGGAAAGGACTTAAGGTAGATGTTCTTCAGTATGTGCGTGAGTGCCCTGTTTGTCAGTAGAACAAGAAGGAGAACACGTATCCGATAGGATTATTGCAGCCACTTCCGATTCCTGATAGGAAGTGGGAATGCCTATTAATGGAATTTATCACGGGCTTGCCCAAAGCCCAAGGACAAGATTGTATATATGTAGTTGTGGATCGGCTGACGAAGTATGCCCACTTCTTTTTTATCACCACCACTTACATAGCTACACAGGTAGCAGAAGTCTTCTTTCGCGAGGTTTTCAGACTACATGGGTTGCCTTGGAGCATAGTGAGTGACAGGGATAGTCGGTTCCTGAGTCACTTTTGGCAGGAGGTGTTCAGACTTTGTGGGACCGAGCTTACATCAAGCACCAGTTACCACCCACAGACTGATGGTCAGACAAAGATAGTGAATAAATGGGTGGAAGGATACCTCAGGAATTATATTGCAGGGCAGCAGAAGGCATGGGTCAAGTGGATATATTTGTGCGAGTATTGCTATAATACTACCTTCCACATGACCATTCAGATGTCCCCCTTCATGGCGTTGTATAGTTATGAGGCACCTAGTTTTCTGGATTTGCTACTGAGTGATAGTAGAGTGCCGAGTGCTAGAGATTTATTGCAGGAGAGTCAAGACACTATGAGGGATCTCAAGGAGAATATTGCCAAGGCACATAATCAACATAAGTAGTACGCAGATCAGAAGAGGACAGAGAGGTATTTTGAGGTGGGAGACATGGTTTACCTCATGCTGCAGCCCTACCGACAGTCTACTCTTGGGAAGAGTGGTTTAGAGAAGCTTAAACCATGATATTATGGTCCTTTTAGGATCCTGAGGCGTGTTGGAGAGGTGACTTATGAGCTAGAGCTTTTGGCGGATAGCAAGGTCCACAATGTTTTTCATGTGTCACGTCTCAAAAAGGTGTTGGGACACTATGTGGTACCTTCTGCAGTTTTACCTCCCTTAGATGATGAGGGAAAGTTGATTTTAGTACCTGAGTCCTTCTTGGAGTACAGAGAGAGACAGTTGTGTAGGAGGACTATCAGGGAATATTTGGTGAAATGGAGGGACTTGCCAGTGGAGGATGCTATGTGGGAGAGCGAGGATATGTTGCAGCATCTGGAGTTGAGATTGCTTGAGGACAAGCAATTTCAGGAGGGGCGATCTGTCATGTCCCCTTCCTGTTGACATCTCTCAGAGCTTATTATTAGCCTATTATGCGACCCTCGTAGGCTGATAAGATGGATAGAGGGTCTTGATGGATCTTGGCTTGGCTTCGGTCGTCAGATATTACCAGTTGGCTTTCGTTCGGGGTCATTCAGACACCATTTGTCTGACCTGCTATTTTTAGCAGGAATAATCACTCAGCAGAGCACCCCTGCTATTTTTAGCAGTATGGTTTGATCATGTGCAAAACCAATCACTTATTCACCAGCTTCAGACGGTTCGTGAATCGGACATATTTTGAGGGAGATATTAATATTTTAATTGTCAGATTAAATATTAATTATCTAGAGCTTATAATATAAAGTTATAATATTATTTAATATTATAACTTAAGTGATCTATTGAAGGGGTCGACCAACATTGAGAGGGGCCACTTTTTAATTATCATTTATAATTAAAAGTGCATTGAAGACTATTGAAAAATTAAAAGGGAAAAGTTTGAATTTATTTAAATGATGCCTAATTGAGAAAAGTCAAACTTTTGATGGATATAAGGGTTTTCATTGGGATGGGAGCTCATTATGTTTTGAAATTGAATTTTTGCTAAGTCCTTCTGAGAACAGAGCCAAGGGTTCCAGTTTTCGTTTGGCATTGGAGAACGAGCCATCTTCAGTGTTGCAATTCAGAAGCTGTGAAATACCAGCTGATTTATTGCTTTCAAAGAGGTAGCTTCATTCAGAGGTTATCACAAAACTTCATCAGAGATTGCATCATTCAGGGGTTTTAGGTTGGAATTCATCCGAAAGAGATTCTCCTTTCGAGGCGCCTATTTCCTGAGATCCTGACACATCAAATAGAGGCCGTACTTTATTTGTTTGTTGCTGTCATAGAGCTGTACTTTCCTACAGTAGGGCTATACCTTCAAGAAAGGCCGTACATTTTCATCTTGGGCAAATCGCCTACTTCTTTGATATTCTGTCTCCATCCTTTGTGGCGCCTACACCATGGGATCACTTTCCAAGCGTCAGACAGAGGGAGAAGTAGACTAATGATGAAGTTGTACCATTTCATGTACTCTTTCAACTTGCTACAATCATCAGGTTTTCATCAAAATATTGTTACTTTTTGATTAGCATGTTACCAGATCTTGTTTGTAATTGTCATAGAAGATCAATAAATTGATTAGCATCATTAGATTCAGTAGATTCTATCATTTTCGGTGTTGCATTATTTTATTTAAATTTATTCAACAATTCTTCATAAATTGCCACTTTCATTTGTTCATGCAAAAACACAAAAAAACCAAAAACGTCTGAAAACAAGAAAAAAAAACAAGCAGTTTTAGAGAAAGTGAGAACAGGGGTTTCTACAAATTTGCAATGTCAGTAGTAAAAAATAGTTCTAAATTTGTAAAATGCAAAATGAATTAGTGAAATTCATGGGAAGTAAAATTCATGAACTGCAAAGGGCATGTGCCCTTTTGAAAAGCACACATACCCTATTTGAAAGTAGTTCCAAATGAACATTTGTATTAGTTGGCCTTTGTGGTCTTCCAAATGGTGTACGCCCTTTTTAAGGACTTTATTTCATTTCCCTCCAAACTTGGATGGGATTTAGGCTTGGGAGGGATCCGAACTTAGCCTAAAACTTGTCATGGAGTAGTCCACATGAGTTTTAAGAAATTTATGTGTTTTTTTCCATCTTTACAGACACATCTAATCAAGCAGACTTCATTATTTTAAAAAAATTATATGGGTTTGTAGAGAGGAAAACATATTTTTTTTAATGTTAAACTATTATTTTTAATTATTACTTAATTCTACACAACATACCTCATTATGGCATATTTATATATTGTTATAAATGCCTTTATAACTTTTTGATTATTAATCTTAAGTTTATAAAGCCTATGTCTCAACAATCTACACATCGTTGGCAATGCTTTAAAAATATGATTTTCATGAAGTTAAGGTCAAAATTTGTGCTTTTACATTTACAATTTCATTTTTCAAACTATCTTGACTTATAAAACTATTTTAAAAATGTATATATTTAAAAAATAGTAAAAAAAAATTCTCAACAATCTTCGACATTTACTTTGTCCATATATGAATTTTCATACTAAAATTCATTCATTCACTAAAAAAGTGTGTTTATACACATGGAGTCTCCTTATATTTTAACAAAAAAGTACCATGATTTTATTAGAAACAAATCAGTTTTGCACATTTTTCTCATCTAGGTATTGAAAAAAAATATATTTATAAACTACAATCAAAATGCCACAATACATATTCTTATGTTATTATCAAACTCTTTATCTAAGTATCTCTAAAATTATCTATAAGTTCAACTATTGTTATTTTCAAAAAAATGTGTTGCTTTAAGCCGCCCTTTTGTCTCCCATTATCTTGCATCTACCTAATCATCAACACAATAACAATTAAGTGTTATTTTGCATTGCCTCCCATGGATGACCTCATGCATTATTTGAGTGGAACCAAGAACTTTTCCAAAATCGACTTGAAAAGTGAGTATCACCAAATGAGACCATGAGGTCATCCATGGGAGGCAATGCAAAATAACACTTAATTGTTATTGTGTTGACGGTTGGGTAGATACAAGATAATGGGAGACAAAAGGGGGGCTTAAAGCAACACATTTTTTTGAAAATAACAATAGTTGAACTTATAGATAATTTTCGAGATACTTAGATAAAGAGTTTGATAATAACGTAAGAATATGAATTGTGGCATTCAAAAGGGTGATGATTGGAAGACCACATTCAAGACAAATGAATGGTTGGTGATGCTTTTTGGATTGACCAACACACCAAGCACCTTCATGTAGTTAATGAACGAAGTGCTGAAACCATACTTGGGTAAGTTTTTTTAATCTATCTTGATGATATTCTTATTTTCAATAGGATAAAAGAAGAGCATATGTTGCATTTAAGGAAAGTATTAGATAAATTAGAGGAAGAGAAGTTACTTATGAACTTAAAAAAGTGTAGTTTCATGCAAACAAAGTTACTGTACTTGGGATTTGTAGTGTCCCATAATGAATTGAGGTTGGATCCATAAAAAGCTGAGAAAAATATTGGAATGGCCTACTCCAAATAGCACATTTATGCAAGGAGTTTTCATTGTTTAGTGAGTTCTTATTGGAAGTTCATCTGCAATTTCAACAAAATTTATGCACCAATTGATGTAAGTACGAGAGGAGACTGTAAATTTTATGTGTGGACACTCATAACACAAATAAGTTTTGAATTGTCAAAGAAGAAGATCATAGAACAACCAATACTAGCATTACCATATTTCAATAAAGTGATTCAATGGATTGCAATACAAGCAGGATTGCAATCAGAATTGTTTTAAATCACAAGAGAAGACCTATAACATATTTTAGCAAAAATTTAAATTATGTCAGGAAGACATACTTGGTGTATGATCAATAATTCTATGTCATAGTTCAATCTCTAAAGAAGTGGCAACATTATTTGTTACCATAAGAGTTTGTCTTGTATACAAATCACCAACCCTTGCAGTACATCAATAGTTAAGGTAAGTTGAATCAACACCACATAAATTGGGTAGAGTTTATTTAAATTTATTCATTTGTATTCAAACAGAGGAGTGGGAAATCTAACTAAGTAGCTAACACATTAAGTAGAAGAGTTTTTTTGCTAACTGAAAAGTAAATATAAGTAGTTGCATTTAATTCTATGAAATATTTGTATAAGGATGATACATATTTTAGTGACACATAAGAAGAATGTAAGAATCCAACTAATATCAATATAACCCCATAGTGGGGCTAATTTCTTCAAGAAGGTTTATTTTTTAAAAGACAACAATTGTGTGTACCCTAAGATTCAATGAGAGAGAACCTAATGAAGAAAATGCATGGTGGAGGTTTGGTAGGGCGTTTTGGCATTGACAAAATATTGGCATAATCAAAAGAGAGATATTTTGGCCAAAAATGGTAGTGAACGTGCAAAGTTTTGTAGATTGTTGTAGGATTTGTAAACTAGAAAAAGACACGAGTCAGAATGCAGGGTTGTATAAACCATTGCTAATTCCAAAAAGATATCAGGAGCACACAAGCATGGATTTTGTCTTAAGCTTGCCTAAGACACAAAAAGGGAAGTTGTTCCATTTTTTGAAATTGTTGATATGTTTTATAAAATGGCTCATTTTGTTGCATGCAAAAATACTAATGATGCTACAAAAATAGAAAATTTGTTTTGCAAGGAGGTAGTCCAATTGCATGGGTTATCTAGAAGCATAGTGTCAAATAAAGATACAAATTTTGTTGGACATTTTTGGAGGACCTTATGGAAGAAGCTAAACACAAAGTTAAAGTTTAGTTCAACCTATCATTTGCAATCTAATGGCCAAATGGTGGTTGACTAATAAGAGTTTTGGAAACTTGTTACTCAACACATAGTGGGAAACAAGATTTAACATTAGGATTTAACCTTGACACAAGATGAATTTGTGAAAAACAATTCAGTAAACATAAGTACATGGAAAACACCATTTCAAATAGTGTATGAACATAGTGCGAGAGTTATCATTGAGTTGAGAGACATGGAAGATGTGAGCATGAGACATGTTTATGCTAAGGATTTTGCATAATACATGAAGGAGGTACGTGAATAGTGTAAGCAAAGTACAACCAAATATAAGGAACACACTGATTTGAAGAGAAAAGAAAGGATTTTTTAGGTAGTTGACTTGGTGCTGGCTCATTTGAGGAAGGAAAAGCTTCCAAAAGGGACCTATAACAAACTCAAATGGAAAAATATTGGACCCTGCAAGATTCTAAAACAATTTTCAGAAAACACATATGAGCTTGAGTTGCCTACAAGAATTAATATTTCACACATTTTCAATGTTGTTAACTTGTATACTTTTCACAAAGGAGAACCAATTGATGGTGGTATTTAGGTGGATTATCAATAGATTAGAAACAACAAGTACTATAAAAATAAAGAGGGGAAATAAAATAAATCCTTGACTCTAGAATCATGAAGAAGACTAGACGGAAGGAGTACATAGAATACTTAGTTAAATGGAAGAATAGGAATGTTGAAGATTTGTTTTATATGAATCCATCTGAATTTGGTTGTTATGGTCATTTGTTGGAGGAGTTCATTCCAACTTTGTGAGCAAAAGCTCACATTTTCATCTCCATGGAGTATCTTATGCATGAGCATCCATGGTATGCTAGTTATCCCACATAAACAAAAATATTAGATTTAGGTAATGAGAGTGAAAAGCATAGTGTAGCAAGCCTTTGGGTTTGAGTAAGAATCTTAGAAAGGGATTTAGCATGCAATCTAGAAGAGTGTGTTATTTAACTATTTATTAGTGCTCAATTTGAATCAAGACTCTTAAGAGTCCAAATAAAATAAGAGTAGGATGTTACGGAATGCCATCTTTTTATATAGTCTGAGGATTACTTGAAAGAGGCAGCATAAGAGGTTGTATTTTTAGAAAAGGTAGCAATCTAAGAGAGTGAGAGGAGAGTGGATTACAAAAGCTTTGATAAAGTTGTAACAAATGAGAGCATAATTTAATTAGTTGTATTTATTTTTTGTTGTTAATGAAAATAAAATTTCTATGATTTTGGCTTGTCTAAATGCTTCCTTTTCTCTATTGTAGACTCTAATTTTTATTGCATTAATTGTAATCTTCAGTGTTTTTGTGGAAAGTTGTAGATATCCTAATAAAGGGAAGACGTTGGAAGGTAGCATGTAGTCTTTCATTGGATCCCCACCTTGACTACATCACACTTATAAAACCCCCACCCCAAACACAAAAAATAAATAACTAGAAAACCTCAAAATTTTAAATCATTATTTGCATTTTCATTTTTATGGGAGTAGAGTTATGTTGGAGCCATATCATGTTTCCTCCCTATTTACTCCCAAGGTTGTGGTCTAATAGTTGAGAGATTACTACCTACCTACTTAGAACAATGAAAAGGGCAAAAACAAGTTCCACCTTATAAAAGAAAGATCAACTTGAATGAAAAAGAACCCCTTGAATTTTAATTTAACTGTGCACCCATGAAAATGAATTTGCAAACCGTTGTACATGCAAAATCATTTTTTTATATATTAAAACACAACTCTTCAAGCTTCATAGTGCTTTTGTAATTGTACGTATAAACAAAACCGAACTTGATTATAGTCAATGGTGAGGATGATGGTGTAAGAGGCGTTGCCTAACCATCTACCAAGGTACAAATCGCATAGGATACTAATAAAGAAGTGACAAGGATAAGACTTTACTAGACAAATTTAACAATAATTGAATTTAACTGAATAAATACCCTTCAATAGTTAACAATAAATCAAAAAAACATTTGTACAACTAATTTATACAAAATAAGATTTCAATAAATAAAAAATAAAAATAAAAATTAAATAGACATCTCTCACTTTCATCCCAAAAAAACCCATATAAAATAGAGGAAATCGAAGCACCCAACTTACATCGCAAAACCCTCACACTCATCTTTCACAACAAACTTAGATGGGACACTTGCAAAATGAAAAGAATACAAGGCAAATGGAGAGCTTTCTATGGGCTTCAGAACAGATGCATCAATGCAGAGTTATGACACTGAAAGACCCCCAGGTTCTTATTTAGGTTACTTGTCAACCCAATGGTATTATATGGTTGCGAGGTGTGGGCTAGTAGAATAACGAGCTTGAAATGAAGGCAGATAGAAAAGATTCAAAAATGGCTAATCACAAACAAACTCGAAATCAAGGACTCAGTCCCATATGAAATCATTATTGTCGAAACATGTACTTTCCCTCTAGAGGCAACCGCCAAGGTATTTTGTTACTTAAAAAAATGGAAAGCATGAAGTCTGACAGATGGCCTAGGGTAGCAAGAGAAGAAGAGTTGCATAGGAGGAAAAACATCTGGATGAAGCAGAATTATAGGTGGATGAATAGATGAGATATCAACCTAATTGAGTGTCCAAATTGTAATAAAGACATAAAAAATTACGTGAATGAAAAATTTAGAATGGTAATGTGGAGGGAGGGGACAAGCAAGAAAAGACAACATTATATTTCAATGTTGAATCCGAACTACGAGCATAATGAAAAAGCATATATAGGTGCTAGACTCAATTGGAGGGAAAAGCTCCTCATTACTCAATTAAGAATTGGGTCTCATAGACTCCAATGTGAGACAATGAGATATACAACCCTTAAAGCGCAGTGGGACGAGAGGGTTTGTGTTTGTTGCATCACAGGGAAAGTTGAAACTTAGGAGCACTTCATCCTTGAATGTCCTCAGCGTGTGGACATATGATCCAAACATGGAGAAAATTTAAGAGTTGGTTGCATGGTAGATGTATTTGAAAAAAGAAGATTAAAAAAGTTGAGAGAAATGTAACTAAGTGCAACAAGAGGAGTAGTGTTCTAAAAGATACATCAGATCTTAAGAATCTTTGACCAATTAAAATATTCAATGTTATTGGTGATCCTATAGTCGATGCGATCTCGTAAACGTAATTAAAACTATTTCATTCAAAACCCTCATCTGCCATTGAAGCTCCCGACACAACTCTTTGAACACCAAACGCTGAGTTCAAACTCTCTTACACAACAAAAATACCCATCGAAGCACCCGAATTACAAAATTTCTGTGTTTTTTTTCATGGAATGAAAACGTAGGAAAACGATGACAATCTACTTCATACCTCTAGATGTGCTCGCTGGTTGATGCATTTTGTTTGAGTATCGGGCATGGTTTGAATTCGACTGTGAGCGTAACAAATGACGAGAGGCCATGAATATATCCAAAAATCCAAATGTTTTAAGAAGCAAAAGTAATGATTATCTGACGTGTAGCAGGTGGTGCTTGCCGATTGATGATTTTGGCTCTCGAACCAGTGCACCATGGAGTCCTTCCAGCTTCATCGAGAGGACAGCGGCCACGCGCCACGTAACGTATTTCACATTGTTCACATCGGTCCAGTTTGATTTAATGATATTTTAATCACGAGTTTTTCGAGTGTTCTTTCTACGGCTACCCTGCCACGATGTGACCTGCACTGCTTGAAACTTCCATTTTGCAAAATGAAAAAACCCTATGTCGAGCCGTCGTCTCCCGCCTACGTGGAACCGCGAGAGGCAAACCTTCACCGTAACCGCTCTCCCTCCATTTCGCTATCTCGTTCAATCTTCGGTTTCGCAATGTGGACCCCCTCTGGAAAGGATTTATGCTGCCTACTTACATGCTGGGCCTTTCCGCTACCTACTTAGGCGGACCCATAAAGAAGTGGAATCTGTGGATGACATACGCCACGGGGACGAGCATAGGTACGTCTCGAGGATGAGATTTTTTTTTTTGAATTGAATGGCACAAGAATCAAATCTCTCCATCCAGCGAGTTTCTGTCGCCGCAAAAACTTTAAATTTTCAACCGTCATGAGTTTCTGTCACCCAAGAAGTTCAAAATTTCAACCGTCGTTCTGACTTATCTGCGAGGGTTTCAATCATTCCAAGGAAAAAAAAAAAAAAAACAATTTAATCAAGTTACTCCATAAGCGTGTTTGAGAAGTTAACTGCTGCAATGGAAGAGTTATCTAAGCTCAATTTACCAAAAAATCGCGTGGCAGGTAAAAGTTTTCCGTCTTATATACGTGGAGATAGAATTGAAGTTTTAGGATTTGAGTTGTGAAAGAACATATAAAGATTTAAGGGAAATCATAATAAATTGAACCTCATGGCAAGATATAAGGGGCAGACACAAGTAAATTGAGCCTCATGTGAAGGATAGAATAGCGGTCAAAAGAATTTAACTTGTTGGAAGTATTGAAAGATTTTGAAATAAAGAAGGGGAAATCACAAGCTGCTTTTAATGAAATCTGGAAGCGAAAAAACATAAAATTCGGAAATTAAGTGGGAACTGGCAGGTACTATGGCTGAATTCTGAAAGGTTCGGAGTTTTACTTAATTTAATAACAATGGAGGAGGCCTGCCATAGATGCTTTGCAATTAGAAGTATTTGGTTTTGATTGCAAAGCTTATTTGGCTCTCAGGGTTTTTGTGTGGAGACAATGAGGAGTGCTTCTGATTTAACGCGTGCTCACAATGAAAGCTTAAATGTTGTTATATTGCATGGCACATTAAATGTTTGGATTTTCGAGGCACGGGCTTTACCAAATATGGATCTTTTCTCGGAGAGACTTAGACAATTTTTTTCAATCTTTTCTGCCTGTAGGGCACCGTTCCGCAAATCAAAGCTCTATGGTGAGCACCACAAAATTATTACCAGTGATCCCTATGTGTCGGTGAACCTTGCAGATGCTACTGTGGCCCAAACTCGCATCATAAGCAATAGCCAGCATCCAATCTGGAATGAACATTTCACAATTCAAGTGGCTCACCCAGTGGCCGAAGTATGTTTTGTTGTTAAGGATGATGATCTCATGGGAGCAGATCTTATTGGGACTGTGGCAGTTTCTGCACAGAGAGTTTTAAGAGGCGAGAAGATTGAAGATTGGTTCCCTTTGCTTGGTGCCAATGGACAGCCTCCTAAGCCTGATGCAGCATTAAGGATTTCAATGGAGTTTACTCCAGCAGAAATGAATCCCTTGTATGAATTTGGTGTGGGTTCCGGCCCTAATTATCAGGGGGTGCCTCATACCTATTTCCCACTTCGAAAAGGTGGGATGATAACTCTTTATCAGGATGCTCATTGCCAGGATGATCCCTCTCCTAATATTAGATTAGAGGATGGAAGGTTGTTTGAGCGGAAAAAATGCTGGGAAGATATATGCCATGCCATATTAGAATCACACCACTTGGTTTACATTGCCGGCTGGTCCATATATGCCAAAATTAAGCTTATAAGGGAACCCACGAGGCCGTTGCCGCCTGGAGGAGATTTGAATCTTGGGGAGCTTCTCAAATTCAAGTCTCAGGAAGGAGTGCGCGTCTTGTTACTTGCATGGGATGACAAAACTTCACATAACAACATTTTCTTTAAAACAGTAGGTTTTCCATTCCAACACCATCTCATTTCTTTTGTTGTTCACCAGATTCTGAGTTTTGTAGCTTCTTGGGGTGTGCTTGAGATTTGTTCAAGAGTGTGTAAATGAATTATAAACTGACTGCTCTTTATTTCCTTTTGAAGAAGCTTGATTACAAAATTTAAAACCTGTGGTCCTGCTACTTAGTAGCAAACACAGACTTTTTTCGTTTACAATCTTCCATGCCCTGTCCTTATAGCAGCAATCCTGTATCCGTATAATCTTGAAGCATTCACAAGCAATATAAATGTTCAAGCTTGGGCCATCTAGTAATGACTGTTTATGTCCTTTATGGCTTCAAAGTTTGATCCTAGTTACATGTTTGGATCTTTATATGCCGGCAACTAAATCTCAGGAAATATTGAATTTCAGCAAGTGTTAGATTACAATTTTGTTTACATAATGTAAATACCAGCTGCAAGCATATAGAAATGGGTATGCAAAGCAACCTATGGCTACCACTTAACCTTTTCCAGGCAGGACCACATTTATCAACTCTGTTCCTTATGTTTTTGAAAGCCCTTCCAAAATTTGCATCAGCAGTTAGGGCCATACTTAAGCAGAACAGAAAACATTTTGAATCAAATGAAAATTGCAAAGTATTAAAAAACACTAAAACAGAAGAAATCAACAAAAAGTTCTTGAAATATGGAGGCAACCACTGACAGAAATAGGTGAAGAAGAGAGATTATTACCAGGAGCTCAAGCATGACTTTTGCTCCCAATATCATTATTATTGGGTGGAGGTTCCATGATGCTTCACCATTTGTGTGACTGATTGATTCATCCACACCTATACATGGCTGTCTGCAATCTTGTAATTTTTTTTCGTTGTTATTATTCATTTGTACTTGGTTTGATAAAAGTTGTACTTCATGTGATTCAGTGGGATCTAGCACTTTCATCATCTCGTGGTACAACGGGGGTGCTCTGCAGCACATGCTGTCATCACCACAAAGCTTTAGAACCTTCCCAATCACATGTGGTCAAGCTGAGGTGTCCTAACTCCTCTTATTCTATGCTGCACAACTTCGACAGTGTCAACCCTGTTTTGTGAAGTTGTTATGTAGAGTTTCTAGAAAATGATAAAACAGAGGATATGAATTGTCAGAAGGCGAGTGGTTGTGTTTCTTGCAACAACTCTACCATCTCTGTTTTCCACATTTTTATATTAATGTATTCTATTTGTTCTTTGAGAAGACAAGCATAGATGAAGTAGATAGACATCTTGCAACATACATTCCAACTCTCGGATCATTCTACAAAACTTTGCATAATACAAGCTTGCAATTACAATTCTAGCATGGTGTCATTGTTCTTGTGTTCTCCTTGCCTAAGCACTATGAGTATTGTTATTAAGAAAGGGCAGGAAATGGAAAATGGGACCAATTGGAAAAGTTTGTTTGCCTTTCAAATACATTATGAAAACTCACAACAATTGTAATTAGATTATTGTTGGTTTATTTGAAAGGCTAGCAATCAATTAGGATGGAATCGAGATGGAAGCTCAATGACGTCAAAGCAAGTTAGAGCAAAAACACTCCTGTGTGAGTGCATTTTATGCATAAAATGTTATAAGTATCCTTTCAAATCTTCATTTTTCATCATGGAGCAATCCTTGTAGCAAGCAACTAGTTTCCAAAAGAGATGTCTTATTCTTTTTGTCATATTTGTTGATTCCCTAAACATAGGGATCAACATTTTCCGTGATCATGTTTTCTTGTGCAACCTCCATAGCTTTAGAATCGGATGACCACATTATGATGCTAAGAGCAAAGGGGAAGAAATGGGGAAGCAAGAGTTATCTACCATTTCTAAATTTTCTACCACCTCGGCTATTCTTGACTAGAAGTCATCGGTCGTTTTTCCACTTGTCAACTGCGGTGGCCACCATCATGCCAATATCTTGAACCCTGTTAAATTTTCAATAGTATGTGGATTTATTCTCTTGGTATTGTTATTATCATTTTTGTGTTTTTTTTCTCCTTAATTGGAATTTCTATATAAAATAAAGGTAGTTTTTAGGTCACTACCAATCGAAACACCAAATTTGTGTACGAGAACCTTTTTGTGGAATACTACAAGGGGATTGTTTTCCATTTACCATATATATTGTTCAACTTTGTACAAGGGGATTGTTTTCCATTTACCATATATATTGTTCAAATTTGTACTTGTGGCTTTTGACTTTATGACCAAGCTCAATAGTTAACTCAAACTTTCCAATCCACCTATACCTGGAGGAGTTTACAATCCCAGGCTTTCATTTGTTCGTTATATAATTTAATGGTCCTTCCTATCCATATATTACAACTTGTCATTTGATCCCTTTCCATCTTCATCAAGCGGTTTACTGATTTCAAATGATTGATTTGTTTTAGCATGCCATGAATATGTGTGCTTTTGGACTTGTTAGTATCTTTTCTAGCCTCATAGGGCACATTAAACATATAAATTATTAGTATGCCATGAGTACTTGGAGGCTATCTCCATGCTCCATTCCATTGTCTTTCTTGGCAATCCATATATTTTAGAAACTATCTCCTTTAATATGGTAATTGATGACACAAATAATTCCTTTGACTTGGGCATGGTTAGAGATGTTTGATTGGATTATCTTCCAATTTTTATAGCTTTCATCAACGCATGCTCTTTGAGGGTTCTTACTCCCTCCACATGGCTATTTGTATTGGTACCTTAACCACATGGGGTGGGGCTTTATTGCTTTGGGTTTACCCCTTATTTTTTGGCGCTTTAGTTATTTTTTGTTTAGTTAGTCTGTGATCCTAGGGTCCTTTTACCTTAGCACTTTTTGTTGTAATTGGATGTATTCTCAGGTCCCATTGACCTACTTGTGGTCATTTGCTAACATTAATATAATTTATTTCGCTCTTTAAATACACAAAGGTTCAGATTGGAGCTTGGAACCACCTTATATGGCTAAGGTTGATGTTCTCCTAGCACATACACTTTCTCATTCAAAGCAATAAGCAATTATATGCATGGGGTTCAAAATCATGCATAAACATTAGAGACACGTGGACAATATCTTCATTTGTTAGTAACTAAAATGTTCTTGATAAACTTATCGGATATGTTTACCAAGCAATTGTAGTTAGAACTTGAATTGGCTGGCACTTAGACAAAAAGTTAGGGAGTATAGCAAAGTTTGAGAAGAAATGATTCTATTTGCATATCATTAGGCACTTCTTGTATCAATGTGTACATTCACCGTTCTCATTGTTATATTAAAAAAATTAATTATGTGCCAAACAAGACCTTAAAATGTATTTTTGTAATGCATCATGAAAATATACATTTTTCTGCTTATTCTTCTCAGGTATGGAATCTAAATGTAAATCAAATCTTTTATTAACTATCTGATCTGTATTTCTTATTGGTTTTCCTTTCGTTAGTCACACAATCCAAATGTTACAAGATTCAATACATGACCTTATTAGGTTGAGAAATCAACAATTTCTACTCATAATCAGTAGTTTGCTTATACTGATCCAAGTTTTGGATCAAGAAGATCAACAAATTCACTTGGTAAGACAAGAGACTATCAAACACAGTTTAAGGTGTCCTAAAAATGACTAGTGTATGATACAAGGGCTAGATCAGTATGTGGTTGGCATCAAAAGTACTTTTAGAGTACATATGTGCATTCCTCTAAAAAAAAACATGCAAGTTCAAAAAATGACACGATCCAAGGTCATATGCAAAAGCTATAGCCTCCAGAACTTGTAGGACATTTTCCTGGGGCTAGGTTGTGAATTTTCAGAAAAACTTGTGGTGGCATTATCAAAAAAAGGCACGGTGCTGCTGCCCCTTTTGGTTACAAGAAGTTCAAAAGATGTGGGGGATATTTTGTCTTCAGTTTTTGACTCTTGGGCTTCTGTTTTCGAGCCTGAGTTATTGTTCTTATATATATATGAACTTGTAGAGTTCATAGAAATCATTCATGAGTGGATTCAAACACCAAATGATTACAGATGGGCATTTGATAGCAAAGGAAGCCCAGTGAACATCTGGGAGTTCAGTCTAGTGCAGAGAAGGCAGTCAAGGGTAGCGTAGATCTGATTTGAGGACTACATAGCTGAGATGGCTGAGTTCAGTAGTCTATCTTGCTGAAGAAGCAAGTCATCAATTGAAGAGTGCAGAGATTGTTATGAGCGTAAGAGCCATTGAGGAGTTGGTGTCCTTGTAAGCCCAATAAGGCATAATTTTGTAAACTGTAGAACATAGTGGATTTGAGGAAGCATGGCTTCACTCTTGCTGGATTTTTCTCACATTAGTTTCTCCAGGTTAATGTCTTGTGTTATCTCTTTTTGTTGTTGTGTTTGTTTCTTTGATTGCATGTTTTTACTTCTTGCAATTAGTCTACTATCGACATCACTTAAGAGAGCTCAAGACTCATCTATCACAAGCATAGTAATTGTTTTTAAAGGTTAAAGAACTTCACATTTGTTTTACACTTCTATACAAGCACATTGAATTGTGGTCATGTATGGAGTAGTAGCATAGGTAGAATGTGTAATGTCCCATTTTCATATAATTTTAATAATTAATAAAATTGCCTGAATAGTGATTTTAATCATTTGAAAATATAAGGCAATTAATTAATTATTAAAATAGAACTATCTTGGATAATTATTCGAATTATGGGAATAATGTTTTTAACCATTTGGAAAATTAAGGTAATTTTAATGATTATTCTAAGGGGCTTTATAATTAATAAATTGCTTGAAAAATGATTTTTATCACTTTAATTATTAGAGCAATTTAATTAATTATTTAAGTGAGGACTTAATTATTTAATTTGCCAAAAAGTAATTCTAATTACTAATTTATTAAGGCAAGTTATTTAATTAATTCAAAAAGGCCTAAAGTAAAATTAAAAAGAATGTTAGCTTGGGAGCTAAAGCAAAAGAAAGGAAAATATATTTTAAAAAAGGCAAGTGAGGCTTATGAGGTATTTTACCTCCCCAAGGTGGTTCGCCCGTCTTTGGAAGGTACAAATACAAGGTGAAGATCACAAATGAAGACATGCTGAATTTTGATAATTGTTCTTCATGCTTGAAACTATTGGGATGTATGCCTAATAGAAGTTCGCTGTTTTGGTGTTGATCAATCTAAAAAAGGTGTATTTTGACACCACTTTTACTAAGGAGATCTTGTTTCTGTTCCAGAATTGGGGCGATTTACTTTGATTCGTGTGAAGTTTTGTGAGGGTTTTGAGATTCATTTGTTGCATGTTAACCTTGCTAATTATTTATCCTATTTTTGCAAGTGGAACGAACCATTTTGGAAGCTTGGATCGAGGGTTTGGAGGCCTCTTTTGGTTTATTTTATGCAAATTAAATATTTTGATTTTATTTGTTAATTTTCTACATGTTGGCGTGAAGTATTCGAGGAGTTTTGTGAAGGGTTTGAAGCTCTAAATCCATAAAAAATTAAATAATAATTTTCAGAATTATTATTTAATTATTTTGATAGGTTTCAAAAACTTTGTCACTTGCGGAAGACAAGATCTCACTCTCCTATTTTTTTACTAATTTTCTTGCACTTGGCAAGTTGGGCGATTGGCTTGGAGAGCCATTTTTGGCCATTTCTATGCCCAAAAAGGTTCGTTGTATTTTTTGGGCACTTGTGGGGATTTTTGGTAAGGGTTTGAAGTGAAAAACTTTCAGAACAGCAGTTGTATTTTTGGAAAAAAATCAAAATTTTCAGATATCAAAAAGTGGCATTTGAGCTTAAAAATTTTGGCAAAAAAGACACTTTTTTCGTGCATTTAAATTTCTAAATATTTCTCCAAATATTTAGTTAATTTTGGGATAATTTATTGGTTGGAATTCATCTATAAAACCCTACTATTGTGGTGTCTAGGGTTTATAGGGATTGACAAGGGTTTTTGAGCTTATTTTGCAAACTAAGGTTTGCTGATTGCATTTTCAAAATTGTGGATTTTAGGAAAAAAACTCTTTTTGTATGAAATTGTCCCATTTGGGGACATTACAGAATGTGAAAGAATGTATGCAAGAGATGTAGCATATGGGGATTGCATGTGAAGGGTTGCATGGTCATTTGTATGCTAGAAATGATAGTCATAAGGGATGGAATACATCTTAAAACAACAATTTGGATGTGTTTATATTGTTGTTTTATGGCATAGAACTTTGGGACAACATTGTTGGAATAATTCTATATTTGGTGAATCGTGCTATGGAATACCCATGCCAATTATGGATCAAATGGTATAAGAGCAAGTTTTCCTTTTTCCTTGAAAGGATTTGCCAACACATTTGCGCATTGTGTTATGTTTTTTTCCCTATTTGTTAATTGACAAGTGTAAGTTTCTTGGTTGTAATAGCTCAAGCATGGGAAAAGCTTTGAACATAGAAAGGCTTTAAGAGCTTTAAGGTACAAACCGACAAATTCAAATGAAAAACTTTGATGTGAGAAAGATGTCGTAGCACTTGGAAGATGAGAATCAAGAGTTGCAAGATAGATTGATGAGCCATGGAGAATTTCTCATGGGCATCATTGAGGAGTTGCAAAACAAGGTAGAGATAAAGTGCTAAAGATCTATGGATAAAACCGTGTAATATTTTTTAGATCAACGTTTCGGCTCACACTTCATGAACCATTATCAGGATGAAAGAACAATAAAATGATAAGTTTGCAGACTTACTGGTTCCATTTAAAGATATGAATTCATATCTTTAAATAGAACCAGTAAGTTTGCAAACTTCATATCTTTAAACGGAACGAGTAAGTCTGCAAACTTATAATTTTATCATATCTTTAAATGGAACTAGTAAGTCTGCAAAATTATCATTTTATTGTTCTCTCATTTTGATGATGGTTCATGGAGTGTGAGCCAAAACGTTGATCTAAAAAATCTTACACGATTTTATCCATAGATCTTTAGCACTTTACTTCATGGATTGTGGAAATACTATCTCTTCAAAGAAGAGATGTTGGCAAAGTTCCAAGATGATGGTGGAAGAGTGTAATGTCCCCATTTTTTATTAAGATCCTTGTGGGACCCTTAGGCCATTCTTATCTCCAATGACTAAGCGTAAAAAAAGGCTATGGGACATGGTGAACCACTTGTAAAGAGTTACTAATAAAAAATGTACTTTATATTTTTAATTTTGAGTTATGTTCTGGAAAAAGGTATTTTATGTTTATTTCACTTAAATGAGGGAATTTATGAGTCTTGGCTTATAAGACTTAAGTTGTTTTTAAAGATTTAACCCTTTTTATTTTGGGGCGCTACACTTGGAGGAGGCTATTTAAGAAGGATGAGGGCTCATTTGAAGATTATGTGAATTTTGGATATTTGAAAAAGAGGTCAAGTATGTCAAGCTTGATTGTCTTCGGCATAGTTTCTTGGAGAATGTTACCTCCAAGAGCTATGATGCTCTATAAACGGTGTCTATTGACACCACCTATCTTTCGAAAATTGTGCTACGACTTTGAAGAGTTATTTGAGATTTTTATCTAACATTTGCAGTTATAACGAATTTACTTGGAGGTCTATAGCGAACCCTTTAGAGATATTTTGAAGTCCCAAAAGGTTGGTGATTTTGTTTAGAGGTTGAGCATTACTGTTTGTACCTTGGGCGATTCACCCGAGGGCTTGGAAAACATCATTTCGGGAGGTTTGTTGTTGGTTAAAACCCTCTCCTAGGGTTGTAATAATTTCGGCTATTTTTCCTAGGTGGAGCGAACCATTTGTTAGGTATGGTTGATGTGTTTTGAGCCGATTCCAAGGGTTTGATATTCAAAAAATTACTGTCATAATTTTTAGGTGAAAAACTAGGGTTTTCAGAATTTCGGGACATCTTTTGGGGGACCTCCCATGGGTGAAAATTTTTGAAACCAATTTTATTTGATAGTTGCTATTTTTGTGGATATTTTGAGCTATCATTTGCTTAAAAGTCCAAGTATTTCAGAAGTTATGAATTTTCTAAGTTTCAACTGTTTGGGGTAAATTAATAAATTATTAAGAGTAGATTTAAGAAGAGTAAAGGTCAGGAAAAATATTTATATTATTTTTTCGTGAGTTGGGTGACTTGTGTGGAGGGTTTTGTAATGTCCCCTTTTTAGCGTGATCCTGTTTTATGATGGTTTAGCCTATCACTGGCCCTTGTAGGCTAACTGAGATGGTTAGAGGGTCTTTTGTGACAGAAACTTAGTGGATGGTTTATTTCTTCTCCAGAGTTAAGTAAGTTTCAGGGTTGGCCTTTGCAAGGGTTTTAGGGCTCTTTCTCTCATACTATTTATAGTAATTCATTTAGTCAGGGTTACTATTTATAGCAAAGCCCCTGAATGGGATATTTCAGCAGTGTCGATTCCAGTATTCAGTTGGCTTGGAGAAATAAGGTGTTTGGCCTAAGTTATGATGTTTAATTATTATTAAAGGTCACTTTAATAATAATTAATATTATATTTTAACGTTATATTTGCACTTTATGACTTGAGGGGTCATGTGGCATAAAAAGGGAGCTATTTCAATTTATTATTTATAAAGTCATATTTTAATATTATTAAAAGTGCAAATAAAATATTATAAGGAAGCTTCTAGATGGGCCGACTTCATGAGGAGAAAAAAAAGTATATTAAGAGGGTCACCCAAGCTTCATATCATCTAGGAATTGATATTTGTTTTGATGTGATTGTTTGGTGAAGGAGCCAGTTAGGGTTTCTGCCATTGAGCCCATTGGGAACGAAAACTCTCGTTGGTTATGCAATTTTGAGGTTGTGAAATATCAGCTGAATTATTGCTTCATTGTGGGCTTCATCCAGGAGTCCAATCTGTGCTTAAATTGGAGAAGAAATACAAAGAATACAAGGAGTTGATGCATATCTATTTGCAAATAGTAAGGGTATTAAGAATTCATTGTGGAATACATTTATTGTTGGCTGCTACAGTACCCATGAATAGTGAAAAGCTACAGTGGTGTGAATAGTGTCGTGCCATAGTACCCATGAATAATGAAATGCTACAGTGCATGTGAACAGTAATGCTACAGTACAAAGCAACTGGGGGAAGGTTTCAATTTGGGTTTGGAAGGGACTCCTTTCCTTGGTTGATGAG
Source organism: Torreya grandis (assembly GCA_037957365.1). NCBI lineage: Eukaryota > Viridiplantae > Streptophyta > Pinopsida > Cupressales > Taxaceae > Torreya > Torreya grandis. The sequence continues at coordinate 7,891,097 of JARHVA010000094.1, read as the reverse complement.
AAGGTTGGGTGCTATACTTTTGGAGGCAAATACATTAAACACAGAGAATCGAATCAGTTTGCCTTGGCAGCCATCATTTTCCAGGTTATCATACTTGATGTTATTTGTATTAAACTCATCATTCCGTGATAGCTTTCCATCAGCATCCTTTGGCATAATAATTGGAAGTAGTTGCATTTATCATTACATGTCACTTAGTATGCTGCTATAGATGATCATTGTAATCAGATTGGGCATTGTATTAGTTTCACATTGAAGCCAAGAGACTTGGTATTTCTTAATATCATTGTGTTTGGGGTTGCATCTTATAAAAGAGTTATCAAATGCATGCCATTTGTTCGATGTAATGTCCTTCATTATAGCATTCCTTATCAGCATGTTAGGTTGCATGCCAATTGTTTGCCATAATGTCAGTGGGCTGTAAGTATACATTTGCATAGAGATTTATATGTAACTTTCATTGGAGATGGAATGGATTCATGCCAAGTGTTTGATATTATGTCTACTAGCTGTACAAGTCAATTTCAGTCACCTATATGTATGAGGAAGTTCAAGAACAATTAATATATCATTCCTATAACATTGTCAATCCATCTTGCATTGTTAGAAGCATTCAAAACGCTAATTGCAGCATTCAAAACTTATTCAAGCAAGAACCAATCAGACTGAAATACAGAAACAACAAGTAAAGAGATTGTATGAAAGGTGTTCGACAATATTCCTTGAGCCTCTAATCAGCATTTCAAGGTCAGTTTTAGTAGAGGATACTACAGTGGTATCAGAGCTTTTGTCCTGCCATCTTGTTGGGTAGATTGGACATTGAATCAGCTAGTTAATCATGGTTACTTCAAGTACTCAGAAGCAGTGGGACAAGAATATGGAGAAGCTTAACCAAAGTTTGAATAAGTTGGATGAAACCCAGAGGAGGATGAATGGATTGCTTTCACACCCTGCAACCATAGACAGATTAACATAGTATATGGCATCCATTTTTAAGGGGTCTACATCACAAAACGAAAAGTAGAAACAAGAGGTATTTATAGGAGAAATATCTAAGAATCTCTACAATGAATTTTCAATAGTTAGTGACCAGCATATAGCTAATCCTATGGAGAGTAAAAATCAGACTTATATAGAGAAAGAAGTTGAGCAGAAGACACTTCATGATGACTTCAAGAGTGAAGAAGAGCAAGTGATGGGTGAAGACAAGCCAATTACATTAGAGCAGCTACATGAAGATAAGGTTTCTTGTGATGCTTCATTAGGTGAGTCTAGCATTGCTTCATCCTATTGTGGCAAAGAATCATATGGTGCTTCCATGAATGTTATTCATACATATAAAAGTCCATTGAAGGTTCAAGATATTAAGGTGGATGTGAAAGTTGATCCTTTGCTTAGTGGAGCAACCACTAGTGTTTTGAATACACATGATAGAGGCATTTTACAATGGCATGATGTCATCACTGATTTGTTTGAGGACAGCAGCATTATGTCCCATCATTCTCATGCGATAGGAGCTTGTGATCATGAGAAAGCCAATGATATGATATCACCCATTGATGGCAGCCCTACACCAATTGGTAGACATGAAAATATTAAGCATAAGAGAACTGATTTTGTATATTTTGGCATCCAAGAGGTAAAGAAGTCCAAAAAGATGAACGAAGTTTGGTTGCAAAAAGCCAAAGAGGGTAGATTAGTGGCTGCCAATGCAAGACAACATCTTCAAAAAGTGAAAGAAAAGATCAATCTCATCAACATAGCAAGACAAAAAAGGATAGATAACATTAGAAGACTCTTTATTCAAAGAGAGGATGAATCTGAAAATGCACTTTGTTCTAATGATGATGATGAGGTTGATACGTTTGGTCAATTGAAGGACTTGGTAAAGATTCCCAACATGAGGAAACAAGAACATATTGAGGTTTCTTCATGTGAGGCGGAAGTGGTTCATAGCTTGGAGACTCAGTTGACAGTGAAGGAGGATGAGATTATTGCAGCATTATCTCATCATGATAGGATGCACAAGCGGATTGAGGATCATCTTTGGGTGGTTCAGTTAGAGAGAAGACAAAAGGGGATTGGAGCAGAGTCTTCTCATGATGATTTGCAGGGACAGCAGTCAGTTATCCATCGTGCTATTATATATCCGACAAGGTTTGCTACTTCTATGTCACATAGATTTCACACGGATACATGGTTACAAGACAATTATGGGGGCAGTAGGTATGATGGCTTGGTTAGTCAGCGCATCCATAGGAATTGGGCAGAGGATAGAGGTGGTGCTTTCATGCTTGCTAGGCAGTTGTATGGTGCACTCGTGAGGGAAGAGGCACAGATATCCACTTCTGTTGATGCTGAGAGGGATCAACCCTCCACAGTTGCATTAATTAGTGCAACTGGCTTTATGAGTTGGTGTCAGGAGCACTCTTCTTCTAGCTTTGGCAGTTGGAGTATTGTGGGGACACCAACATTTGCAGATGAGTTAGGAGATACTCATGTTTTCTCGCAGTTGTTTGGGTCCATAACCCACAGGTCTCAGTATCAGGGAGCAACCTGTCGGCAGATTAGTGATCCAGTTGCAGACAGTATGGTGCAGCAGGTGCCACCAGTTGTCATTGGTAGTGGATTGTTGATTCTGTTTTGGGAACCTGGTGGTGACGTGTTTGATTTGTCACTCTATTTTGGTCCTGATGAGGTGTTCCACCACTCTTGGTGCGATGTCAGTGGTTTATGTAGAATGGTATAGTGGAAGTCAACAAGTGCGTTTTGTGACGTACTTCCAGTTTGGCATTGGGACCCAGGGATTGACATCAGTAGTGATATGTTTATTTCAGCTGCAAAATTGCACAGTTTACAAGATGTGGAAGGGACATGGGGGATGTTTTGTCTTCAGTTTTTAAATCTTTGGCTTCTTTTTCGAGCCTAAGGTATTGTTCTTCTATATATGAATATGTAGAGTTCATATAAATCCTTTATTGAAGGATTGATGAGTGGATTCAAACATCAAATGATCAGAGTTGGGAAATTTACAGTAGAGGAAACACATTGAACGTATGGGAGTTCAGTTAAGTACAAAGAAGGCAGTCAAGGGCAAAGCAGATCTGATTTGAGGACTACACAACTGAGATGACTGAGTTCAATAATCTCTCTTGCTGAAGAAGCAAGTCATCCATTGAAGAGTGCAGAGATCATTACGAGTGTAGGATCCATAGAGGATTTGGTGTCCTTGTAAGCTGAAGAAGGCATAAGCTTGTAAATTGCAGAACATAGTGGAGATGAGGAAGCATGGCTTCACTCTTGCCGGAGTTTTCTCACATTGAGTTTCTCTAGGTTAATGTCTTGTGTTATCTCTTTTTGTTATTGTGTTTGTTTTTTTGATTGCATGTTTCTACTTTTTGCAATTAGTCTACTATCTACAATACTTAAGAGAACTCAAGACTCATCTATCACAAGCATAGTAATTGTTCTTAAAGGTTAAAGAACCTCACATTTGTTTTGCACTTTTATACAAGCACATTAAATTGCAGTCATGTATGGAGTAGCCGCATGGGTAGAATGTGAAAGAATGTATGCAATGGATGTCGCATTTGGGGATTGCATGTGAAGGGTTGTGTAGTCATTTGTATATTGTAGATGATAGTCATAAGTGCTGGAATACATCTTAAAACAACATTTTGGATGTTCTTCTATGGTATAGAACTTCGGAACAACACTTGTTGGATTAATTCCTTGTTTGTTGAATTTTGCTATGGAATATCCATGCCGATTATTGATTATCTTACTCCTTTCAGTGGTCTTTGTAGCTTGGATTGTATTCTTCTTTGATTTCTTGTTCTTAAATTTTAAGTTTTTCTGCTAATTTTTTTGTTTATTTTGTTTTACATCTCTTCATTTCTTTTTTCCCCTTTCTAGGGGAGTGTCTGTTAGACACCTCCTCGCTGTTGGAATCTTAACAGGTTGTGATTTGCTGTCCCATTCACCGACTTTGGTCAGATATGGACATTAACATATTTACTTTATATCTTTGTTTCTTTCTACTTGTAAATTCCTTTTAAGAAAATACTAGAGAAAGTGTGTTTAGATGACAATTTTTAAGGAATTTTCTAAAATGTTATTATTACAGAATATGACAGGTTGTAGATATCGATTTTGTAGGAGAAAACATTACGAATACAACATCCATTGTTAAAATGAATGTTACTAAAATGCTCTTGGTTTAGTTGATCCCAATTATTTATATCTTAAATGATCTTGGTATTATTTAAGTTTTTCACCTGTGATATCTCATGTATCTTTGATAACTTGTAACCATGCTTACAGAAGATTTTCATTTTCCATACCCTTTTGTCAGTACGTTGGTTTCCAATTGAACGGCCACTTGGATACGAAAGAATCTTTATATAGTTGCTTAAATCATTTTCCTTACATTTTTTGCTTCATCTATGTTGTTTCGAATGTTATAATGAAAATTTGGCTATCATCTATTCCTTTTTTCATATGTGCTAAACTTAAAACTTTCAGGTAGTTCATTGCAATCAAGACTATGAGGCTAGTTGAAATCAAAATTTTCCAGATAAAAATAGCGATCTAGTCTATTTTTTTATTGCAAATAAATGCCTTACACTGGGAATCAAATTGTTGCTTATGTTTGGTTTATTATATGCACTATAGAAAATGCGCAAAAAAAAATCAATTATGATGTCATGTTCAAATCATATTGATTTTGTTTTGATTTGACAGTTCCTTTTATGTTCATTTGTATAACATATGGATATTTTTTGAGAAATTATCATGGTGTATGATGTACAATCGTAGTTTGGTAAGACCTTATTTAGCAATAGAGCAATTGCTTTACCGGGTTGGTGTCAAAACTATGAAGAAACACATGTTGATTGCTTGAAACATATTTGATTTTTTGGGTTCAAATTGGTGGTTAATGCTATAGGACAAAGTAGTGAGAGAAAAAGCAAAGTTTCCATGCACATATGCTCTCTCTCTCAGTCCATCTCGACAATCCATAATCTTAGGGCGCGAGGAGGATAGAGAGTATTCTTTTTGCCTTTGGAGAAAAATGAAATAGTGCATTGGTTGTGATAATATCAAATATGAAATGGGAGGAAGTGTGGAGTTGGATGGGTTTTGGGTGTTTGGATTGGTGATTGTAGAGGATGGAGTGCGGTATGGGTTTTGGAATAAAATGGGGAGACAAGGGAGGCATTATGACATGGATTTATATCGTTTATGCATGTGTGTATTTGTTTTGAAGGAGAAGTTGACGCTGTAGTTCATGTTTCTTCAATTGTTCTAGATAACTGGTGTTATAAAATACTATGCAGGGTAATACTGTTTATTCCTGTAGGAAGCAAATTTTGTTTTTTAGTGAAATGAACCTGTAATTAATTTTATTCTGTGATAATGAGAATGATTTTAATGCGTTTTGAGTGGTAATTTGCTGATATTTTGTTCTTGTTATCTAGTAGTGCTAGCCAGGGGTGCGATACTAATTGGAAGTTTTGTGGTATTTGCATGTTTCTCAACATGGCGCAGCATAAGTATTGTTATCCTTATTGCAGGAAGGAGTTATGCAAACACATGATGAAGCAACTCAGAAGTTCTTCAAACACTCTTCTGTTCATTGTGTGCTTTCACCTCGCTATGCTAGCAGCAAGCTTAGTTGGTTTAGACAACAGGTAAGTTGAAGTGCTTTTCAAATTTTAACACTGCATACATTTATTATCAAATTTATAAACCTATCTTATTGTAGTCATGTTCATTTTTAGTTGAGATTGATTGAACATCTTTTGTAGTTTTCCAGATTGCTGTTCTTGTTTATCATTTTAAACCATACTTAATATCATGCAAACCACTGCATACTAGCTTACATATGCTGCATACTTGTGGCGACATGTTGCAGTGAGATTAGTAAATGGAAAAGGATTAAAATCTCAATCAGAAATCTTGAAGTCTTAATGAGATTTAGAATGTTATTGAGATGAACATGCTTGTAAACTGTACCCAAGCAAAGGATAAAATTATGCTACAAGTTTGTGACGTTGTGAACAAGTGTGGCTTAACAACCTATGCTTATTAGTTATGACATGATACACATCCTGTTATCTTGTCATCTAGAGCAGAATTTTTTTGATGCAGTCAAGGATAGGGGGTTAAGTTAGTGACAGCTTTGTCCTTTTAGCATGAAACCAAATAACTCTAGCTATGAACATAACTGAGATCACATGCACATAAGCAATACAGATACTGAACAGATTTCCTAAGGCCTGGAAATTCATAACAACAATCTTTAACTTCATTTTAATTCTTCAAATAAACTATACAGCAAGGAAACATAACTCAAGTATTTTAACAAACACCTAGTCAAAATTTTGAGCTCTAAAATATCCTGTCGAGTGTAATTACAGCTCCAAAACTTGATTGATTTGCCAACCAGGTCAAAAACCCATGTCAAATCTGCTCTCAGTTTTGCCTCCAGGGTTCCTTAGAGTTTCATGTCCATATGAAAATGGAAATGCAGAAATAATTCAATAACAAAGAAACACATGAGATAAAGCCATATGTCAGCATTTCGTTGTACAGAGCCAAACTAGACTTGGAACCAAGGGAAAATAGATAATGTAGCTTTTTGTGAGACTAGCTTATGTGCTCACGTTTTTTGATGTAGACTAAACATATTAACTAACAATCTAACTAAATACAAATTACCATTTTTTTAAAAGTAAAATAAAAAAAATAAAAGATAAAATTAAATCTAAAGGTTAAAAGAACGAAGCCTAAAAATAAAATTATTTACTTCCACAGCAATGTTTGATGGCAGCACTGCAACAGTGAACGACAAACCACACTGCAATAGTGAACAGCATATAGCACTGCAACAACGAACAACAATGGTCCAACATAGATATACAAACACAAAAATAGCAGACCCTTCTCTAGTCTTTGACAATGCTAGGTTTTGAAAAAACAAACACAGAATTTGTAGACCCTTTTGCTTTGGATGTCTCTCTGCTTCAATATTTTGCGGATTAATCTCAGCAGTTGCCCTAGGAGCAAATTAAACTTGAAAGTTGTAGGTTTTAGCAGCGACTAGATGGCGTTCTTCAAAAAATGAAAGCCCCATTTTCCTAACCATAACCGATCTAAAATATTTAAAAAATAGATTATTTAATTTTTTATTCACTTGAATTTGATGATTTTTAGGGGTTTTGGCTAAAATGATAATAAAATGATTGTACAAATATCACTGCGATTTTTAGCCATTTTTTGGTGCCCCTATTCAAATCGCTGAATTCCCATTTTTTTCATTGGAATTTGGCGAATTTTGTGACTTAGATACCAGAGATGCTCTTGCATCAGACACCTTGGGTAAATAAGAAAATATGAGCTCCTGCTCATGAAGTTTGATTAAAATCTTATGGGGTGTGACCATAACGACCAACCTCACAAATTGCATCTTCTATGGCTCTGTTCCTTACCTCTTGTCCTTTTGACCATTCTGGACTCACGAATGGATTCTATTTCTTCTCTTTCCTTTTCAAGCATTTGCTGTCTTCAATCAGGGATTTAGAATTTGATTCTTTTATGCCATCAACCAATTGTCCTTCATAGAAAGCATTCAAATCTGCCACATTAAAAATCAGAGATATGTCCATGCCTTCATGCACCTTAATTTCACAAGCATTTATTGAAAACTTTCTCAGAATTTTACATGGCCCAATCTTAATCCACTTGAGCTTTTTAGAAGTCCCTTATGGAAACATTTCTTTCCTTAAATGTGCTAGTACCAATTCTCTTACTTGAAATTCCTTTTCACGACTCATCCGATCAACATGCTCTTTTTAATTGGTTGTACTTTGCTTCAACTATTCATGTGCCTGATTATTTACTTCTTTTATGTATCCTGTGAAATCTTTAGTTTTGTCACTTCCCATTCTTAGATCTACCAAGTCTCTCAACTCTGTAACACCTCTAGGATTGTGTCCATACACTATTTGGAATTGTGTCCATGTACTTCGGTTTACTAATTTGTTATATATATGAAATAAATAAATAAATAAATTATATTAATGTCCATGAATGACCACAGTAGGTCAATGGGATTTGAGAGTTTATCCAATTACAATAGAAAATGCTAGGGTAAAAGGACCCTAGGAACATAGTTCGCATCACTGGTTGGGGTGAATACGAGGGCCCAAAATGGGTAACTGACGGTTATTCGACTGACTCGGTTGAATAACCGACAATAACCAGTAAAGGCAAAAAATACTTTATTTTTTAAAAATAACATTATTTTTTTTAGAAATACTAGAAACAAAATAGATGCAATGAGTTTGTAAAACATATGGAAAGTATTTTCTATTAGATTTGAACACATAAAATGTACAAAATTGCATAATCATGCGAATGCAACAAAGTTTCAGAGTACAAATAGAATTATAGTCTTATACAAGAATCTACAAGACTACAAGTACAAATTACAATAATTTATAATTTTCTCTTTCCTGCCCTCTGGAAAAATAAACGAGGCTATGAAACTCTAGTCCTCTCACTCAGCTGACCCGCCTCGCTTTGTTTAGAAGGCTGCACTTGCCCCTGTGGCCCCACCTCTGCTTCTACCTCTGCCTCATCTCCAAGGATGTCCTCCAATCCAATCTCTTCTCTTGCTTCAGCGGCACCTTACATAGCTTGCCTCTCGAAATCAACAATCTCTTCCTTTGTGAACATGGGGGCCTCCTCATGTGCAATCCAATCGCTGTATGGATCAATCTCATCTAAATCGATAGGCTTTTCTGATGCGTTCTCCAACTTCTTTGTGCGAAGTCGAAGGTTGTATTGCACAAACACCAAGTCATTGAATCGTTATTGACTCAACTTGTTGCGCTTATTCGTGTGAATGGAGTCAAACAAACTCTAATTGCGCTCACATCCAGAAGCACTACAAGGCTAAGATAAAATCCGGAGGGCTAGCCTTTGAAGATTTGGGGTATATCCACCCCAATCTTCCCACCACGACCTTGTAAACAAGATATTCAAAACTTTGTAAGAAATTAATAATTGTAAATTGTCAATATGTAATTGATAAGGTACAACTACAAGTAAATATTTCATTTTGTATTATCTGGTGACTGCGTGGATCTCCTTCGGATGGCTAGTGCTTAAGAAAAGAGCCTTCTCTTTGCCTGCTTGTAGTTCTGCAACTCTGCAATAATTAGGTCCTTCACCTCAACGTCAGGGGTCATATTCTCAATGCATGTTGTGAGCCCCTCCATAACCTCTCTACTAGCATCTGTGAAGCCATCAGAGTAGAAAAACTTGGGGTTAAGGTAGTACCCCGCTGCATAAATAGTTGGTGGAGTTGATTGTTCCACCTCCGATGAATCAATTTTAAAATGGGATCAAATTTGGCACGGTCCTCTCTATAATAATGTTGCATTGCCTCTTTAACCCTATCCATGGCCTCATAAATATATCCAATTGAATTTTGCTCATCGACCAATTACAAAACCCTCACCAAAGGCTCCAAAAGCTACAAAGTTACAAATAAATTAAAGTTAGTGTTACAAACTTATAGATAAATAATAAAAGAAAAACTTCAAGTTTAAAAAATTTAAAACAAGGGAAACAACTTGAAATTGAAATTGCAATTTCAAGTTACCTTCACAATCTCTGTAGCTCTCGTTTTGAAGGCCTCACTAAAAACTGTCTTTGAAACCTTCACTCCATCAGCGTTCTTGGAATAAAATGACTCCATCCGTGCTTGAGAGACAAACATTTACTTCAAAAGAGTCAACAAACTACAAATACTTTGCAATGTAAGAAAGTTCATTGCAAACTTCGTGACCCTTGCTCGAACTAACTCTTTTCTCTTTGTGTGCTCTCTCATCAAGCTAAGATTCCAAAGGTGATTGTAGATATATTGAGTTATTTTTCTATTTTCTTCAACAAATGGTCTCACCCAATCAAGTTTCCCTGTCCTCTAAAAGAAAGTCAAGACAATGTGCCACACAAGGTGTCCAAACAAGAGATGGATGTTTCTCCCTAAGAAGTCTCTCAACCGCCACATATGTTAATGTATTGTCTGTAATAATTTGGACAACATTTTCGATGCCCACCTCTAAGACAACCTCCTTTAGCATCAAGTTCAAAGTTTTTTGCATTTTTAATTTTACTTGATGCATCAATAGACTTAAAAAATATTAGCTCACCATTTGAAGACGTCAGAAAGTTGATCAGGGTGCGGTTCTTTCCATTTGTCCATCCATCAGAAAGAATGGTGCATTCAAATTTATGCCACAATTTCTTCTGATCTTCGACAATCAATTTTGCGTTTTCAACTACATTCTTGAGCAACTTCCCACTCAAGTATTTTGAAGAAGGTGCCTTGTACCATTTCTTTGTAACTGTCAAAGCTATAACCAAATATTCTCAGTATGGGCTCCTCGCCATGTTGAAGGGAAAGTTGTTGAAGTACAAAAAATTTGTGCATGTTTTATCTGCTTTTGCATGCGCTTGTTTGTTCCATCCTGTAGCTTGTAGTGAAGGTTGGGCCCTAGGTGTGTTTCTAGGCACAAAAAAGGAGTGTAACTGAGACGAAAGTAGTGCAGATGTGTCATGACACTTGCATGGACCACGACTAGAGATCACAATCTGTCATTGCTGCCGCTTCTTCCTCTGCTAATGTGGCACCAATGGTCGTTGATAGCGCTACTTGCATATTTGCCCTCTCTAGTTTTTTTTCATCTAGTGAAGCAAGCTCCGCTATCATCTCTCGTTTTTTCTCTTCAGTGACATTAGGACAAGGCGCAACATCACGATAAGGAATGCATGAAAGATGGTACTTTATGGGATTGATGCCTCCTGACATCCTCTTCGAACAAAAGTTGCAAATCGAAACCGTATGAGATGTTCCAACCTGCGTGGTATACTTCCATGCACTGGTGCGAGCATGAAGGGGAGCCGACTGGCTATCATTGACTGAATGTGAGCTTGATGCACTACTGGATGTCATTGTTTGCTAATGGATAACCTGCAAAATGCAAACATATTAAAAACAATATAAAAAATTAAAACATTAAATACAAATTATTAATTAAAATACGATAAATAAATGATAATTATAAACTATAAAACATAAACTAAAATTCATTTATGATTTACAATTTTAACAAACAGGCTATAAATATAACCTATAATGGTTATTATTTAATGGAATAATAAGCAACAATTTTAAATAAATAATAAACACAAAAATTTAACTGAATGCATGAAATTCAACGAAATGCATCAAATTTGTATACTAAGCATCAAAAATATTTATCAAACATGTATTTAATTAAATTACAAAACTTTACATGTTTGGAAATTTTAAAAATAAATAAATGCATAAAATTTGATGGAAATTCACGGAATGCATGTAATAAAAATGGAATGCATCAAATTTGTATCCTAAACATCACAAATATATAGCAAACATATTCTCAATTGCATTAAAATTCATTTACATGGTTGGAAATTAAAAATAAATAAATAAATTCATGAAATTTGACGGAAATTCATGGAATGCATGCAATTAAAATGGAATGCATCAAATTTGTATACTAAGCATCACAAATATGTATCTAACATGTTTTAAATTAATTTAGAATTTATTTCCATGCTTGGAAATTTAAAAAAATATTAAAAAAAATGAACTAACTTGGAAATTTCTTGCTCAATTCTTGTCAATCCGCCTTAGAATGCTCCATATCTTGTGTGAGTGAAGAGCAAGGAGGTGTGTTACATTTTATAAGACTCCATTCTGTGTGTTCTCCGCATTTGAGGAGTGTTTGGGGGGTAAATCCATGTTTTAGCATTTAACCCGTGTGGGTTTTGTGTGATGGAGAACTAGCGAGTAACAGGGGGTTACCGGAAAGTAACCGCCGGTTACCGGCAGTTACTGATTCAATTTTTTTTTTAACTATGCAGGTGAGTTTGAGTGACGATTTTCTCGTCGAGTGGAATTTTCGGTGAGTAATCAACCAACCGGTGGTTACTCATCGGTTATTCTATCTATGCCTAGGAACAATGACTAACTAATTGAAAACAAAAAGGAAGAAGAGCAAAAGCATTGAAAGTAAATGTGAGGTAAACCCAATGCAATAAACCCCCTAACCCTGTGGTTAGAGTAGCAATACAAATAGCCATGTCGGGGGGAGTAGTGTTAGGTTGTGGAGCTAAAAGCTTCATTGTATGCAGACATGGAGGAGGTTGCTAAGGTGCAAAGCAACCGACGTCGGTCAGGCCAACCGACGTCGGTCATATCCAGTGCATAGAGCTGTCGACATCGGTCATGGATCGGCTGACGTCGGTCACCTCCAGACTAACAGAGACCGACGTCAGTCGCCTGTGCGGTTTCGGAACTGTTGGTTTCACGAACAATTTGTTAACGAACCAGTTGTTTGCATGTTAAAGGCTAATTTTAGTTTTGAGCTGCGGTTTCTAATTATTGTAATTGGATGTCTAATTATTGTTTGGCATGTGATCTATATAATAGACTCATAGGCTGTATTGTAAAGTGTGCTAGATAGAGAGAGCAAGGTTAGCTCCTTCAGAGAGAAGAGAGCATGGTTAGCTCTTCATAGTGCCACAGTGCCAAGTGTGTATGATCAGGTAGATCTGCGGGAGAGCAAGATTTGGTAGAAGATCCACAGGGGTGCTGGTGTCGGTTCTGTAGAATCGGTGTGTATGATCTCGGTCGGTAGGTGTGCAAGGCTAGGTTGATCTGCGATATAGCAAGATCAGATGAGATCTACATGTGTAAGTAAGATTGGTTTGATTTGCAGGTTGTTGCAAGTTCATGGGAGATCTACTTGGAGTGCGTTGTGTACTCGGATTTGGAGTACTTTGAGTACTCGGTGGTACTGGCAGTAGTGATACTGACTGGTTGGAGGTGAACAACAGCTCTTTGTTTGAGTTGTTTGTTGTGACCGTAGTTGAGAGAGAGAACTCTTGAGGGAGAATTACTGAGAGTCCTAGAGGTGTGGGAAGCCTCAGAGGTGTAAGAAGACTGTGGCACTTCTTTATTGTAATTTCCTTCTGGATGAGTATTAATACAATTGGGTATTGTCTATCATATTCTGTGCTATTTCTGAATTCTAGTTACTATTTACTTCTGGTTAAATTCCGTGTTTAGAGTCTTATACAAAGGTGATCAATTGTGCTCCTAATCTTGACAAAGTGGAATCAGAGCTTTATGTTCTAGATTCCTGACAAGTGGTATCAGAACGAGGTTGTAGGGAGCAGGGTTGTGTTTGATTACAGATCACTCTCAGGGGTTTTTGATTGAGTGGGAGTATAGCAATGGCAGAAGAAAGTACACTAAGAATGGAGGAATTCAAAAGCAAGAATGGTCAATTACGGTGTTATGAAAAGAAAGAGCAAGTAAAAAAAGATTGCTGGTTGGTAAAAGATTAGCATGAAGGAGCATGTGTTGCAGGTATTATTGCACTCGTTGTTCTTATATGTTCCTTGGATAAAGTAGAATCTTGGTTTATAGATTTTGTTGCCTCTTTTCATGCAGCCCCAAATAGGGTATTTTTCTATGTTAAGGTCCATGGAGACTTTGGAAAGATTTATTTAGGGGTTGGTGAGCCTTGTCAAAGTATTTGCAAAGGAGAAGTGCGGCTGAAATTGCAGACGGCCAACACATGGGTGTTGAAGGATGTCATGCAGGTCCCAATTCTGAAGATGAGGCTAATTTCTTTAGGAAAGTTGGGTGATGAGAGATGCACAGGAACTCTCACAGCGGATGCACTTGAATTAGCTGGTGGTAAGAAAGTAGGTACTCTTTATCTACCTACTTGTATTACTGATTCTTCTTCTGTTGCGAAGACGTGGCTTTGTAGGCTTGGTCACATGAGTAAGAAGGAGATGCATGTTCTTAAGAGGAAGTCAGATGTGTTTGACAAACTTAAGAACTGGAAAGCCTTGGTGTTTATGGAGGAGATGATGGACAGAGATCAGCAGATAGGACTGAATAACTCTGAGCAGGGCAGTTTGGACAGGGTTTTGGTTCAAAGTGAGCTCGCGGATAAAAAGTCATCACTCACAGGAAAACACAGGTACCAACGTCGGTCAGGAGTAACCGACGTTGAACAGGCAGCCACCGACGTCGATCATGTGCAGACTAAAGAAGTCGGTGGTGTCGGGCAGGTGGCAACCGATGTCGGTCAGAAAACCGGCGTCGGCGACCAGGTGGACACCGACGTCGATCAGAGAACCGGCGTCGGCAGTTAGGTCAGTCGCATGGAACTGACGTCTGTTGGATGCAGACTGGGTGGTGATCGACATCGGTCATTGGAACGGATTTTGGGCGGACAACAAGCTGTCAAGGAGTCTCAAACGCCCATGTGGAGGACTGAAAGGGTAAGTAAGCCTCAAATTCGTTATTCCCCTTCTTTATACTTGTTGCTCACTGCAGAGCAGGTAGGATCCAGGAAACAGTGGGAGCATGGCATGAATTCTTCGGAAGAGAACCAAATGGGAGTTTTGGTAGAGTTGCCAGCCGGGATGAAAGCACTGAGAGACGAATAGATTCTTTGGTTAAAGAAGAGAGGGAATGGACACGTGAGATAGAAGGCCAGGGTATATGGTCTTGAAGAAGCTGTAGGACAGTGGTACAGGTTTGACAGGTGTATAACAAAGCATGGCTTTAGTCAGTGTCATTGTAATCATTGTGTTTTCTTTACCAGGTTGGATGATGATTGCAACATTATCCTGTTACTGTATGTTGTCTGTATGCTTGTTGCAGGGTCACACATGCAAGGTTTTGCTGAGCTAAAGGTAAAGTTAGTTCAGTGGTATGTCATGAAGAATTTGGGAGCAGTGAAATTCTTTGGCATGAGTTTTTCTAGAGACATGGAAGGTCACAGGTTGATTTTGTCTCCAGATGATTGTGTGGATAAGGTAGTGGCGAGGTTCAAGATGCGGGATGCAGAACCAGTTTGCACACCTATGGATGGACAGTTCACAGAACAGGGTCCCAATTCACATGATGAGTATATAAGGAAAAGGTACAATTACTGACTTGAACCTACCAATAGTCAAATAGGCTTTCTATTAAGGTGTGCTCTATTGATTGAAAATGTATTTCTTGCTCAATTCTTGTCAATCCGCCTTAGAATGCTCCATATCTTGTGTGAGTGAAGAGCAAGGAGGTGTGTTGCATTTTATAAGACTCCATTCTGTGTGTTCTCCGCATTTGAGGAGTGTTTGGGGGGTAAATCCATGTTTTAGCATTTAACCCGTGTGGGTTTTGTGTGATGGAGAACTAGCGAGTAATAGGGGGTTACTGGAAAGTAATCGCCGGTTACCGGCAGTTACTGATTCAATTTTTTTTAAACTATGCAGGCGAGTTTGAGTGACGATTTTCTCGGCGAGTGGAATTTTCGGTGAGTAATCAACCAACCGGTGGTTACTCGTCGGCTATTCTATCTATGCCTAGGAACAATGACTAACTAATTGAAAACAAAAAGGAAGAAGAGCAAAAGCATTGAAAGTAAATGTGGGGTAAACCCAATGCAATAAACCCCCTAACCCATGTGGTTAGAGAAGCAATACAAATAGCCATGTCGGGGGGAGTAGGAACCGCCAAAAATCATGCGTTGTTGAAAGTTGAAAAGATTGGATGGTAGACTCATCAAACATCTCCGACTGTGCCTAGGAAAGAGGAATCATCTGTATCATCATTTATTACTGTGAAAGGGGAAATATAGGATCTGATGTTGATCCTCGGGGAATGTCTAAGGGTGAGGGACTTAGGTTGGGTAATCCTAGGAGGAAGCAAAGCAGCACTCCTAGAACCTCTCCTAGCATTCAAGGCTAAAAAAGCTCCTTTGCTAGCAAAGGAACTTGTAAGGTGTGCTTGCCTTCACAGCCCAAGAGGCGGTCACAAAGAAGTAAATCCATGACACCCAAGAGCAGATTCATGCTGCTAACCATGGGCGGGTCCCTGTTGCCAAGTGCTAGTATGTTAGGTAACCTTAGGGATAGTGTTGTGCAGAGATGAACGTTGCCTCATTGATCTACCTCCCTTAGTGTGTGAAGCAATGGTATCCAAAGGGCACTTAATGTGACCAACCTTTGTGAGGTGTTGAAAGAATGAAGCGATTAGGTTGGGGGCTTTGGCAACTCCTTGTAGAGCTCTGCATTGTAGGGTGACAACCTTTCGCAGAAAAAGGGCTAGACAATGGTATCTCCCCTAGATCTCATAATAAATAGGGTATCTAAAAATGAAGTGCTCCTCAATCTCTGCCTCCTGGATGGGGCAAAGACGAAAAATCCGGTCCCACGTGGATTATGATGATTAGTCTCAATCCGTAACTTGTGTGAGCATACTCTCAACTGGCAAGGGGAAACCTCAAGCCTTGAGACAAATGATCATGGAGATATTCAAGGCAACAACTGACACCATTCACCACCTGCAAGAAATGCTCAACATAAAATTTAAGCTTGGGGCTTAATGACTAAGAAGGAGAGGTCCAAGTGACCTAGATTTATTGCCTGTTGATAGCCTCTTTTGACAAAACTATTGATGACTTCCTTTAAGGGAAGAAGTCGAGGGGCATCGAAAAGTACCGGAAAGGAGGTAACATATCAATAGAGATGTCTATAGATTGGAGGATACGACTAGTCTTAGAATATCAACGACTTCGACATCTATTGGGGCCCAAATATGAAAGCCTCTCTGAAGAGCATGGGGCTAAGTATGGATACCTTGCACGATTTGAAGCTGAATCTCCCATGGTTTTGACATTATTTAAATTAACATTTTATATTATTTTATTAATGTTTTTCATTGTATTTGTCAAATTTGCATATTTATAAAACTATTCTCTCTCACATATATATGTATATGTATATATTCCGGATTGGATTTTTTCAAAGTTTTCCAAGAATTCCAAATTTTCAAATTTTTTGCCCTCCCGAACTGATCCGGGTTTTCAAACTTGGTAACTATGATTGGAGCATAAATTTACTGATTTTTCTAATGAATTTCCTATAGAAACTAGCTAACCCATGAAAACTTCTGGATTCAAACATACTCTTTGATGTTGCCCACTCCAAAATAGCCTTCACCTTTTCTAGATCCATCCTTGGATCCCACAAAACCGAGGTAAATCAATTTAATTTTTATAAAAATGCACTTTTTGAAGCTTATCAATGACTTTTTATCTCTTAGCCATTGCAACACTTGTCTCAAATGCGTCAGATGTCCTCCTTTTGTTTTGTTGAATATAAGATTGTCATTCAAACACACAATCACAAACTTTCCCAAATATGGTTTATAGCACTTCGTTAATGAGTCTCATGGAAGTACTTGGTGCATTTGTCAATCCAATTGGCACAATCAGACATTATTACAAACCTTATTTTTTTGATTGTGGTCTTCCACTCATTACCTTCACGGAAACAAATTTGATGATATCCACTCTTCAAATCAATCTTTGTGAAGTATTTTGCTCCCCCAAACAATTCACTAAATCATCCATCCATGTTAATGAAAACTTGTACTTTATTGTTTTCTTGTTGATAGCTTGAGATTTGGTGCAAATTCGCCATTCTCCACCCATCTTTGGTGCTAACATTGTTGGAAATGCACATGGGCCCAAGCTTTCTCTTATCAAACCCTTTTCCAACAACTCTTGCACTTGTTTGTTTACCTATTCTTTATTTGTAGGTGTTAATTTATATGCTACCTTGTTTGGAAAACTAGCTTCGAAAGACAAATCCATGTGACAATTGTTGATTTTCATTGATGTTAATCCTTTTAGTAGATCATTGGAGATGATCTTTGTTAAATTTTAATTCATGGTGTGCAAATATGCACTTACAGTGGACAAAACCTTAACTAAACACCTCAAAATAGTGTACTGTTAGTCTTAGAAATCTGGACTGAAATTTCACGAGTGCGAATACTGCATTTAATCAAAAAATTCAAGATAGTGCAACGTGTGAACTAATTCTGCATAAGAACAGTGTTGTAAAGCAAACAGATTCCTCACTCAAACACACATCA
Organism: Torreya grandis; assembly: GCA_037957365.1. NCBI lineage: Eukaryota > Viridiplantae > Streptophyta > Pinopsida > Cupressales > Taxaceae > Torreya > Torreya grandis. Next base: position 7,873,024 of record JARHVA010000094.1, on the reverse strand, counting down.
ACTTTCTATATTACTCAGAAAGAAAGAATTACAAAAGACTGCACCCAATTGAATGAATCACTCACCCACCCTGCCTTGCTTTTAGAGATAAAGAAGGTTAAAAGTTACAACATATTTAGATAGTCTAATAATAACAACTGTAAATCTGAAAAGCATGTCTAATAATAACAACTACTATAAATTTAGCATGTTTAATAATAACTCTAAATTTAACATGTCTAATAATAACACTGGATGCCTTTTAAATTGTTTTTCTGAATTTGCTGAGTTCTTTATGCTGAGGAGAACAACCGCTGAGCAATCATAGGTAAAATTCTAGCAATCTTTGCATATTCACTCAACAATCCCTTTACCTCACTTGGTATTTCATCTATTTCATTTTGTATTCCAACTTGCATTGGTTTGGGAATGAAAGTAAAAAAAATCTTCTCTTTCTTTACTGCATTTAAAAACTGTTTTCCAAAAACTATCAGAACTATATTGCTGTTTTTCACTCACTTCTTCCTCTTTTCTTTGAGTGGACTCAAAAGTAAACGTTTTACCATTCTTCTCAAATGCATATGTATTTTCTCTACCATTGTGCATAGCTTTCTTGTCAAATTGCCATGGTCTACCCAAAAAACATGACACACATCCATGGGCTTAACATGACACCAAACCTCATCTTTATATGACCCAATCTGAAAAGTAACCAAACATTGCTCATTTACATCTTTCTGCAGCCACCTCATAGGGTTTAGGGTATTATTTTTAAACCCAGCTTGCCTACCATCTCATTTGACACTAGATTATCCGTACTACCACTATCAATAATAAATTTGCAGCACCTACCTTCTGATTTGGAAAGAGTTCTGAAGAGACTCTTTACAATGGTTCAGTCTCCTCCTTTGTTGGTTTCAACAACACTCTTTATCATGAGAGCTTTTCCATGTTCTAGTTCTTCAGTATGTTCGTTTGGTCCAATTGATTCTTCATCATGTACAATATGAGTGTTTTCTTCATTCCTCATATTGCCATCATTCTGTACTTGTGGACACACATAAGCTCTATGTCCAGCCATACTACATCTAAAACATTTTTCAGAGAAAAATATTCCTCTTCCTCTACAATACTGTTGTCTTCCTCTCGAAGGATATGGTATTCCTCGTTGTGCGTGACTGTGATTACAAGAAGTGCTAGCTTCTCCTTCATGATAATGCTTTCCTCTTCTAGCATTTTGCTGACTTCTTCCTCTTGAAAATTTATGTCTACCTCTTGCTTTATTATGTTGTCTTCTTGACAATTTATCCTCAGCTTTCAGTGCAAACTGATAAGCTTCTTCTTTGGTATGCAACCTTACCAAGCTCAACTCATCTTGAATGTTTATTCTCAATCCATTTATGTATCTAGCCACTTTTTCTTGGTCTATGTCATTGTGCCCAAACCAAATGGTAATCAGGTGCAATCCTTCACACTAATCTTTTTTTATTTCAAGTTCTGCGATTTATTTAGCAAGTCTCATTCGTAATGAGCAAGTAAATTTTACCTTTCAACTTAGCAACCATTCTATCCCATTGGGTGATCTTTTCTTTGCCTCTTCTATTCCTCTTAGTTTACACTTCTTTCCACCACAGGGCTGCATGCCATTTTAGCTTGATGTGAGCAACCTTCATTCTCCTTGGATCTGTGATTCAAATTCAAAATTTTGTTCTCTCTCTCTGAGCCAATCCATCAATTCCATAGGGTTCAAGGTTCCTGAGAAGCTTGGAACTTCCATGTTTGTTCCTCTTCCATTTTTTGAGGTAGCTCTCATGAATCATCTTCATCCAGATCTAACTGTCGTTCATCTCCTTGCCCTTGTTCTTTTTCTCGTTCTTTTGCTCCTTGCTCTTCTTCAGCATCACTCACATCACTTCCTTGTGCAAAACCCCTTCTTCTGTCCTCTTCAATAACTCTCAGCAATTCCACAACCTCGTCAAGTATTTGTACCACATTGGCAGCTCCTGCTCTACCTCTTCCAGCCGCTCTTCTGGGAGGCATCTTGACACTCAGGTCAATTAGAACCTATTACTGCAATCTTTTGAGTTGCAATCCTACATAAGCAATTTCTATACTCTACAAACTGGATACAAACCAGCTCTGATACCATACGATGGACTCAAGGATAGGGGGTCAAGTTAATGACAACCTTGTCCTTGCAGCATGGAACCAAGTCACTCTAGCTGTGAACACAACTGAGATACATGCACATTAGCAATACAGATACTGAGCAGACTTTCCAAGGTTCAGAAATGTATAATAACAATCTTTAACTTCATTTCAATTCTTTAAATAAACAATACAAGAAGGAAACATAACTCAGGTATTTTAACAAACACTTAGTCGAATCTTTGAGCTTTAAAATCTCTTGTTGAGCGTGATTACAGCTCTAAAACTTGATTGATTCACTTTATTTGCCTATCTGAAGCCTTTTATTCTTTTTTGTAGCATCCTAATGAAGATATACATTTCTTCCTAGAACATACTGTGATTTTATTCTTTCGCCTGTTAGAGATTTTATATCCTTTGCTGCTTGCGATTTTGTGGGATTGTAAATTGTCTTATGCTTTGATTTGAACTATTTTAGTCTAGCCTTTTTTTACCCTCTATTTTGTGTGTTTCCTCCCTGCTCCTTGTTTTGTTTGCTTCTCCTATTACTTTTTTTCTCTTCCTGTGTCTTTGAAGCTCGTTACATTCTTTTTCTCTTGGTTTCAACACACCGTGGCTACCAAAAAGAACTCTTGAGCAGCTGCAGGAGAGACTTTAGATGGTAAGGCCCAGTTTATAGGAGGAGAAAACATGATAAATTGGTATCCTTAGAAGAGTGCACTCAAATCCCAAATCTTCAAATTATCCATGACTGTGAATGAACTATGCTCACCATTTTTAGGCAGCAACAACTGGAACAATTGAAATAAATAACTAAACTTGAATCATAAATGACAGATAGTCTACAGCTAATGCATATTTGTAAGGCTAACTCTGTATAAATCGCTAATCTCCAAGTCGAATAGAATGCTAGGAAGACTTGAAGTACTTTGCTGCCAAATTAGATTTGACAAATGTTTAACCATGTGCCAGCTAATGCATATTTGTAAGGCTAACTCTGTATAAATCGCTAATCTCCAAGTCGAATAGAATGCTAGGAAGACTTGAAGTACTTTGCTGCCAAATTAGATTTGACAAATGTTTAACCATGTGCACAAGTGGTAAAGGGAAATAAGAACTCTAAACCATGGTCCATCATTTCTAAGCAGCAACAACTTGAACAATTGAAATAAATAACTAAACTGGAATCATACATGACAGACAGTCTACAGCTATTGCATATTTGGAAGGCTAACTCTACACAAATTGCTAGTTTCTAAGTTGAACAAAACACAAAAAGACTCAAGTACTTTGCTGCCAAGGTAGATTTCAATTCTTCATTAGATTTCACAACAAGAATGATGCCATTACCTTGTATAGGCTACATTACCGGATACGCGCCCCCTCCCTTCCCTCCCCTCCCCCTGCCTTGGGAGCGTGGGGGATACGCCCCAAGATACAGGAGCACAGGGATACGCCCAGGGAGCATCCCTGGGCTGCGGATATGCCCGGATACGTCACCTAGACATATCCGAGTGTATCTACAGCCTAGGGACGCTCCCTGGGCGTATCCCCCAGCTCCCGGATGTCAAAAATGTTTTTTATTAAATTTTTTTTCAATTTCGCCCAATGAAAAGTCAAACATGGACTTCAAAATACAATTAAAAACAAGTTAAAGTGGATTCCCAACCCTAAAAGCAACATTCACACTCATTTTATCAAAAATTGCATGAATTTTTTTTCTGGGGCTCCCCCTCGAACCCCTAGGTAGGGGGGGTGAAACAGTCCCCCCTACAACCCCCCTCATGCCGGATGGCTTGTCGTACCGCAAATGATATTGCCAAGGAGATTACAAGATGTCACAACATTACAATTGTTGGAAGTCTGGATATTCACTTCACCTAACACATTGCACATTTGTTCACTCTTGGACTTCAAAATACAGCTATGGATGTCATATTGAAGTTTTTATTTAACTTATTTTGTTTCCTCTATGCATATTATGTGGTTAATTTTACTTATATGGCTATATATATATATATATATATATATATTTGTACGGCCGTATATCCAAAAGTATCCAAACCCCCCAAAAAAAAATCCCATATCCCCATATCCGATTCTCATACCTGTTTCCATATCGGTAATGTAGTGTATAAGCTGTTTTTGTCGAGCTAGTGGATTGGGCTTTTTGTCTTTGCAAGGTTGTCTTGCTAAAACAGTTTTGGAGCATTTTCCAACTTTTTGTTTGACACCAACATGCCCCAAAATTGCGTATTGAGGATTTTACTCAATATTTATGGAATTATCGTACCTTGGCCATTCTTGCCAAGACCTTTTCCATCATAATCCATCTAGAAAAACAACCTATAGTCAATTACCATTTTTTGCTTCTCAAAACTACCAAAGGACTCATTCAATGCTTGATTGGAAGAAAGAGCATATGGAGTTCTTACTATGCATACCTCAATCATGGTTTTTACTTCCTTGGTAGATGTTGGTCTCCTTTGCACTGTAGACTCTTCTCTCCTCTTCACCCCTTCACCATTATTTTAAGACTTAAGAGGTTTGCCAACATCTCTTCTTTCATGTTTAGCTCTTCAATTATGCCCACGAGGAAATCTCAATGGCTTGTCAGTCAAACTTGCAACTCTTGATTTTCATCTTCCAAGTACTGCTACTTCTCTTTGAGCTCTCTGTTCTCCATTTGAACTTGTTGATTTATTTCTTCAATCTCTTGAAGCCTTTCTCTCTTCAAAGCTTTTTCCATGGCTTGATTATGCAACCAAAATCCTGCACTTTTTTGTCAGTGATCAATTATAGAAGCAAATATCCACAAATCTAGAAATGTATTTGCCAACCCTTTTAAGGCACAAGGAAAACATACTATGGTATCCTCTGATCCATAATTGCCCTGGATATTCCAATATATGATTTGCCAACACGAATTTATTGTTACTTATATGTTATATATACAAGACTAAAAGGCTCCAAATTGATTCTTTCTACAGCTCTATGGCTGCCATCTTCATCATACATTTCATTATGAAATTGTGCACATTCTCCCATACATGGCACATGCATTGCATATTTTTTTCATACTCTAACTATGCTACTACCAAACATGTGACTCTTCTCAATTCCACAAAAACAATAGTGCACGAAGAGCATGCTGTGCTTAAACTATATGTGAGAATGAAATTAAGTTTTAAGTTTTAATTGCTGTCACGAGCAAGTGCTATGCTCGCACTCATGTTCAGCTGATTCTTATGCTTTCTTAGGTGCTTGAGATAATAAAATAGTTGCATTCAATGGATACAAGCAAAAAAATGAATCAAACGCACAGAAATGAGAGATAGACACACGGAATTACCCTGGGGAAACCCAATGTGGGAGAACTCCAAAGGAGTGAAGCCAGGATTCTTCATTTCCACTATCTTCTTTGAAGATTTACATGCTTACTACCTTCTTGAGAACTTTAAAGATACCAACAACATATCAACAGTACCCTAATACTTACAGATGCTATGCAACCTACCATGGACTACTCACTTCTTTAACATCCTTGACTGCTGTCCTCAGCCATCTCAGCTGTGCAGTCTTCTTCTATCTCTCAGCTCCCTTAGATCACTCTTAGCATTGCTTCTAAACATCTGGATGAATTGAATGCTTTACTTGACACCTCAAGGGTACATTTATGCAAAGGGATGAGCATATGAGTCAAACAGGAGATCCCAAATGCCAAGGAACTGAAGAGACAGTTTTCTGTCGTTACTCTTCTTGTGCATCTGAATTGGGAAAAATACCACCAGTGGCAAAACTGCCACTTGACACATGCAATTGTCATGACACCTGCAAAACTGTCTCAACGCATTTGAAACCTTCTTATTTTGCTTTGTTTTTGGTGGATCTTCTTTAGCTGTTTATGAGCCCAAGGTGCCCAGGTCACTCTAGAACCTTTTTGCCCAACCCTGTCTTAATGAGGCTATAAACATGCCTGGAGATCTTTGTAGTCATACAAACTGAGAAGCATAGCTGATCCAATCTCAACCGACTGATTTTTGAATGTTTTTTCATGAACCAATTTCGGATCATCAACACTGCAATTTCAGGTCAAAATCACTCTAGCACGCCAAATTGCAATATATCTCTTCTTCAAAAATTTCAACGCAGTCAAAAAAAAAAGTCAAAATAGTCAAACTTCTCAAACTTCATTTGGTTTTTACTTAATCTCTATAATCGTAGTTGTAATAGACATATCTCTACATTATTTAATGCTTAACTATTTTTTTATTTCTATTTTGTGCTCAGCTTGGAGATGCATTAGGTAATCTCATATAATGTAGTGATTGCGGTAGGCATGAATTTGATTGCTGGATTTTGGCCATGGGCATTATCAGTTCCTTTTTTTCTTCTTTCTGTCTTGTGGTTCTTTTAGGGAGATCACGTCCAGTGTGCTTACAATGTAGAAGAGGAATTGGTATAATGACATTTTTAATTGGATTTTTTGGTATGGAAACTATCATAGTGGGATCCTCCCCTTATTAATTCAAGGTATGCTTGTTTTGCCTGAGTCTTTCAATTCCTTTTATTCTTTTATTTTTTCTTCCTTTGTCTAGGAGGTATGAGTTTTGTTTGTTTTGGGGCATGTAATAGAGTGGTACGATTGTTCTCTTCATATCTTTCTTACCGTTTTGCATCTCCATTTCCAATGTTGTCCTATTGAATTTCTCCACTACCTCTTGGGATCCACTCTTTGTTCTGGCTTATTTATTTATTCTCTAGTTTCTTTTCAGAATTCTTTTTGTGCTTTTTAATTTCATATTTTTTTTTCTTAATCTTAATATAAAAGAAAGTAATGTATTACAGATTGATTTTTGGAAAGTCCTATTTGAAAGAAAGTAAAGGTTTAAGGTCGCTTTTCGGTCATGGCCAAATTGAATGCGAATTTGGCTTACGAGACCCCGTTGTGGAAGCCGACAAGGGGATTTCTTTCAATATATTGTTCAAATTTATAGCTTTTTAGGTTTTGATCTGTTGACCAAACTTTCATATGAACAGTATATCACCTGAAGCATGCAGTATGGTAGTGGGATTCAGTCATCCTACATCTGAACTATGCTGTCTCCCAAAACAGTTCTAATATGATTTCCTTGGGTGGTTTCCAACTATTAAGAGATACCCCTTTTGTATCCATGAAACTCTTCTGATTTCACTAAAATGTTCAAACTGATTTTTCTTGTGTCAAACCCCAAATTAGAGAAAGAGGATTGAGTGCTATACTCTGTAAAATTTATATGATAAATACATAGATGAGTCCCATATTCACATTCGATATAAGTTTTGATGGTCGTGCACTTAAATCAGGAGTTTGTTCTGCTTATAAAATGCAAAAACCATATTTCCTGATTTGTATATACCACTTGTCAAATTTACTTATTTTTCATTTTTGCGCTAGAGCTTTGTTTTCCTTGTGCAGTCATGTTTTAGCTTGTTTCTGGTGAATGGTGTTGGCGTTTCCAGGTTGTGGGCACATTATACACTCACCATGAGAAGCTTGTCATTGTTGATGCACAAGCCGATGGTAATGATCGGAGGCTTATTTCTTTTATAGGCGGGTTAGATATGTGTGATGGACGTTATGATACTCCAAGGCATCCATTGTTCAGGAGTCTTATGACTGCCCACAAGGATGATTATCACAATCCTACTTTTTCGGTAAGCCTTCAAATTCCATCTCTTTTTTGCTTCTGTTTATATTTTGTTCTTAACAAAAGCATGCACTGATTCATTTCTGATTACACTTCACTAGGTTGTTGTCAAATCCGTTATATGTTATTCTGTGTATTCACATTTTTTTGCAGTTTTAGGAATTAAATTTCTATTGACTCTAAAAAAGAGGAAAATTACTTTTAATTCTCATTTAATTTTGCTATCATTTTATAAGTATTTTAAGTAAATCAGGGAAATAATAGTTAGTTGAGACTATTGGACATAGTTTCCCTTTGGAAAGTATATAGTTTCTTACTATTTTTGCAATTTAAGAGAAAATAGCTAAAGCATCCGATAGAGTAAGCTTGCCACATTCTTAAATTTTGCAAACACAAGTTACGCTCAAATGTAGCTCATAATCATTACACCACAACCTTGCTACATGTCTGCTGGAGTTATGGGTCACGCTCTTACAAGTGTGCCCCATTACCATTACACCACAATTCCTTGGATATATTATCTTCGATTTTGCTACATGTATGTGTGTGAGATTCTGTATGCCATGGACACATGGAATTTCTCCTTATTCTTTTCTTTTTCATTGTGAGTGATCTATAAACTTTCAAGTTCAAGCTTGCTAGAATTCATAGAAACAAAAGTTGCTGTTCTACTTAGATTCTACTACAAAATGACAGTTCTATTCATTCAAAATTTCAAATGACTTAGAATTAATGCACTATGCTGTTGGAAGATACAATATAAAACCTTAGAATTGAAACATGAATGCAATAAACATGGAACATAACTTTGAACATGGAGACACAGATTTTTGATTTGGAAAACCTTGGGATGGGGAAAAACCAATTGGAAGAGGAAAATGCACCTTTTCCTATCTTCTTATGGCCAAAGATGGATTTAAATGAGATTATTAGAACAAGTACAAAAACTACTATCCTGCTCACAAGCTCTCTCCCTGTTCCTTTCTCCAATCCTTCCTACAAACAATTGCATGCTAACTCTATTCTCCGATGCCTTCTCTGTTTGCATGCCATATTTGTATAGTCCTTAGAGATGTCCTTTCGTGAACTAAAGGATCTCCAACCATCATGGAAACTAAAGAGATACATGTTCTGCTTATACTACGGACAAAACTACACTACGAACAAAACTACTGGTTAATGCAGCTTGGCAGTTACGTAATGGCCACTCTGCAGGAACCAACGGTTATGTAACTTCTGCCTGCATGAAGTGGTGGTTTTGTCACCATGCCTAGAACCCTTCTTAAGACGCTTTGTAGATGATCAAAATTGGGTTTTGATCTTGTTGTTTGATGGATGGATTGTTTTTCTGGATCCTTATGGATTAATGAGTGAACTTTGAATTTAATACTCACTATTATACAACAAACATGGCATCATTGCCGAAAAAATTAAGGTACATTGATAGGTTACATATTAAAAATCCCTAAAAATTGAAAAACAAATATAATAAGAGGATAATGCCTGTGGTTGGCCCAAGTAGGTCAATTTGACTTCATAGTACATCCAAAAAAATAGTATGATGGAGCTAAAATAAAGCCCCAAAAGAAGATACAAGCTAAACAACCAATCTAAAACCACAACAAGAAATATTCTAGCTAACTAGGTGTATGAACTCAAATTGAGTAAACCCTAAACATGTCAAAAGATAGTGACATGCATTACAAACTTTTAAAAAAGCCATGAGAAGAAGACCTATTGCCAAAGAAGAAAGGGTTTATATAAGTTGTGCAAGATGGCCCTAAGCTATATCACATGATGGACGATTGACATCCTCATTATTTGTTGATATCCATGGGAGAATGGTTGGGACGAAGTGGGCCTGGCTAGTTGATCCTTAGGGTTGCAAAGAATGTCTCTCGGAAATGCTTCTAACAACCATGGCAAAATTAGGCACTTCTTGAACCAAGTGGGCTAGGCCTCCACTCTATTTACTAGAGTCTAGTACTTCTCTTACTAACACTACTTCTCCAGATGTGCCCCATCCTACCTAGAGTAGTCATTAAGGATGACGACTCAATATCCAAATAGGGATGGCTGTAAAATAGTATTTTGTACTTGAATAAAGTTATAATAAAAAGCACAAATAAGAGTGTGTTAGGAGTATGATGTGCAATTTTTTTTAGTAATTTTCATTAGGTGCATTGTTCTTGACATGATGGGTTGTTTCCTAACCATCACACTTATTCTTCTATGACTCCTTTGATTCTTTATGGTTGGATTGAGAACACAATTATTGATATGGATTTTCATTTGTTTTCATCGTCGTCTAGAATTGTACAATATATGTGATATTAATGAATAAGACTATTCCTTATTCTATGTGTCCCTGTTGTTCTCTATGTTATGTGGTGGCTATACTCCATTGTGTACACGTGTGACATTCTTGTAGGATAGTATGGGTGTGAATGAAGTTGCCATCCTACAAGAGGTAGAGAGAAAACTAGTGATGCATGTTTGTGAATAATGGAATATTTATCAACTAGTTGATTAGCTTAAGATATACCATTGCATTGAAGGAGAAAGCGATTGACAATTTTTTTATATTTAAACTAAAAATAAAATTATAAAAAATATATTTTTTAGCTTTTCAATTGTATGATTAATATGTTAACATCATTAGACATTCTAAAGAGATGAAATTCAATTAGCATTAAGATCTATGACATTGAACATTGAACGTTGAACAATGAACATTCAACATTGACCATGGAAACTTGAATTCAAAATGGAGTGCAACATTGAAATACAAATATGAAATTGTAAACATGAATATTGATTGTAGTACTATCAATGATCTTGACCACTTCTGACCATTAAGCATACAAAGAAAAGGGAAGATGTAAATAGTTAGGGTTGGAAATAGAGTATATGCTCAGGTGGGTACAAGAAAAAAATATTCCAAATAACATTACAACCAAGACATGGAAATTTATGTATGAGAAATCATTACAAGAGCTGGATTTCCTCTAAATTTAAAACATTAGTGTTGCACACATTTGTTGAATGACATGAATAAATGAAATGCTGAAATGGTTGAAGATAAAAATAGTGTACTATGTATTATCTATGTCCAAATGGCCAAGTGGAAGCAACAAATAAAATATTGTGCTTAAATGTATCATGGCCAAGGAAGGCTAGAAAAAAAATACTTTTAACATTTTTATTTTGAGATTAGGTTTTTTAGTGTAATAAATAGGGTTCTTATGGAATCAATTGCGTAACAAAGTTATTTTCCAATGTTTCAAATCTCACTACTGGATCCATCTTTAGGAAAGCGCAGAGTGAAACCAATACTTGAATATAAAGAAGATATATTAAAATCATAATAATACTTGTGATCCAAACAATAACTTAAAATGGGGGTGGGTGAAGTCGGCAGAGATACAAAGAGGAAAAATATACAAAATAAATTAAAATAATATATATATATATATATAAAACAAATAAATAAATAAAAAATAAAAATATAATAATAACAAAGCCGATGAGAAGTAGTTGGGTTGGTAAGTGGGTTGGTTGTGCCTAGCCCCACCTAAGTTCAAATCTCGTTGGGCGCATGTAGGTCAGATGTGGCTATTTGAGTTGACTTTGTAATTTTAGTGGTCCGTGGTGGCCATTTGTGTTGGTCTAGTGGTTCCTTGTTGTGTCCTAGATTTGGTTCGTAGCTCTAGTCAAAAGCTATTATCAATTAAAAATAATAATAATAATAAATAATTAAATAAATAAAAAATAATAAAAGAAAACAAAAACAAAAATTCTAATTAAAAAAGGAATTGACTAACACGGAGACTTAGGATGGGGTGAGCTTGCAGATTTGGGATTTCCAAGAATGACTCAATTTGAAGCCTTCATCTTTGTTAAGGTTACATGGCCTCTTTTCAATTTCAATCTCTTCTCTGATTTTTCTATCTTTCCAACGACCTTCTAAGGCTAATATTTTGGCATTATCCAAACACATGGAGCGTCTTTTTTTTTATTCATGCTTTGTTGAAACTAATCTTTGAATGTTTCCTTGATATAGGTCTTGAGCATGTTCCTTGAACCTTTTTTGAAAGAATCTAATGGTCTCCCCGATATAGGGATTATCGCATGAGCATTGTATCTCGTAGATCCCTTTGTTAAGCCTAGGTTCTCGTGGATCCTTCGCACTTTTTATTAGCGAGCTCCTAATGGTTTTGATAGGTTTGAAGTACATTCTGATGCCATTTCTTGTAAGAATTCTTGCTAATGTTTTGGAGGTACCTTGAACATATGGTAGGTAAGCTTTCTTACCTTTTGATTGTGTGTTGGTACTAAGATGACCTTGGCATCTTTTGACTTTGTTGAAAGTTCTCTTGATATACCATTCTTGATACTCATTTTTTTTTGGAGCCTTTTGTAGTGTAATGTCCCCATTTTTTTGGAGATTTAAATAATGTTATTACTAAAATAAAAAGTATTTTTAAATACTTAAAAATAAGACAATTAACAGCAAAAACACTTTTTATAAATTCCACTTGAGTTGGGGCCTTTTTAAGTGTCATCGGCACTTAAGGCCTAAAGTGAAATTATAAGGAGTTCCTTTCAATATTTTTAAATTAACTCTTTCCTCCAAATTGGGTGCTACGCTTGGGGGAAAGATATAAGAGGAAAGAAGGATTCATTTGAAGTCATGTTTTTGGATGATATTTCGAAAGGAGTTCAAGTATGTCAAGCTTGATTGTCTTCGGCATAGGTTTTTGGAGAATGTTACCCTCTAAGAGCTATGATGCTCTATAAACGGTGTCTATTAACAACACCTATCTATCGGAAATTGTGCTACACCTTTGCGGATTTATTTAAGAATTTTATCTAATAAAATTGCAGATTTTGGTGGATTGGTGAATTGCTTTGGATGGTCTATTTGCTGGTTTGAAGGGATCTAGGGCTGTAACTAGGGTTTTCAAAACTTTGGGACTACTTTCGAGGGACTTCCCATGGAGGGAAAATTCAATTCTAATTTTGTTTGATAGCTGCTAATTTTATGATCATTTTGAGCTATCATTTGCATTAAAATTCCAAATATTCCAGAAGATATGAATTTTTGAAGTTTCCGCTGTTTGAGGCAAATAATAAATTATTGAGGGCAGCGATTTCATCTTGAAAGGTGGGTGAATTCCTTAGGGCATGCTTGGACTTGTTTGAAGGTGAAAAATCAGGTTTGAGATCATCAATAATACTTCTAATATTTTATGGTATTTTTCCTATCTTTCATGATGCTAATATGAGGGTTTCAATGGTGGATTCTCGAAGAAAATAATTCATAAATAATTTATATTATCTTCCAAGTGGAGCGATTCACCTTGGGGAATGTTTGTAGGCATTGTGGGGTGCTACTTGACCTTAAAACATGGTAATTTGATCTCTATAATTTCTGCTTATTTTTATGACTAATAACATGTTTTGGCGAATTATATAAGGGTTTGGACATGCATAATCATCAGTAATTTTTGCTGTTAACTTTTTGAGTATAGCGATTTGAATGGAAGGGTTTTTGGAGTGGATTTGGGCATCAAACAAGGGGTGTTTAAGTCCAAGTCCTTTGGCAATATTTTTAGTCTATTGTTTGAAGTGTTTGTAAGGGTTTTAAGGCGTTTGGCGCTGATATTAGAGGGCTGCCAGCCAATAAAAAAATCAGACTTGAAAGGAACAGCAAAAACATATTTATTACTGCATTTAGTAGATCAAGTGGTTGCTGGTTTATTTTAGAATTACAAGTTTATTTCAAGTTTGTTTAAGGATATGTTGGAAAACATCTATTTTGGTTTTCAGTCCATATTTGGGGACATTTTAGTGGTATCAGAGCCATATCTTGGCTAAACCGTGGGGTGAAAATAAGAACAAGGAATAGAACATGGAAGCCATGAAGAGGAATTGGCTTCACAGTGCAGGTAGAAGTCTAGGGAACTTATGCCAACCGGAGGAAGATGTAATCAACACCTTGAAATAAATAGAAAAGATGTTATCCAAGATGAGTCAATCATGATATGAATCCATGAGATGGGTGGTACAGCATTCAATGACTTACTTGGTTCAACATAAATTCTTGAGAGACACAAATGAAGAGGTAAGACTTTTGGTTATTAGTTGTGTCAATGAGATTTTGAGACTAACTGCTCTCAAGGTTCCTTATAGTGATGAAATTGTGGAGATATTTCTACTGATTGTGGAGAGTTTCCGAGGTCTTGAGGATAACATGGGAGACTTCTTTGCTAGAAGAGTCACATTGCTAGAGACTGACAAATTTCAGGTCATGTGTTTTAATGTTAGATTTGGAATGTGATGAGCTTGTTGTTGAAATGTTTCAACATTTTCTTGCAGTAGCTTGTATGAATCCGACCCAAAATGTTGCAAACCATATGCATAAAATCATAGTTTGATACTCAAGGAAAGTGATGGTCTTTCCAAACCTTTATTGTCTACTTTATTGGCAGGTTTGTGGTTAAAAAAGGAAAAATTTCCAGCAGCACATATGATGTTTGAAAACATTGTTAAGGAGTGTGAAGAGGAGCTAAAGCCCTATTTGATAATGGAGCATGTAGAGGAAAAGAAAGAAGGGACAGTCCTTCATGAGGCCTCCTATGAAGGAATCAATGAAACAAAAAAATCAGAATTTGATGTGCAGCTCACAAGACTGCAAGTTGATAATGAAAAGAAGGAAGAACTGATTGGGGCAGCCACTTGGAATGAGGAAACAAACAAGCCTCAAGATGATCAATTGGAGGGTTGGGTTGAAGAAGAGGAAGGTAAGGATTCATTGTATGTTCCTCATACCTTATTCTTATACTATTTTGCTTGTCATAAACATTGTGCTAAACATAACAATGAGATGAAGGGCACTCAATGGGGAAGAAAATTCCTCCAAGCAAAAGAGCATGACAAGTATCCATCATGGATATGGGATCTAGGTGAGTTCTACAAAGGTAACATTGCTAATAGGTCATGTTGGGGCAACACAAAGAAAGGGATTGGCAAAGATTATCATGGTCCCAGGATCATAGTGACTGTTGTTCTTAGCATTTTCAATTTGTTCTCCCTACACATGGGTTTTGATTTAGTTGATGAAAAAGGAAATGTGAGTTATAGGGAAGAAGATGTTGTGTGGGCAAAGAGAGGCAAGCATGTTAATCTCAAGCTAAGGTATGGAGATTTTCTAGATTTGTTTTCATCACTAAATTATGGTCATCATGGGCAACATGCCAAGATGGATGTTAGAGGCCTTAATTTCAATATGGTTGCTAAGTTCTTCATACTATACATCCAAAGAAAATTCATAAGAGATCACACATGGAGTATAGTGAATTCTAACAATTTTGTGAAGGGCCAATACACTCAATTCATGAGTCACTCATCGGAGCCAAATCATAAGCTTGCTACCATGCAAGAGGTTGCATTCATTAAGTTGAGAGATTTTCATTTTGAAGCTACTTTTAAAGAATTTTCAATCACATGGTGTGAAGCGAAGTTCAAGGGGAATGTATTGCTTCAAAAAACCTTTAATATTGCAAGTAGGAAGATTGTTGCCATCATCATTTTCGGGCAGCCCAACAACTTGTATGCAGTCCTACAAGTAAGTTTAGTCATACATTGGGATAATCTTTCATTTATTGATATTGTTGGAGCACTTTTAGCCACTACTTGGTGGGTTCTAGCAACCGTTATTATAATTTTGCATGAGATGATGCATTGCTACAACCATATGTGGGTGAACATCAACAAACCTTGGGTAAGGGCAACAAGGACAGGAAGGAAGGCTACAAATTTTGAGTTGGAACAGCCACCTTTCCTTGTGAACCTTCATCTTATAGCTGGTTTGACAAAGAGGTTGAAGGTTGGAGAGTGTCATTCTTCAAAAGAGGACAACAAAGTGGCTAAAAACAGGTGTAGACAGCCCTCAAGGTATGTAAAAGAACATCAAATTCATTGTTACATGAGCCTAATGAATTCTGAAATTGAAGATGCCAAGCAACGGTATGGAAGGACTAATTTCCAGCTTGCAAGAAGTGAAAATAGGACTGAATTTTACATTAAAGAAAGATCTAGTTGGTATGCACAAAAATCAGTATTATGTGTAAAATTTCAGAACTGTTTGTGCTTGGAAAATCCTGAATTTTTATTGAAAAATCAAAGATTATATTTGTTGGGGAAATTCTGGAAATGAAGAGGAGAGTTGGCCCTTTATTTTTGATGAGAAGTTGAATTTTGTAAAAGGGGAAGTTGCTCCAAGTTCTCAACTCATTAAAGATAGGAAGCATGGTGGTAAAAGGCAGCCAAGGAAAAAACAAGGAGCATTCAAGAGGGCACCAATACAGGTTGTTCACATCTCCATGGTATTCCCATACAAGGTATGTTTCTAAGTAAGTTCAATTTTTTTTGCTATTTGCAAATTGAGGAGACATATTTTTGTGTCGGAGAGAGAATGGCATGGCACAAGGAAGATCCTAAGAGGGTTTCAGATGCATGCCATGGTAACTTGTTCTCCATGGCTTGCTTTCAAAGGGAAATATTCATAAGAAGCAGCACTAACATACAATTCAGTTTTGATTATTTTGATGGCCCTAGCTCTTTTAGCATGATGTTTGAATTCATAAGGGCTTCCTTGAAAAGTATAGGCATAAAAAGCTCATTAGAGGTCAACTTGCTAATGAATGAGTTGACAATATGGGAGAGTAATGACAACTGTTTTCAGTTGCATAGGGCAGCGTATGTTTGGGACAAAGAGTTGTTTAAAAAAAATGTAGTTGGAAGGCTAATTGGGAAGGTGTTAGGGGCTTGTGGCTTCTTAGCAACAATAGGTACATATATGGCAGCTACACATGGGGGCATGAGAGGCCTATAGAAAACTATCATGGCACTAACAACATTTGGGGGCAGCCCTCAAATCACAATTACAACAATAGAAGGATTCAGATTGAGGTATTCATTCCTTGGGAAACATATACAAGAGTGGTTTTCATTGTGGGATGTGTTGGCAAGGTGGAATGGCATTCATTATCCATTTGGGGTGTGTCACGCTATGCTTTTTGGCAAAAGTCATTCCACTTAATAGGTATAGGAGCAAGGATTTTTGAGCACTACAACAAGTTTCACCACTTGGACATGGTAATTGGGCATATGAGCTTGTATTTACTTGAGGGCAAACAAATTTGGGAAGGGAGGACTGTAATGTCTTTTTTTTTTGGAGATTTAAATAATATAATTGCTAAAATAAAATATATTTTTAAATACTTAAAAATTAGGCAATTAACAAAAAAAACACTTTATCTTATAAATTCCACTTGACTTGGGGTCTTTTTAATGGTCATGGGCACTTAAGGCCTAAAGTGAAATTATATGGAGTTCCTTTCAATATTTTTAAATTAACTCTTCCCTCCAAATTGGGTGCCACGCATGGGGGAGAGATATAAGAGGAAAGAAGGATTCATTTGAAGTCATATTTTTGGATGATATTTGGAAAAGAGGTCAAGTATGTCAAGCTTGATTGTCTTCGGCATAGTTTCTTGGACAATGTTACCCTCCAAGAGCTATGATGCTCTATAAACGACGTCTATTAACACCACCTATCTATCAGAAATTGTGTGACACATTTGAGGATTTATTTGAGGATTTTATCTAATAAAATTGCAGATTTTGGTGGATTGGCAAATTGCTTTGGATGGCCTATTTGCTGGTTTGAAAGGATCTAGGGCTATAACTAGGGTTTTCAGAACTTCGGGACTACTTTTGAGGGACTTCCCATGGAGGGAAAATTCTGATTCTAATTTTTTTTTATAGTTGCTCATTTTGAACTATCATTTGCATTAAAATTCCAAAAATTCCGGAAGATATGAATTTTGAAGTTTCAACTGTTTGAGGCAAAAAATAAATTATTAAGGGCAGCGATTTCATCTTGGAGGTTGGGCGAATGCCTTAGGGCATGCTTGGACTTGCTTGAAGGTGAAAAATCAGGGTTGAGATCATCAATAATACTTCTAATATTTTATGGTATTTTTCCTATCTTTAGTGATGCTAATATGAGGGTTTCAATGGTGGATTCTCAAAGAAAATAATTCAGAAATAATTTATATTATCTTCTAAGTGGGGCGATTCACTTTGGGGAATGTTTGTAAGTATTGTGGAGTGCTACTTGACCCTAAAACATGGTAATTTGATCTCTATAATTTCTGCCTATTTTTATGACTAATTACAACATGTTTTGGCGAATTATATAAGGGTTTGGACATGCATAATCATCGGTAATTTTTGCTGCTACCTTTTTGAGTATAGCAATTTGAATGGAAGGGTTTTTGGAGTGGATTTAGGCATCGAACAAGGAGTGTTTAAGTCCAAGTCCTTTGGCAATATTTTTAGTCTATTGTTTGAAGTGTTTGTAAGGGTTTTAAGGCATTTGGAGCTGATATTAGAGGGCTGCCAGCCAATAAAAAAATCAGTCTTGAAAGGAACAACAAAAAGGTATTTATTACCGCGTTTAGTAGGTCAAGTGGTTGCTGGTTTATTTCAAAATTGCAATGTTTAAAGATTTGTTGGAAAACATCTATTTTGTCTTTAGTCCCTATTTGGGGACATTTCATGTAAGTGTCTCTCTTCATTTCTTAAGTGTTCAAGATTAGATATTCAGAGGCCCCGTGTGTATAAAGTCTTCAATACTCCTTTTTTTTGAGATTGGTGGTGATGGGAATCGGCTTGGATATAAACATTTGTATGTGTTTTCTTTCTATAAACTTGTTTAGATAAGGTACCATCATCTTTTCGCATGATATTAATAAGTATAAAATCAATTAGTAAGTATAAAATCTTCTCAAGTATAGTCTTCAGAACTCCCATTTTATGAGATTGGTAGTGATGGGAATTGGCTTTGATGTAAACATCTATATGTGTTTTCTTTCTATAAATTTGTTTAGATAAGGTACCATCATCTCGTCGCATGATAAGGACGACAAGGAACAAAAGACAATGGTTATCCTCTACCTCCATTGTGAACTTAATATGCTCAGATAAGGAGTTTAAATGACTTAGGAATTCCATCAAAGTGTTCATACCATGTGACCATTTCACATTAGTATCATCTACAAATTGATACCACTAATCAGGTTTCAAAGGTGAGGAATCTATGCCAATTTTCTCAAATCTTTCCATGAATAGATTAAAAATAATAGGGGAGAGAGGAGAGCCCATTGCTATGCCTTATATTTGTTCATAAATAATACCTTGAAAACTGAAATAGGTAGATCTGAGGGAGAATTCAAAGAATTTTACTACGATGGTAGTTTCATCATCAATTATTTCTCTAACAACTTCTAAGGCCTCATCTAATGGGATTTTTGTGAAGAGAGAAACAACATCAAAGCTTACTAAATTGTCATTATCATTGAGTATTCTATTGACCACAATATTGACAAAATCATTAGTCTTGAATGAAGGAGGGAGTGTTGCTCACTATTTGTTTTAATTTCTTTTCTAAGTAATTGCAAGCTCATAAGTTGGAGAACTAATAGTGTCCACAATAGGTCGGATGGGATTGCCAGGTTTGTGAATTTTGGGTAGCCCATAGATTTAGGGCATGACAAGGTTTTTGGGAACTAGATTTCTTTTCAAATCATTACTTAGGGAGGAACTTTTGATCAAATTTATAACCTCTCTAGTTACCTTTTTTAGGTGGTATTTTTGTATAACCCTATAGCTGCAACTGTTATCAAGATGGTCTCTCATTATGTCAAGGTAGGCATCCATATCCATAACTACTGTTGTGTTTCCTTTATCTACTTTTAGGATGATGATGTCTTTTTTATCATTGAGTTGCTTAAGTGCGAGTTATTCTTCTTTTGCGATGCTTATCTTGGGTGGTTTAGCTTAATGAAGAGTAATGGTATAGTCTTGCCTAATTTCTTCGGCAACATGCAAAGGTTAAGCTCTCAATTGCACTCTCTATACTAACCTTAAAATTCCAACCTTCAGTGGACATTATTTGTTCTCCAACTTATGAGCTTGCAAGTTATTTAGCAAATAAATTAAAACCATTAGAGGGAAACACTCCCTCCATTAAAGACAATAATGGTTTTATCAATATTGTGGCCCATACCAAATTTAATGATAATGACATTTTAGTAAGCTTTGATGATGTCTCTCTCTTCACAAAAATACCATTAGATGGGGCCTTAGAAGTTGTTATAGAAATAATTGATGATGAAATTGCCAGCATAGTCAAATTCTACCTTAGATCTACCTATTTCAGTTTTCAAGGTGATATTTATGAACAAACAAAAGACGTAGGAATGGGTTCTCCTCCCCTATTATTGTTAGTCTATTCATGTAAAGATTTGAGAAAATTGCCATTGATTCCTCACCCTTGAAACCTGAATAGTGGTATCGATTTCTAGATGATACAAATGTGAAATGGTCACATGGTAATGAGCACTTTGATGGAATTATTGAGTCATTCAAACTCCTTATCTGAGCATATTAAGTTCACAATGGAGATAGAGGTATAAATAGAGACATTTTATACTTGAGAAGATTTTATACTTATTAATATCATGTGAAGAGATGATGGTACCTTATCTAAACAAGTTTATAGAAAGAAAACACACAGATGTTTATATCAGAGCCGATTCCCATCACCACCAATCTAAAAAAAGGGAGTATTGAATACTTTATACACACGAGCCCTCAAAATATCTAATCCTGAACACTTAATAAATGAAGAAACCTACAAAAGGCTCTAAATAAAAATGGTATCAAGAGTGGCATATCAAGAAAATTTTCAACAAAGTCAAAAGATGCCAAGGTCACCTTAGTACCAACACACAATCAGAAGGTAAGAAAGCTTACCTACCACATGTTCAAGGTACCTCTGAAAAATTAGTAAGAATTCTTAGAAGAAATGGCATCACAATGTACTTTAAGCCTATTAAAACCATTAGGAGTTCCCTATGAAGTGCAAAGGATCCATGAGAACCTAGATTAACGAAGGGATTGATGAGATATTGATGAGACCGGTAGATCCTTTCCAACAAGGTTCAAGGAACATGCTCAAGACCTACATCAAGGACACATTAAGAATTCAGTTTTGGTAGAGCATGAATAAAAAACAAAACACTCCATGCATTTGGATGATGCCAAAATATTAGCCTTGAAAGGTCGTTGGAAAGATCAAAGAAGCAATTGAAATTGAAAAGAGCCTCCGTGACCTTAATAGAGATGAAGGCTTCGAATTGAGTCATTCTTGGAAACCCCTTATGCGCAAGCTTGACCCATCTTAAGTCTTGGTGTTAGTCCATTCATTTTTTAAATTATTTTATTATTTATTATTTTTTAAATTTATTTTATTGATTTTTATTTATTTATTTTATTTTATTCTATTTAATTCTATTTATTTATTTATATTTATATATATATACATATACATATATATATATACACACACACACACATACACACACACACACACACACACACACACACACATATATATATATATTATTATTTTTCTTGTATTTTGTAAATTTATTTTATTTTAATTTTATCATTATTATTTAATTTAATTTTCCTTTTTTGATTATTTATTTATTTAATTTAATTTATTAATATTTTATTTTTATTTTTTTTGTTATAATTTCATATTTTATACTAATCAATATTACATTTTATTTTATTTCATTAACTTATTTTATTTTAAATTAAATTTTTCATTTAATTTAAATCTATTTTATTATATCATTATTATGTTATTTTATTATGATTAATACTTTATATTTATTATTAATTGTATTTTATATGTATATATAATATATAATTTTATTTTTATTTTATTCTATTTTATATATTTTTATTTCTCTTTATATATCTGCCAACTTGTCATGTTCCCTTTTTCCCATAAAGTGTAAAATAATAAAGTTAATATTTTAAGTCGTCTAAATGACTTACTTTTTATTTTATTAAAAAGTGAACTTAATATTACTTTATTATTATTGAAAATAAAAAGTATTTTTAAATACTTAAAGTCAATTGATAATATAACGAAGTCTGACAAAAGTAACATTATGTTATTAAGGCAACTTATGTTATTTTTATTAAAATAAAGGAGACTTGTTATTTTAAGTGACTTAATGCTAAAATAGAAAATAAGAAAGTCACTTTATAAATTAGAAATACAAAATCCCACATGGAGCACCCAACTTGGTAAAAGGTAATAAGAGGCTATAAAAGGAGGTTTGGAGGATTCATTTGGAAGATCTCTTTTTACACATAAGAACACAGTGAGTTTGAGCATTTTCTTATACTTTTGCTTCCGAGGACGAAAACCCTCTTCAACATTCAGATTTGGGGACGAAAACCCTCAATGTTTTTTTGGTGGCTTCACTCAAAGGTCACATTTCAACACAAATTCAGGTCATCAAAATTAGGGCATCATTCTCTAAGGTGGCAACATTCCAAGGCATCCTCCAAGGCTGGCGTAGGGGTTTTGAGAGCAGGTTTGAGGGCTTATTGCATGCTGATGTCACCTTTTGAGGTGGCTGTACCTTATTCCTTTGCATTCTTCGTGTTCTGACACTTGGAATCAGTTGATCTATGCTTGGATCACTGGGATCAGTCAACGGAATTCATCTTTTCAATTATTTTTGCATTTGTATAACTAAATGTGTTTTAATTAATTTCCAGCTTGAAAATAAAATAAAGTAAATCAGATTTGATGTATGTTGGGTTTCTGCACTTGAAATAAAATATAGTTTCCAGTTTTAAAGGGATTATCAAAGTGTTCTACTATTTTATAAAATTTTCCAATAGGGTTTTGGATAAAAATCAGTATTTTCAGATCTGCCCTAAGGGGATATTTCAGAATAAAATTGCAATTTTTAGAGGGTTTTCAAAATTTGGTTCATTTTCTATAAAGGTTTGAAATAAAAATTTAGATTTAATTAATTTTGCCCTAGAGTTTCTGGTAAATCGGGAATTGTTTAAAATTGTATGATTAGGGACACTTTAGTGGTATCAAAGCCATTTTATTGCTAGCTAGTGAACCACGGGGTCACTACATAAGGATATTATGGTCAATTTTTTATTTATACAAAACCCTTCCAACTGAGCAACTGAGATTTGAACAAATATCTCTTTTACAAACTTTATGGAATTGATGGAGTCATGGAATAGAAAAGGGCACTATGAAGAAGTGTGGTCAGATAAAGGGAAGAGAGAGTCAAGGTCCAAACCTCAAAACCCTATTGAGGAGCAAAAGGAATTCCACATGCAAGTGGAAAGTGAAGGATCTTCAATAGAAAGAGGTACGACTTCCGATAAACAAAATGTTTCTATTGACAATGTAAAGGAAGAACATGCATTACATGTTGAATGCCAAGTGTCCAAGATTGAAGTTGTTCTAGCCCAAATAACATTACATGTTGAATGCTGAGTATCCAAAATTGAGGATGTTTTAGCCCTCAAAGCACTTATCAATCTTCCAAGCATTACAAGGTTTAAGTCATTACCGTATGAGATTGATTTTCAGAGTAACTATAGTGATGAGCATGTAAGTAAGGAGAATGTTTCAGTTAATGTCATTAATTCAGAAATTTTAAATTACAAAGATGGTTGTGTTAAGACAAATCTCTCAAAAGCTCCCACTTCTAAATCAGAAAAAAGAGATAAGCAATTTGATTACAGCCCAAGGTATGAAAAGGAAAGTCATATTTCATATTAGTTATTTAATACTATGCCATTTCAGGTTTGGTGTCATCATGGAAAGCACTCTAAGAATGTAGAGAGGGTGAAGGATACAACTTGCAATTAAAAATACAGGTATCCTTTTGTTTTAGTTCAAAATGGGCTATGCATCAAAGTATGGGATCTGGAATTTGCAAGATGGTTCAAGCATTGCTTGAGGTGTTAGCAGAGATTCATGGAAATACTCTAGAACATGCTAATTACAGGGATAGCTTGCACAGTGGAGAGTACGAATAGGCGCAAAAGAGACGACAATATTACCCACCATCTACGATGTACAAAGATGCACCTAAGAGCAAAAAGAAACAAATGTTAACAGAAGTTGGATCATAACTAGTATTGCATTCGATAACATAATAAAGTAAAACAGAGTACTCACTACGCATAAACCATAAATAAAAGAAAAGGAAAAACATAACAGAATGATTCTATTAATCTCTATCAACATATTGAACCAGATTCTATTACATCAAAGTGCTATATATAGTCTTTTACAATTCTATTGTCTCTTTACATTCTAGCCTTTCGAGATACAAAAGGAAAGACTCTTTGCATTATTCTATTTATCGATTTGGTTTACAAGGCCGAATACATACAAAATACAAAATTATACACTTCGTACACATGTCCATCTATTATACTTCGCGGTTTTACTAAGCTTCATTTTTTGTCCAACATGAGGACAATCAATCTTTGGGAAGAGTGGACTGTCATGTCTCCTTTTTCCCATAAAGTGAAAAATAATAAAGTTAATATTTTAAGTTGTCTAAGTGACTTACTTTTTATTTTATTAAAAAGTGACAACTTAATATTACTTTTTTATTATTAGAAATAAAAAGTATTTTTAAATCTTAAAGTCAAATTGATAAGTTAATTAAGTCCACCAAAAGTAACTCTCTGTTATTAAGGCAACTTATGTTATTTTTATTAAAATAAAGGAGACTTGTTATTTTAAGTGACTTAATGCTAAAATAGAAAATAAGAGTTACTTTATAAATTAAAAATATAAAATCCCACATGAAGCGCCCAACTTGTGAAAAGGCAACAAGAGGCTATAAAAGGAGGTTTGGGGGATTCATTTGGAGGATCTCTTTTTACACATAACAACACACATAGTGAGTTTGAGCATTTTCTTATACTTGAGCATTTTCTTATACTTTTGCTGGTGTAAGGGTTTTGAGAGCAGGTTTAGCAAGTTTGAGGGCTTATTGCAGGCTGACATCACCTTTTGAGATGGCTGTACCTTCCTCCTTTGCATTTTTCGTGTTCGGGCACTTGGAATTAGTTGATCTATGCTTGGATCAATGGGATCGGTCAACCGAATTCATCTTTTCAATTATTTTTTCATTTGTATGACCAACTGTGATTTAATTAATTTTCATATTGAAAAGAAAATAAAGTAAATCAGATTTGATGCATGTTGGGTTTCTGCACTTGAAATAAAACATAGTTTCCATTTTCAAAGGATTTATCAAGGTGTTCTACCTTTTTTATGAAAAAATTCAATAGGGTTTTAGATAAAAATCAGTTTTTTCAGATCTGCCCTAAGGGTATATTTCAGAATAAAATTGCAATTTTTAGAGGGTTTTCAGAATTTGGTTCATTTTCTTTAAGGGTTTGAAATAAAAATTTAGATTTAATTAATTCCGTAGGGTTTCCGGTAAATCCGGAATTGTTTAAAAATGTCTGATTAGGGACACTTCACAACTTCACCCCCCTTTCAAGTTTTTGTTTGTATCACAAGTACTATTTAGGATATTGATGTATCGTCTTCATATTCAAGCATTGGCTTCAATCTGCTCTTTCCTGAAAATGGATCCAGTAGTAAGATTCAAAATGTCAAAAAATAACTTTGTTACGCAGTTGATTCTAGAAGAACCCTATTTAAACTTTTAATAGTTTTATGGGCATGTCGAACAACCTATAAAGGTATAAGAGATAATAATTTTTTTCAATTTAGAAAATGTGCAGGCAAGAGATGATTTTTATAATTGGTTTTTACTTTTTTAATTGCAAGTGTGTAATTAGTTATGGCATCTGAACTTTCAGATGATGAAATTTTGCAAGAATGGCTTCATACTCTTTACGTAGTTGGATGAGTAAAGGCTGATGGGTCTATGGTCGATATAGGTTATGAAGCAAAGGTGTAAAATCTGAGTCCTGACATGAAGAGCTTCTTCAAGATGATTTTGAAATTTGTTATGATAGTCCTTTACTACCCTAGTAAATCTGCAATACAACCTGGAAAAAAGAAAATCTTGTAAGGTCTTTATATAGTTGTATAAGTCTTCGATAATGGTGCTGTCAATTTACAAAATTTGGATGAAATAGTCCATGAAATATGTAAATTCATCCAAGTCTTACCATTCTTGAAAGGAGATTACAGTCATTTTTCTTTAGAAAATGTTTATTGCTGCTCCCAAATCTAAGGAGGACCTCTAAGTATTTCAGGATTTACATGGAAGGATAGAAGACTTGTTGGATCATGTAAATGGTCCATATAGAATATCACTAATAAAAATCACAAGCATTCTTAGTTTCAATTAAAAAAGGAGAATTAAATGAACAATTTATTGTTCTCGCATGAAAATTATTTAATAAGGAAACACTGAAGAATAGATAGTGCAAATACTAAACAAGTAATATTTGCTATAAAGGAATGACTTGAACACAATATTTACCAATGTCTCAACTAATGATATGTAAATAATAATGCATTTATATGACATTGCTCTTGGCCTTGATCTATAATAGTCAGATTAATACCTAAATTATTTTTATATTCCAACATCCACCATTAGTCATATAAATTAACATTTAATGCTAACACAATGCACTTGTGATCATCCTATTATACCCACTTAGCTCATGCCCAATTCCTCTGCTCTATGCCGCTATTCCTCTATCTCTATGCAGAGAATCCCTAACTTGAGCCAACTTTGATACATAATTCTTCCTAATCTTCACTCCAAACAGCCTAAGCTCATCCTTTGACTAATTCACACTTCTAGCTTAGCTGCCTCTACTTCTTGGACAAGGCCGCTCCTTCAAGACTATCTCGCCCGTTGGTATAATGTGATTCCATCAGTCGTATCCTCCCGCCAAATATCGGCTAATTTCTCAAATTCAAAATCACTTAATGGGTCGTCTCGCACTTTTCACAAGCCCCATCTGAGGAATTTTTCAAGAGATCACTATAAAGCCACATTTCAAATCATTCTGCACACAAGAGGCTCACACATGGAAAAACACTAGAACATCTAATTGCACATTGAGGAAAAAACATCTATTCTTCCCAATTCAAAGTCCACACAACCCTAGTAACCTTGAGCTAGGTCTGCATATACCTCAAATGTCACAAGTCACGGTTGAAACACTTAAGGACCCTAGGATTTGCACTAGCATCTAGCATTACACTAGTCTTTCACACACACCACCATAGCATGAGAGAACTACATGGAGTTTGATCCCTCTTCAAAATATTGGTGTGTAAGCAATGCTCAACACAGTGGGGTGTTGAGGTCAAGCACAATTTCAATTGCTAACCCATTTTCTCCCATTTATCCTATTTATTGCTCATTGTTTATCAAGCTAGGGTTTCAAGTGAAGAAGGCACACAATAGATTTTGCAACAGATCGCGCATCATAGAACACATACATAGGACCAACAACCGACATCGCACAGGCCCAAATTCACATAGAAGGCAAAAACCCTACTAGATGTTGGCGCTCCCTATGGACCACCGTGCAAGCCAGCCCTGCCTAATTAGCGCAACCTTGTCCAGAGATCAAGCGAAGCTTTGTCACTGATTAGGAGTCATCACATATAGTCACACAATCAGATCTACAGTCTTTGTCTTAGTCTTGCACTGTCAGATTTCTAGCTAAGTAGTTTGTCCATTTTCTTTCCCATTTTAACATCTTTAAATATTTAGCAAGTTCCAAATTAGTAATACTTAGTTTATTGCGTATCTTAATATTTTGATTTTACGTAGAAGT
Organism: Torreya grandis; assembly: GCA_037957365.1. Classification (NCBI taxonomy): domain Eukaryota; kingdom Viridiplantae; phylum Streptophyta; class Pinopsida; order Cupressales; family Taxaceae; genus Torreya; species Torreya grandis. Next base: position 7,845,431 of record JARHVA010000094.1, on the reverse strand, counting down.
TTGTCATAATTAGCATCCAAGCAGTTTGCTTATTTCCCCAATTTTGATACAACACCCCATAAAATTGATTTAGGTGGGGTTTAAAAAAAGATCTAATGATGACTCAAAAGTGAACATAGTGGTGACTCACAAACGAACACAATGACGACTCGCAAATAACCTTTATTATCCATTCCAACAGTGTTTATTTGGACCTTGTAGTCCTCTCTCTTCATCGTCTTTTTTGTATAATCTTCGACTGTTTCAGAATATCTAATGTCTTTAAGAGCTTCCGATATGCTGCAAGGATCTTGTCCTATGCTTGCTGAAGTAGTTGTTGTGAACTTGGAGCTGCGCCCTGAATCGAAGACGTGCGTGAAATGGCTAGTCCTCTATCTGGCTGAAACAATGGGATCCTCTCACGAGGGTGGGTGCCTCAATGGTGAGAAGAACCTCTAGAGAAGGTTGGTTCCTGTATGATGTATCAATGAGGATCTCTACTCTATGTTGCGGACTACCATGGAAAAGAGAGAAGGAAACTTTAAGGGGAAATTCTACCTAAAAAGGGTGATACACCAGAAGATTGATCCACTCAACTTGGGACCTTGAACACTGAACAAACAAGGGAAAAGAAAGACCTTCGATTTCAATCAATCACTTATGCATAAATATTTCATGAAGAGGTTCGATTCAATGACCAAAACATGAGGGAAAACGATGGAGAGAGGTCTGACAAGACACTTTGCAGCCACCTAACATCCACTTACAGCTTCAACAAAAGACGTAAAGAACACTGAACATGCCCTGCATAAGGATAATCTAGCAACTAGATATGAATCAGAATCTGGGAAGGGAGAGAAATCTACCATTTATGCAAATTGCAGAAGAAATATACACTATGCCAGCACTTGAAATCTGAAAGTATAGTCCTATTGATTGAAGAGGTTACACAACTCACCAATGGCAGAGTCTGGTCTAACCAAGAGAGGGATGGATTATTTTTAAATCAAGGTTGAAAGCCATTTTATAGAGAATTACAAAAGCCAAAGATTGGTGTTGAAAAATTGAAGAGAAGGATTTACTTAGGTTAACTCAAGGCTGACTTGGCCTTTCCATTAAATATGTTTTCTTTTTTGTCTTTGCATGAAGCTTCTTGCGCTTGAGGAAGTGAACTTGTTTTTGTTCTGAACTGCCCACCTCTCTTTACATGGAAATCCACGCCATTGTCAATTTTAGAACTCTATGTGAGTTGCTTAATGTCGAGTTGGAACGTTGAAAGGCTGAGTTGGCCGTTTGATGAGCTGAGTTGGACAAAGAGATTATCCTCCTTCGCATGGAAAGCTCCTAGTGGATGTGGCGTTTAACAATTAGTCAACTCTAAATCTGAAACAGTCAACTCGACATTCGAATTTGGAACTTCGGTTGAAACTGAGTTGGACCTTCGGATGAGTTGATCCGGAGATGAACAGGACTTCGACAACCAGTCAACTAAAGCTTTGACCGGTGTTCGAAAATAGTCCTTGCTTGCATGTATTTTGTCCTATTCTGGTCTGCCTGTTCATGTCTATTTCTGGCGGGATTCTGTATTTGGATGTATTAGTCTATATTTACTTCGTTTGGTCTTGTTTCAACTTTTTCGAAGCTTTGGATTTCCTTCGAAATTTATGCTTTTGGTTTCATTTTGCCTCGGGTTTATTTCCTCGGGCCTGTCTTTGGACTTTCCTGTGGCAACTTTTCTGCATAATCCTACAGACTTATGGCCCCCACCTTTCCTTCAGCGTTTATGCTTGCCAATTATCCCAAACTTGTTCCTGCGGACTTTTCTGTGTTTGGACTTTCCCTCTGAATGATTTCCGTCGGACAAATTGTCCACTTGAATTGTCCTTGTCTCTGTTATATCCTCCAAAGTATTCCTTCAGACAAAAAGTCCAAATGAATTCCTTCAGACTTTTTTCTTGAAGGATATACTTCTTTTCTTTTCCTTTGCTCGGGCTTTTGTTTTGTCGGGTTTTCTCTTTTTTGGCTTACTCCGAATTTCTTCGGACTTTTTGTCTGAAGGAATTCCTTCGGACAAAAAGCCCGAAGGAATTAATCCTTCAACGTTTGCTCTTTGGCTTTTCCTGTCAAGTCATTTTCCTGCGGACAAAATGTCCGTAGGAATTATCTTGGTCTCTTCCTTTGGCCTTCGGAATTCTTCTTCGGACTTTAAGCTTCTTATCCTTTCGAGTTGTTTGTGTCCATTTCCTTCAGACAAAAATCCAAAGGAAACCATGTGTTTTTCTTTTATTTGGATAAATCTCCCGAAAGAATTCTTTCGGACTTCTGTCTTGACCCTTTATTTTATTTTGGCATTCGTCTTCAGACAAAAAGTCCGAAGCTCGACCACTTTGTTCTCTTCTTTCTTTCGGGCAAAATACCTGAAAGAATTGCTTCGGCCTTTTGCTTGAACCATTCCCTTGTTTAAATCTGAACCTTTCCAAATTGACCTTCGAGCTTCTCGACAAAGACTTTCCCGAAGGGAAGAAGACCCTTCGGGCTTTCTGTATGTCCCTTCGGCAAATGGAGAACTCTTTCTATTTTACATTGGTCCCTCGGTAAAATAGGAAAAGGTCCTTCCTACCCTTCAGGATTATGAAATGTGATTTTTCCGAAGGCACATACCCATCGAGTTTTCTGTAATGGACTCTTTCTTTCGGCCTTTTACCTCTTGTCATTTTCCACTTGGATTTTTTGCAAATGGTCACTTGGCCGATAAAATGACCCTTCTGAAGGGTACCCTGCCCTTCGGGTTTCTTGAAAATGACCCTTCTGAAGGGCCTTGGCTTTTCCTTGCTTCTTTGGGTGGACTTTTGGATTCTCCGAAGTATTCTTTCGGACAAAAAGTCCGAAGGAATTACTTCCTTTGTCTTATAGGCTCCCCTTTGTTATTTACCTCGGACTTATGTCCTCAGCACTTCTCTGAAGATCTGTCCTTAGCAAAAGCCTTTTTGATGAACCATTCCTTCGGAATTTTCCTGTTGTAGCAAAGGCCCGTACCAAAGAAAAACAATGTATTCTTCCTAATGAATTCTTTCTTTCCTTGGATGGAGATGTGAATTTTCCGAATGGCAAGAGACAATTTGTCATGTGGAAGAATTGTCAACATTTATGGCGACTCAGCTGGCTCAACATCCCTGCTATGCTTGAGAACTCAGACCATATATAGACACTATTTGAATTCCCAAATGGTGACCCTGATCTATGACTGAAAATCTCCTTTGACCATGGCTGAAGTAACCTCCTTCAAAATAAGAAGGGAAACACACGAAAGCAGAAAACTAACTAAGAAGCAAATGTGCAAACAAGCACTTATTGGACAAAACTGAAGCAAACTACTGGGCTTGAACAACACTTGGAGGAAAACAAAAACAACTAAGGAACCTAGCTAACCATGATAAAGCATGATCCGCCTGGATCAAATGGGAAATTCTTGAACTCACTCCTTCCAAGAGATGGTACAAGTTGCAAAGCAGGATGTTTTTTAATCATAACCTTCGATGAGGTATTTTCCTTGTCTACGAACGGTATTAGCATCTTCTCAAATGAGTCATCGACAACAACAAAGACAAACTCATCAAGTACCTCTTGATCTTTTTCAGATTGCTTGTCATCTACCACCTTGTCAAGTGATACCTCATCTATGCATGGTTTTTTGGTGACCACATCCTTATTGACTGCTGCAAGTTCATCTAGCTCTTCAAGGAGCTTTGAGTAGGTAACCCAATCTGTACTGTGACCTTGAATAGGTGATTCTTGATCAAATTTCTCATAAACATGGTCTTCAATAGCCAACATATCTATACAAAACTCTTCAATCTCTTGTAGAGATTCAAGGTACAGCTGCCAATCATCTTTTTGTTCCTCATTTTGATCTATATGAACTGAACCAGCTGTAAGACTATTTGGATCCTTCTCAATAAGAGATATCTATAACTTATTTATAACTTCAATCTGTATTAGCTCCTCTTGAAGTTCTTCTACATCAAGATCAGTGTTTTCACTTTCAACTATAATTGGATGCTCAACTACAACCTCAAGTGAAGTATCAATAGAAAATTCTTCCTTGAACACATCTGAAGCATCTTCTACACACTTTGTAAGAACTTGACCTATAGTTGCAACCTCTTTCTCAATCCTCCAAAGAACAAGCTCCTCCTGAGGAAGGGGGATGGTGGGAGGGTGATGAAATTCATTTGTTTGAGAGGGAAAATGAAGCATGGGAGGTTGATCATGATCAGATTTTGGAATCTTGAGGGCAATGGAATTATCTAGGGAGTTTTGGAGGGGAGGGAAAGAGAAACTCTTAAAGACCTTTGTATTCTGTTCCTTCTACTTGCCCATTACCTCATCAAAGTCTGAAAACTGCTTGTCTTCTTGGACAACTTGAGCTTGAGGGATGATTGGTGAGGTAATGGGACTATAGGAAGGTTTAGTCTCATGAATAGTCACTTGAACAGGCTCTTGAATATGCTCTTGACTATGCTCTTGAATAGGCTCTTGACTCCAACTAGGAAGCTCCCTTGGCACACATTGGGCATGGTTAAGAACTTCATGAGAATAAGAAGCACAATAGCCCTTTGTAGACAATTGGTTTAACTCAATTTTCTGCCTTTCCCAAGCCTCCATCTTTTCCAATACAAGAATACATAGTCCATTTATTTTTTCTGGATCATTGGACACATTTCGAAATAGACCATTCACTTCCTCATACTGAGAGTTAGAACAAACCTTTCTTACATATGCTAGTATTTTGAGCTCTATTTCATTCATTTTTTTTTGAAGGCAATACTGCTCATATGCAACATCATAGCCATATGGGAAAGATGAAATTCGGTCATGAGATTGACATGGCTCACAAGGAAGGTAAGATTCATGCTCTTGATAATAAGGATCACGAGAAACTTGATAAGGCTCAACATAGCTTTGATAATACTCTTGATAAGGCTGATTAGGCTCATAAAAAGGCTCTTAGGTATCATGACCAGGGTGGCATGATCCATCGTTGGGCTGATAAGGAAACATAGCATAGGAATTCTCTTAATACACAGCCATCAAAATTCATTCACGATAATGCAATAAAAATAGACTTACATGGAAACTGTCCTGAACTATTAGAAGCAATTACTTGAGCTTGGAATCACCAAATACTTTTTGAAGGACACTGCTACAACTGCAATTTCATCAAGACCAGCTAAAATAGGTCCCACCGGGTGTGTCAAAAACTGTTGTCAACCTGGAGCTGCGCCCTGAATCGAAGATGTGCGTGAAATGGCCAGTCCTCTATCCGGCTGAAACAATGGGATCTTCTCACGAGGGTGGATGCCTCAATGGTGAGAAGAACCTCTAGAGAAGGCTGGTTCCTGTATGATGTATCAATGAGGATCTCTACTCTATGCTGCAGACTATCATGAAAAAGGGAGAAAGAAACTTTAAGGGGAAATCCTACCTAAAAAGGGTGATACACCAGAAGATTGATTCACTCAACTTGGGACCTTGAACACTGAACAAACAAGGGAAAAGGAAGACCTTCAATTTCAATCAATCACTTATGCATAAATATTTCATGAAGAGGTTCGATCCAATGGCCAAAACATGAGGGAAAACGATGAAGAGAGGTTTGATACAAGACACTTTGCAGCCACCTAACATCCACTTACAACTCCAGGTTGACAACAGTTGCTTTGTGTCCTCTTTCTCAATAGCGGAAGTCATTGATGCAAGATTCTCATCTTGTTGGGGAGCCACCTTTTGGCAAATGATTAATTAACATCTGGGTCATCTTCTTAAGGATTATAATGATTGGATGGATTGTAGATGCTTCTTATTTGGGGTGAAATCTGTAGGTTCTTCTATATGGTTCTTTTAAAGTTTCAACCATAGTTCTTGTTGACAATTCTTCCACAAGTCGGATTGTCTTTCGCCATTTAGAAAGTTCACGTCTCTAGCCAGGGAAGAAAGAATACATTGCTTTTTTTGGTAAGGGCCTTTGCTACAACAGGAAAATTCCAAGGGAATGGTTCATCAAAAGGGCTTTTACTTCGGAAAAGTGCCTTCGGAAAAGTGCAAAGGACAAAATTCCGCAAGGCAAAAGACAAAGCCAAAGTGCCTAAGACAAAGGAAGTAATTCCTTCGGACTTTTGTTCGAAGGAATACTTCGGAGAATCCAAAGTCCACCTAAAGAAGCAAGCCAAGGCCCTTCGGAAGGGTCATTTTCAAGAAACCCGAAGGGCAGGGTACCCTTCGGGAAGGTACAAGAGCAAAATCAAACCTTTGCAAAAAGCCCGGGTGCCCTGCAATTTTTCCGAAGGGCACATATGAGAGACAGGAGCCCTTGTGGAGGGCACTTGGTCGGTGCCTGTACCTCTGTGCATTTTTTGAAGGGTATCTTTCAGAAGGCAAGTGAAGAAGGCAAAAGCGAAGGGTTAATTCCTTCAGACTTTTGTTTGAAGGAATTCCTTCGGACAAATAGTCCAAAGAAATTCAGAGCGGTCCAAACAAAAACCGACAGCAAAGTCCGTTAGAACGAAGGCAAAGACGGAGAATGAATACCTCCTTCAGACAAAAGTCTAAAGGAATTCGGAGCGGTCCAAACAAAAGCCGACAGCAAAGTCCGTTAGAACGAAGGCAAAGACGAAGAATGAATACCTTCGGGCTTTTTGTTCGAAGGAATTCCTTCGTGTTAAGCACATGCTTATACTGAGAGGGGGGGTGAATCAGTATAAGATATTTTTTTGCTTTCGACTATTAATCTTAAATCCAAAACCTCAAATTACTCCGCAATTAATATATTCAAAGCAATCAAAGAATACAATGCAAAACCACACAATGCAAATAGACACAGATTTGCGTGGAAACCCTTTTGAGAGAAAACCACGGAGAAATTCTCTTAATATAAATATTCGTAGGCATGAACCTACTGGAGCACCAACCCCAAAAACAATTTTGTAGGCACCAACCTATAGGAGCACCAACTCCTTTCACCGAGCACCAACTCAGCAAGAGACACCAATCTCTTCAAAACGAAGGCACCAACCTTCTCAGAAAAAATCACTCTTCTATCTCAAATTTGTTGTCAAAACAACGGATGACATAACACTTGCTTTATCTCCTTTAGATTCGATCTACACTTGAGTGTTTTCGCTGCTATACTCTTCCTTATACTTGCTGATTTTTTCTTTTTAATATTCTCACAAAAATTTGCCTTTAAAAATTTTGCTCTTTTATATATCTTTCAATTTCGAATCGACTGTTTTGCCATTCATTATGCACTTATTTATTACCCACGGAAAGCTACAAATTTAAGGTTGTGACTCTTCAAGTGAAAATGTCCTTTCGAACGGTCACAACTCCTCCCAATAGGTCGGCCAAGGTTGACAATTCCGTTCACTTCCGTCGACATTTCTGTCAACAATTCCGTTCACTTCCGTTGACATTTCCATTCACTTCCGGCAACAATTCCGTTCACTTCCATCGACATTTTCGTTCACTTCCGTCAACAATTTTGTTCATTTTCGGCAACAATTCCGTTCACTTCCGTCGACATTTTCGTTCACTTCTGGCAATCAATTCCGTTCACTTCCGGCAATAGTTCTATTTGACATCAATGACTATTCCAACAATCTCCCCCTTTGTTATTGATGGCAACCACATACTGAAACTGCTCCCCCTTGTTGCACTGTCTCTTCTGTCTGAATCCTTCTTTGTTGTAGCTCCCCCTTTCTGTGACATCCTCTTTCTGTACTTCTCCCCCTTTGACATCAATGGCAAAGGGTCTATCCAAGAGCTAGTACTTAGCTCCCCCTCCGCTGATGCTTCCCTTCAGTGGCAAGAAGCAAAAGAAATTACTCCCAACTTCTGTTGTAGATACTCAAATGTTTCCTTTGGAAGTGGCTTAGTGAAGATATCTGCCATCTGTTCGGATGTGGAAACATATTCCAATTTTACTTGTTCAGCCACTTGTTCTTTCAAGAAATGATATTGTATAGGGATATGCTTAGTTTGGGAATGCATAACTGGATTCTTCGAAATACTTATCACACTAGTATTATCACAGAATATGGAGATTGGATGATTATACTCTACTTTGATATCTTTCAAGGTTTGTTTCATCCATAGAAATTATGTACAACATAACACTGCCGCTATGTACTCTATTTCTGCTATGGATAGAGATACAAAATTCTGCGTCTTAATCAAGCATGATACTAGGCTATCTCCAAGAAAGAATGCTTCTCCACTTGTACTTTTTCTATCATCTACACAACCTACCTAATCTGAATCCGTGTACGCTACCAATGTGAAGTCTTCACTGTTGTCAACCTGGAGTTGCACCCTGATTCGAAGATGTGCGCGAAACTGCCAGTCCTCTATCTGGCTGAAACAATGGGATCTTCTCACGAGGGTGGGTGCCCCAATAGTGAGAAGAATCTCTAGAGAAGGCTGGTTCCTGTATAATGTATCAATGAAGATTCCTACTCTATGCTGCTAACTACCGTGGAAAAGGGAGAAAGAAAACTAGCTGCACCCTGATTCGAGGATGTGCGCGAAACTGCCAGTCCTCTATCTGGCTGAAACAATGGGATCTTCTCACGAGGGTGGGTGCCTCAATAGTGAGAAGAATCTCCAGAGAAGGCTGGTTCTTGTATGATGTATCAATGAAGATTCCTACTCTACGTTGCTGACTACTGTGGAAAAGGGAGAAAGAAAACTTAAAGGGGAATCCTACCTAAAAGGGGTGATACACCGAGATTTTGATCCACTCAATTTGGAACCTTGAACACTGAATGAACAAGGGAGAAGGAAGACCTTAGACTTCAAATTAATCACTTATGCATAAGTATTTCATGCAGAGGTTCGATCCAATAACTAAAACCTGAGGGAAAACGATGGAGAGAGGTCCGATACAAGACACTTTGCAGCCACCTAACATCCACTTACAATTTCAACAAAAGACAATAAAAAACACTTTAACATGACTTGCACAACGATAATATAGCAACTAGGTATGAAACAAAATTTGGGAAGGGAGAGAACTCTACCACTTATGCAAATTGCTGAAGAAATATATACTATGCCAACGCTTGAAATCTGAAAGTACAGTTTTTCTATTGATCGAAGAGGTTACACAACTCACCAATGGCAGAGTGTGGTCTAACCAAGAGAGATTGGATGATTTTTAATCAAGGCTGAAATCCTTTATATAGAACATTACAAGAGGCCAAAGATTGGTGTAGAAACTTGAAGAGAAAGATTCACTTTGGTTAACTCAAGGCTTTACTTGGCCTTTCAATAAAATATATTTTCCTTTTTGTCCTTGCATGAAGCTTCTTCGTTTGATGAAGCGAAGTTATCTTTGTCATGAACCGCCCACCTCTTTTTTGCATGAAAATCCATGCAGATGTCAATTTTAGAACTCCACGTGAGCTGCTTGATGCCGAGTTGTAGCGTTTGAACGCGGAGTTAAACGTTATTTAAGCTGAGTTGGACGAAGAGATCATTCTCTTTCGCATGGAAAGCTTCTAGTGGACGTGGCGTTTAATCAATTAGTCATCTCTAAATCTGGATCAGTCAACTTGTCGTTCGAATTTGGAACACCTGTTGAAGCTGAGTTAAACTTTTGGATGCATGAGCTGGCCGGAGATGAACATGACTTTAATAATCAGTCAACTGAAGCTTTGATTGATGTTGGAAAATAGCTCCAATGTTCAAAAATAGCTCCAATGTTTGCATGTATTTCGTTCTATTCTGGTCTGTTGTTCGTATCTATTTTTGGCGGGATTCCATATTCAGATATATTTGTCTATATTTTTACCCGTTTGGCCTTATCTTTCGAAAGTCTAGCTTTATCTCTGTTCCAATGGTTACTTCTTACAGTCAAAATTTGATGACCTGCAGGACGTCACCCTTAGTTTTCTTATTTCGGACTTCTCTGTATATATTTCTTGCTTCCTTCGGACTTTATTTCCCGCGTCTCTCTTCGGACTTTTGTCTCGCCCTAGTCTTATTTTTTTGCTTTTCTTCGGACTTTGCTTTGTGGCCTTCAGAATTTCCTCGGACTATTTGTTCGAAGGAATTCCTTTGGACAAAAAGTCCGAAGGATATGTCTTCTTCCTTCCCCCTTTTAACTTTTCGGAAGCCCTTTTGATTTCTTCCGTTGGCTCTTTGTCTTTGCTATTTTTTTGAATTTCCTCGGGATTTCTTCCATCGGGTTTATTTTACGGGCCTTTGTCCGAATTTCTTCGGACTTATGTATTCTCTGAATTTCTTTTGAAGGATTCCTTACCTTGAATTTTCTTCCGAAATGTGTCCTTAGGGATTTCAAACATGCCCTTCCGCCGACCAAGTGCCCTTCGGCACCGACCAAGTGTCCTTCGCCAGTGCCCTTCGGAAAAATTGGAGGGCACCTAGGCTTTTTGCAAAAGTCTCCGAATTTGGTCTTCCTCCTGCCCGAAGGGTAGGTGCCCTTCGGGAATATTGAAAGTGTCCCTTCTGAAGGGTACCCTGCCCTTCAGAACTTTTGAAAATGCCCCTTTTCCGAATTACTCTTTGGCTTGCCTTTGGTGCGGGACTTCCTTTGTCTTTGTGGTCTTTGAATTTCTTCGGACTTTTGTCCGAAGGATATCTTCGCCTTTGTCTTTCTTCCCCCTAAGTGCTTTCTTGCCCTCCGCAAGGGCTGCTTGGCTTCTGAAATTGCCATTCAGAAAAGTTGTAAAGGCCCTTTTGTCACTTAAGTGTCGAGAACTTGTAAATTTCTTTCAGACAGTTCGTAGAAATCCTGCTTGAGTCCGTAGAAATCCTACAGAGTCCGTAGAAATGGCCTGCAGAGTTCGTAGAAATGACCTATTTTGGTCAAGGAAAACCATGTATTCTTCCTTCCTTGGCTAGAGACGAGAACTTTCCAAGTGGCAAGAGAAAATCTGATTTGTGGAAGATTTGTCAACATTTACCTCTTGGGTACCACAACCCATAATCCAAGGTTCCCTTTAAATATCGAAATATACATTTTACGGCTTGCACATGTTTTTTTTGGAGCTGCTTGAAATCGTGCAACCATACCTACTGCTTGCATGATATCTGGCCTAGATGCCATCACATATAATAAACTCCCAATCATTGATTTGTAAAGAGTTTGATCAGTATTCGGAGATTCATCATCTTTGCTCAACTTCGTACCTGTAGCCATAGGTGTGCTAACAGGGGCACACTCCTCCATATGGAATTTCTTCAACATTTCCTTTACATACTTGCTTTGGGATATGAATATTCCTTTGTTAGATTGAGAGATTTGTAAACCAAGGAAAAATGACAACTCACCTAACATGGACATTTCAAATTCCTTTTGCATATCTTTGACAAATATCTTAGATATTTCCTCATTGTCTCCTCCAAAGATTATATCATTTACATACACCACAATAATTAACAGGTGATCTCCTTCAATTTTGATGTAAAGATTACTATCAGCATATCCTCTCTTGAATCCTTGGTCTTGTAGGTATTTATCAAGCCTAGCATACCATGCTCTAGGAGCTTGTTTCAATTCGTACAAAGCCTTCTTCAACTTACACACATAATCCTTGTTTTCTGATAAGAGGAATCTTTCTGGCTATTCTATGTAAACTTCCTTTTCTAGATTGCCATTTAGAAATGTTGATTTAACATCCATTTGATAAACGTTGAAATTTTTGAATACTGAAAATGCAAGAAATATTTGAATTGCTTCTAATCTAGCAACAGAAGCAAAAGTCTCTTCGAAATCTACACCTACTTGAGCATACCCCTTACATACCAACCTTGCTTTGTTTCGAGTGGCTTGGCCATTTTCATTCAATTTGTTTCGAAAAACCCACTTAATGCCAATCACATTCTGAACCATTGGCCTGGGCACAAGTTCCCAAGTCTCATTCTTATCAATTTGATCTAACTCTTCTTCCATTGCTTTTACCCAATGTTTATCATGACTAGCTTCAAAAAAATTCTTAGGCTCTACCTTGGACAACAAAGAGAAATTTACATGCTCAGGTATACTTACAATTCTTCTGGTTTGCACTTCAGCGTCAATGTTGCCAATGATCTGACTTTCAGCATGATTCTTCTGAACAAAGCGAGATGGTGCTTTGGTGTCCTGCCTTTCAGATTCACTCAATTTTTCTACATTTTCTTCCTCCCCTTCTTCTACAAGATTGGGTATTTCTAGAGGCTCTTTTGAAGGTTCTTTTGCCTTTTGATTCATGATCTCATCTATTCTAACACTAGCACTTTCTACGATAGTTTGTAGCCTTTTGTTATAACATCTATATGCTTTGTTTTTGGAGTAGCCAAGAAAAATTCCTTCGTCAGCTCTTGAATCAAAATTTCTCAAGTTTTCTTCATAACTGTTGATAAAACATTTACTTCCAAAAACTTTGAAATGTTTGACCAAAGCTGGTCTTCCTTTGCACAATTCGTAAGGAGTTTTGTCATTAACTCTAATTTGCCCTCTATTCAAGATATATATTGCTGTATTAACTGCTTCTCTCCAAAATCTATTTGATAGCTTAGATTCATTCAACATAGTTCTAGCCATTTCTTGAATGGTTCGATTTTTCCTTTTCACCACTCCATTTTGTTGTGGAATCCTTGCAACTCAGTATTGTCTCTTAATTCCATTATCTTCACAAAACTCAATGAATTCATTTGAAATAAACTCACCTCCTCGATCTGACCTTAGGCATTTTATTTTCAACGCTTTTTCATTTTCCACTAATGCCTTGAAAGCTTTAAACTTTTCAAATGCCTCTGATTTTTCTCTTAGAAAGGCTACCCACGTCATTCTAGTATAATCATCAATGAGCAACATAAAGTAGCTCTCACCTTGCATGCTTTCAGTGCTGGTAAGACCACAAAGATCCGTATGAATCAGCGCTAGTGGTTTGGTGGTTGAATATTCCTTTGTTCTGAACCTTGTTCTGGGTTGCTTCCCGTGTTGGCATTGCTTGCATAGAGTGCTTGAAGATTTCGTTATCTTGGGCATATCTCGCACAACCTGTTTGTTGCTGATTTTCACAAGATTATCAAAATTTATGTGCCCTAACCTTTTATGCCATAGCCAACTCTCTTCAACTTGACTCAGACAACATTTCTTTCCTCTCATTTCTCCCAGCATGTATAAGTTGTTTGTGGTTCTATGAGCATCCGCAATTAGTTCTCTTTGTGTCTCTTTTTCTAATCTCGCAACATTTAGAAAAGAACTTGAGTGTGTGTCCTTGATCACACATTTGGCTAACACTTAGAAGATTATGCTTTAACCCTTCCACATATAACACATTTTCTGTTTTGGTTTTTCCATTATCGAGACTAAGTGTACCTTTTCCTGTTATTCTGGCTGTAGTGTTGTCTCCGAACTTCACCGTGCCTTCATTGACCCTTTTTAACGAGATGAATTTGCTTTTATCTCTAGTCATGTGTCTCGAACATCCACTATCAATGAACCATTGTTGTCCTTCATCTCTAGCATGGAATGCTGTTTGAACAATCATGGATTCTTCTTGCTTCTTCTTCCAGGGCTTTGATGGTTCTCTTTTCTTTATCACTAGAGCTTTGAACTTTTGATCTTGTCTTTCAGATTCAAAAACACTTCTACAATAGCGTGCTATATGTCCATAGTTGTTGCAATTGTAACAAACTATAGCTTCATGAAAGTTTGATAAGGGAGCAAACGAATTGTAGTTTCTGTTCGAAGCTCCATAGGTTCCTTTGTTTCTGCTCCTGACTTCAACATCCTTGGCTCTCTTTCTACAATCTAATTTCTTATGACCAAAATGATTGCAATAATAACAATATCCATCAAAATAATTACCAAACCTGGTTTTATTTGCATATCTTGGAGCAAAAGGTCTTCTGAAGTTTTGTTTTCCATTGCTTTCTTTGTTGATAGAGCTGGTTTTTGTATTCTGGGCTTCTTCTTTCTTGGTCTCCTTTTTCACTGGTTCCTTAAGAGATTCAGCATAGCTCTTAGCTTTCTCTTTTTCCTTCTCATACCCAATTTCTGACTTGTTAGATGGTGATCTTTGACTCTCTAGAATCTTATTCAAAACTTGAGTGCTTTTCTCAGATTTCAATTCACTTGCTATTTTAGAATTCGCCTTTTCTAGATCCCTTTTTAAAACATCTATATCAGATTCATACCTTTCATAGTCTTCTTCTTTCTTCTTTAGCTGATCCGTTAGATCTTCTTCAATTTTCTTTGCTTCTTCGATTTGAACTTTTAGATCAGCAATTACCTTGTTTGATTCCTCAAAGACTTGTGATGTCTTCGTTTTGAAGTCTCGATTATCTTCCTCATATTTTCGGAGTTGTAACTTTAATTTCTGATTCTTCTTCTTAAATGCTTTTATTTCTTCCAACGCGCAAATAAGTTCTTCAAGGTGCACTTCACCTTTTTCTTCCATGTCTTCGTCTTCCTCCAAATTATCTTTGTTGGTGGTGGCATTTTCTTCTGTAGCAATGAACATAATCTCTTCATTATCACTCTCAACATCACTTTCTTTGTTTTCTTCGGATGCGCTACTATACCTCTTGGAGTATAGGCTTTTCTTTTGTTTCTCAAATCTTTGTCTTTGCTCGGCTTGAATCCCTTTTTGTACTTTGATTTGTTTCTCTCATCATCGCTATTTCCTTTATTTGGACATTTGACTGCAAAATGACCAATTTTACCACAATTAAAGCATTTAAATGGTAACTTTCCTTTATATTTGCCCGATCTTTTCGTTAGCTTCCGAATGAATAGAGCTTCATTTTCATTTTCTTCACTACTTGAATTTTCACTTGATTATGGTTCTTTGATCTTTTCTTTCTTCGAGACCTTGAATGATGCTTCCTTCTTCGACTGTCTCTCAAATTCGGTTCTCATTTCGTAGGCTGTAAGAATTCCATGGAGCTCGTCCATTTTTATCGTGTTTAAATCCTTCATTTCTTCAATGGTGGAGACTTTCGCATCAAATCTCAATGGTAGGGATCTCAGGACTTTCTGAACGATCACAAATTCTTCAATTTTCTCTCCGAGTCCTCAAATGACATTAACAATCTCATCGACACGAAGAAGATACCCAGCAATGTTTTCATCATTCTTCATTTTTAAACTTTCAAACTGCCTCCGATAGGTTTGGAGTTTTGCTTTTCTAACCTTACTATCACCTTCATAAATAGTGTTGAGTTTATCCCAAATCTCTTTTGCAGATTCACAATGCATAACCTTAACAAACTCATTTTCTGAAAGCCCGCATAAGATTGCATTCATAGCTTTTGCATTGTTCTCACTAGCCTTTTTTTCGGTGGCATCCGTTGGTGCAATTTGTGGCGTTGTGTATCCTATTACCACTGCTTGCCAAATATCGAAACTTAGGGCCATCAAGTAAGTCTTCATTCTTATGCTCCAAAATGCGTAATTCGTTCCATCAAACAAAGGAGCCTTGTTAGTGGAGAAACCATCTAGCACTTGAGATCCTGCCATATGTGCTTTCCAAGATCTACCTTCTAGCAGTTGTGCTAATACCGAAGGAACCAACTCTGATACCAATTGTTAAGCACACGCTTATATTGAGGAGGGGGGGTGAATCAGTATAAGATATTTTTTCGCTTTCGACTATTAATTTTAAATCCAAAACCTCAAATTACTCCGCAACTAATATATTCAAAGTAATCAAAGAATACAATGCAAAACCACACAATGCAAATAGACACAGATTTGCGTGGAAACCCTTTCGAGAGAAAACCACGGAGAAATTCTCTTAATATAAATATTCGTAGGCACGAACCTACTGGAGCACCAACCCCAAAAACAATTTTGTAGGCACCAACCTACAGGAGCACCAACCCCTTTCATCGAGCACCAACTTAGCAAGAGACACCAATCTCTTCAAAACGAAGGCACCTTCTCAGAAAAAATCACTCTTCTATCTCAAATTTGTTGTCAAAACAACGGATGATAGAACACTTGCTTTATTTCCTTTAGATTCGATCTACACTTGAGTGTTTTCGCTGCTATACTCTTCCTTATACTTGCTGATTTTTTTTTTTAAATATTCTCACAAAAATTTGCCTTTAAAAATTCTGCTCTTCTTTTATATATCTTCCACTTTTGAATCTACTCTTTTGCCATTCGCTATGCACTTATTTATAACCCACGGAGAGCCACAAATTTAAGGTTGTGACTCTTCAAGTGAAAAGGTCCTTTCGAACGGTCACAACTCCTCCCAATAGGTCGGCCAAGGTTGACAATTCCGTCGACAATTCCATTCACTTCCGTCGACATTTCTATCGACAATTCCGTTCACTTCCGTCGACATTTCCATTCATTTTCGGCAACAATTATGTTCACTTCCGTTGACATTTCCGTTCACTTCCATCAACAATTCCGTTCATTTCCGGCCACAATTCCGTTCACTTCCGTTGATATTTCCGTTCACTTCTGGCAATCAATTCCGTTCACTTCCGGCAATAGTTCCATTTGACATCAATGACAATATTCCAACAGTTCGGACAACAAGTCCGAAGAAATTTGGAGAACTGGCCACGCAAAAGTCCGAGAAAATAAACCCGATGAAGAATTCCAAAGGCCAAAGGAAGAGACCGAGATAATTCTTGCGGACGTTTTTTCCGTGGGAAAATGACTTAGCGGTCCAAATAAAAGGCCGACAGAACAAAGAGCAAAGGCAAAGAACAAAGTATTCCTTTGGGCTTTTTGTTCGAAGGAATTCCTTCGGACAAAAATTCTGAAGAAATTCGGAGAGAAGTCACCAAAAAGAAAGGACCCGACTATGAAAAGGAGCCCGAGCAAAGGAAAGCATCCCTTTGGAAAAAAGTCCGAAGGAATACTTCGAAAGATAAGGCCAAAGGAACGAAAGCCGCAGGATATCCAAGGAAATAAAAGAAGTCTGAAGGAAATTGCAAAAACAAAGAATCCCGAAGGAAATAAAATGCCAAAGGGGGATGTCCCGCGAGATGTCAAATTCTGACCACGGGAAGTAACCGTTGAAACAGGGGTACAGCCAGAATTCCGAAAGAAAGGCCAAATGGAGAGATATAGACTGGATATAAATAAAAATTAAATCCAAATATAGAATCATGCCAGAAATAGACATGAACAGGCAGACCAGAACATGGTAAAATACATGCAAGTAGAGGCTATTTTCGAACGGTCAAAGCTTCAGTTGACTGGCTATTGAAGCCCTGCTTGTCTCCGGACCAACTCACGCATCTGAGGGTCCAACTCAGCTTGAACCGAAGTTCCAAATTCGAATGTCGAGTTGACTGTTTCAGATTTAGAGTTGACTAATTGTTAAACGCCGCATCCATTAGGAGCTTTCCATGCGAGGGAGAATGATCTCTTCGTTCAACTCAGCTTGCCAAACAGTCAACTCAGCCGATCTCTTCGTCCAACTCAGCTTATCAAATGGCCAACTCAGCCTTGCAACGTTCCAATTCGGCATCAAGCAAGCTCGCGTAGAGTTCTAAAATTAACGTTGGCGTGGATCTCCATGCAAATAGAGGTGGGCGGTTCAGAACAAAGACAAGTTCACTTCCTCAAGCGCAAGAAGCTTCATGCAAAGACAAAAAAGGAAATATATTTAATTGAAAGGCCAAGTCAGCCTTGAGTTAACCGAAGTTAATCCTTCTCTTCAAATTTTCAACGCCAATCTTTGGCCTTTTGTAATTCTCTATAAAATGGCTTTCAGCCTTGATTAAAAATCATCCAATCCCTCTCTTGGCTAGACCAGACTCTTGCCATTGGTGAGTTGTGTAACCTTTTCAATCAATAAAAGGACTGTACTTTCAGATTTCAAGTGTTGGCATAGTGTATATTTCTTCAGCAATTTGCATAAGTGGTAGATTTCTCTCCCTTCCCAAATTTTGATTCATACCTAGTTGCTAGATTATCTTTATGTAGGTCATGTTCAGTGTTCTTTACGTCTTTTGCTGAAGCTGCAAGTGAATGTTAGGTGGCTACAAAGTGTCTTGTATCAGACCTCTCTCCATCGTTTTCCTTCATGTTTTGGTCATTGGAGCGAACCTCTTCATGAAATACTTATGTATAAGTGATTGATTGAAATCGAAGGTCTTCCTTTTCCCTTGTTTGTTCAGTGTTCAAGGTTCCAAGTTGAGTGGATCAATCCCCTGGTGTATCACCCTTTTTAGGTAAGATTTCCCTTTAAAGTTTCCTTATCCCTTTTCCATGGTAGTCCGTAGCATTGAGTAGAGATCCTCATTGATGCATCATACAGGAACCAGCCTTCTCTAGAGGTTCTTCTCACCGTTGAGGCACCCACCCTCGTGAGAAGATCCCATTGTTTCAGCCGAATAGAGGACTGGCCATTTCGTGCACGTCTTCGATTCAGGGCGCAGCTCCAGGTTGACAACAGTTCTCACACTTATACTTGAACCAACAATGATGCGATGAAAGATTACCACTATGTGTGCATGGATTCCTATGCCAATACTTGTGCAATGTATGATTTTTCTTCCACAATGTTGATGAGGATGTTTGGGTTTGATTCCACTTGGCAATATAAGAGATATTGTGTCCTAGTATGATTGTTCTCTGTCCAAGGACCAATACATTACTTTGCTTCTTCAGATTTTGTATTTCATCATGTAACTTGGCCACAATTCCTTGATTTGCTTCCTCTTGTTCTTCAATAGTGGCTTTCAATCATTTGATATGCTTTAAAAGGTGGGAATTCATATCCTGGATGGCCATAATTTCTCCTTCCTTTTTGAGAATCATGGGATTGTGGTTACGTGACATTGCGAGTACCATTTTTGCATGGTTATTCTCATTTATGGATGTAAAGCAATGGTTAATTTCCAATCCAACATGATGCACAAAGTGTTAGAATTAAGTGTAGAACCCCATGATCGACATAAACAAAAATTCATAAAAACAAATATCACATGAGAGAACTCCAAGATATGGAGATTGACTTTTAGGGGTACCCAAGAACAAGAACACTTAATATATAGAAAAGATAGAATTACAATATGTTGTGTTGCTTAGGTGGGCATGTAGTCTCTTCATTTATACCTCTAAACTTTATATAAAGTGGGGAGACTCTATATTCTATGGCCCACATTCCAATACAAATTACCCAGAGGTCTAGAAACTGAATTGGAAATTCGATGGGACCAAGAAGAGGGGTTTTATTGCTCTTACATACCATTCTCAAATACTGATCATAGAATTAAACCTTGAGGTTGTGCTTGTGAATTTGACGTATTGAGGGAAATGCTTTGTGAATCTTAGTGACGCGAAGCACATTTCCCAAAAATTGCTTTTCCCATCTTCCAATGCAAGATCAATATCACCTACCTCTTTAACATCAAGAGAGCTTCCATTGCCAAAAGTAACTTTCTTATATCTCCCATTTCATTTAAATGTTTGAAGAGGTACCGATTGCTTCTCATGTGTTGGAACACACACAAATCCAAACATCATTCATTGAAAACAAGAGTTAAAGAAGTAATGAATGCATTCTCTCGATAGTAATCTTCATCAACATCTTCTATTTTTGTTTTCTTCTTGAAACCTTTTGTTTCATTGGGATTGTATTAAGTTTTTCCAACAATCACAGGAAATGTCTCATGCTTTTTCTCACAGAAAGCTCTTTCCTTTGGGTTTTCAAGTTCTTTTTGCATTTTCCTTGATGTCGTTCTTTGGAGAATCTTGTTTGACTTGTGTGTTGAAGGATGATTTGCCACTTGCTTCCTTTGTACGCTATGCCCTCTGAAGTCTTGCTTGTTTTTGGCTTAGATTTCCACAAAAGTCATCATATTGAATAGTATCAAGTTTATCGGCTGCTTCCAAAGCAGATACATAAATTTGAAATACACTTGGAATACTTATAACAATCTTTTGCAAAAATTTTGGGTTGCCAATTTTCTTGCCAAATACTGAGTCGATTTCTGCATCCTGCCATTTTAAGGATGTGATACATAACATTTTTTTATTTTTCCATTTTCATACTCAATTCATTTCTAAAGTCATATTTATTAGCTAATTGTCTTGATTATAGGTATTCTTCAAGATATTCCATACCTTGTTTGCATTGCTACGATCTTGCTTTTATCCTTTTTTTCTTTAGTAGATGGGGATTCCAAATGCAGAAATTCTAACATATCAAGGCAATCAAGAATGTCGCACATTGCTTGCTTCTGAGTGCAATAGCTGGCTCCATCTAACTACTTCTCGGGCATGCAAATATTTTAAATTCCAGGCATGTTGAAAGAATGCAATAACTCCCTTAAATAACCGATTCAACAATGGATAACAACAAATTTAGATCCTTCTTAAAAAAATTCGCAAAATAATAAAAATACCTTTTGCTATTTCCTGCACCATATGCAAAAGATATGTGCATGTGGATTTTCAGCCAATTTTACTCCCCTTTAGCTCTTTTTCTTGATTTAAAACCCCTTTTGCTTAGCTCCTTGTCCCGCACGACTAAGGCTTAGGCCTCACTAACAAAATGTATGAACAAACTTAAAGCGGTGGGAATTGAGATTGAGACTTACCCCCACTAAACCAACACTCTCACAACTATGCCACAAACCACTACCTTGTCATATGAGTAGTGTCACAATGTTTGAACCCAAAGTTTCTTTTTCCAAAATAATAAACGGGAAGATTTTAAAAAAAAAAAGCTAACCATAGCACCTCCATCTTAGCCATTGACTACAAATGATTCTCTTGACCAAATGGAATATACAACATAATATATTTTTCACATCAAAATTACTGTTTAATATATTTGAATCTACTACTTTCCTATCACCAACTACAGTAAAATGGTTTACTCCCCTCCTCCAAGTAGTAGAAAAAAATAACAAAAGAGGAAAGGTCTGTGAAAGCTTCTAAGACAACCACATACAAGTCTGATAATGTGCAGATGCAATCTTCTGGTTGTAATCAACACACAAAAACTACCCACACTTCTGCACATGGCTGTCCTTCATGCTAACGCCACAAATTGACTCCCCCATGCACTAAAAATCGCTTTTCAGTTTTATGTATGCACCATACAAACTAAAGGGGACACCTTACGAACTACTTAACACACGCCCCTCCTAACAATAATAAACTTTGAACGTCCTCACTGCTGCAGCATCGGAAAATACATGCTAGGCTTGCAAACAGATTTGGAAATGAAATGAATGCAAAATTGTGTTCTACAAACCACACAGATGGATTTAAATGGGCATTTTCATGATGCAATATGGCATTTTACACCCTGTTGCTTCATCAGTTTCATATGCATTATCCTCTAGCACTTGAGTTTGGTGGTTTGATTCAAAAGCCTCCACACTTACCAACTTCATCAACTTTCACAGGGCTGGGGTTCGCCCACCCTGATGCTATATAATAACTCTCAAATATATTGAACAGGGAAGCACCGAACAAAAGATAATGCGAATAATGAATATGTATATTTAATGAACAATGATTGTTTTTTTTTTTTGATCTAGTTACCATTAATCATTGAAATCATGTATATGCAAACATTTCTAGGATTCAAGTGCCAAAGTTCATGCCCCTTCCCTCACCTCATCTTTTAGACACAATTGGAAGACAGCTAATCAAATTCCCCCAGCATAGGCAAATGAATAATTTGTACACATTGAGTAATGTCGTGAACTTGATTGATAATATTCTATGCACAAAGCCTGATAATGAATGTATACATTGCTAATTCTAGACATCCTCCACCAAGCCCACCACCATCACCAGGAAATAATAATTTGGTTACATTTGTTCATCCATCACTTCACCTTCACAAAGAAATACCGTATTACTGTTTGTTTGTATGATTTCCAGCAGCGCAGCTTCTACTTCCTCTCTAGCCCTAGCTATTTCAACACCCATATGTTACATTCCAGAAGTGATAGATATTTTACATAGTTTGGATGAAAAAGTTTGGAGAATTAGAATTGAACTTGTGATAAGCAGGATTGATGAATGTTTTGCAACAAAATATGTGCAAAGCAATGCATTTTCCAAGCTTCGTAAAAACAAAAATATGTAACATTTTCCAAGCTTCGTAAAAACAAAAATATGTAATTTTAGGGATGACCATCTCAGCTAGGATCCAACAGAGATACACCCTGTATAAATGATTATGTATTCAATGAATCAGCTGGAAAATTCAGAATCAAAGGTGCAATGTTATCATAACATCTTGTATGATGTAAAATTTAATCCAAAGGATATTGAGAATAGAAGGAAGCAATTGAAATATCTGATCCAGGTGGCAGCATGGTTTTTAAGGTCAGCATCAACATTGAAATTAATATTGCTAGCTGGTGAACCTCCTCACTACCTCTGCATCCTTGTCCCCTTGTAGAACGAAGCCCCCTATAAGTCAAGGGGCAACACCCCATGGGCCAAGACCAACCATTGCTTCTAGATATCACTTATCTGTAACTACTAGAAGATGAAGGGTCACACATTGAAGAGCAACTGTTTCATCTTCCATAATAGTTCCTTCATTGTCTACAAGTTCTGTGCTTCTATACATACATCTCATATGGCATAACATAGCATAGAGGAGTTCATCTATAGTACCACATCATATTTTTGAGTCATTGTCCCACTGAGTAGAAAAAACAATTTACAACATTGCATCGCATATACAGCACAATCAAACATTTATGGAGTTCACTCATAACCCTTGAGGCACATCCTAATTAAGGAGTACATGGGTTCCACAACTTCCCTTTAGTGTATGCATATCGAGCTGTGATATATCATATTATTTACTCTTCTCATCATGGTTAATGTAATACAAATAATTTCATCCACATAATTTGCTCTTTATTCTTGTGCATTGTTCTGTTCTTTGTTCATTTACAGTTCAGCTCTGCAGTTTTAATTTTATTGCAATTTTTTTTTGTTATGGTTTGCTTCTACTTATGATTTGCGCTGGTATATCGATAAAAATGTAGATATTAGTCTAAAAGAGTTCTCAAAAATAAAAGGAGGTGGTAAATTTGAGAAACAGGAGGTAATATTTAGAAGCCTATGAATGCACATGGTTTGAACATATTTTATTAGGTGACCTTCCCATGGTATTTTCAGTTATGCTCATCAACATTCTCAGCAGCAGAAGAACCAGCTTATTGCCCAAACTTTCAGAGATTATTGCTTGCAATGCATGGACCAGACAATAAATACTAAGTTACTCCAACTACAGTGATCGGCATACTGCTTATAGGTGCTCGATCCATCCTTTATTTGGTTGGGGATTAAGCAAGTGCAGTTATTATTATTGAGGGAGGAGAACGTATAAAGTAAATTTCTGCTGACTTAAATAAAGAAGCAAAAAGAGTCTTGGTATTCTTATAAGTTTGCTATTATTTTATAATTATAAATTATGTTAAGTAAACGATGGAAATGAATCATGTTAGATTTGACTATTAGGAAGTACGTGGTTTACGATCAGAAAGTATATAGTTTCTTCCCTCTATTTTTGCAAATTAGATAAAAAATCAGAAGCATACAATAGAATAAAATTTCTCACGAATTCTTTTCTATATCCATGTGTGTTATTTTAGTAGCTTAAAATATTTATAGAAATATAAAATACATGATCTCTTTCTTAATGGGAAGAAAGAATTTATGTTGAATTATTTCTTATTATTAAACAGTTTTTATGCCTCAGAGAACTTAACTCATTTATATTTAAAACTTGCCTCTTTTCCTGGTTTTACAAGCTTCCATGTTTAGATTTTGCACTTTGAGTACTCCTCTATGTGGGCCAGATGGTGGAGGCCTGTGTGTTCCATAGAGGAGACCACTAGTTTGAATCTGAATGGGAGCTGTACACCTTGTTGAATAGTATACAAAGTAAATGGAAATATGATCCCCTTGTGGGCTTCCACAAAGGGGGGGCCTCATACAAGAAATCGGTGTCTTGCTTGGTGGTGACCTACAAAATTAATTTTAGCTTTTGTCAATTTGTATGAATTTTATCCCAGTGAATTCCATTTGCCATTGCACATTCATAAATAAAACGTGGGTTTTCTCGACTTTCATACTGTTTCTTTCTTGGGGTTGTATTAGGGAATAGTTGATGCTGGTGGCCCTAGGGAGCCTTGGCATGATATGCACTGCAAAATAGAAGGTCCTGCTGCATATGATGTGCTTACAAATTTTGAGCAACGCTGGCGAAAAGCAACAAAATGGCATGATATTGGCAGGCATTTTAAGAAAATTTCTAGATGGCATGATGATGCACTGATCAATTTGAGTCGGATATCGTGGGTACGCAGCCCCACAAACAATGTTCTTGATGGTGACCCTCCTCTGTGGGTCTCAGATGAAAATGATGCAGAAACTTGGCACGTGCAGGTTGACTATGCAAAAATATTATTTGTAAAATATGTGTACCAGTTTGACTTTAATTTTGTAGTTGCATGGGTGTTATTATTTTCAGGGATTACAAGATTTTATCAAAGCTGTAGCTAATGACAGTTTTTGTTTTACTCTCCTAGGTTTTTCGTTCTATCGACTCTGGATCAGTCAAAGGCTTTCCAAAGTCTGCTAGAGAAGCAGAAAGGCAGGTGAATCTGCTAAATTGAGTGCTTGAGTACTGCTTCATGCTCTAGTCTTATTGATCATAACCTTTATACAAGTGAATCAATTTGTGTACCTGCCATAGTTTTCTTGATTGCATTCAATAGTTAACATCCTTAACAAAGTACATGCTAACAATGACACAATTTGGTTGGTCCCCATAACAGAACCTTGTTTGTGGAAAAAGTCTGGTTATTGATATAAGCATACATACAGCTTATGTTAAGGCTATCCGATCTGCACAAAACTTTGTCTACATTGAAAATCAATACTTCATAGGTTCTTCTTACAACTGGCCATCTTACAAGAATGCAGGTATGGAACTAATTTTAGTGTTTTAGCTTTGCTAAAAGCGCTAGAAACTATCTACTTTATAAATAGATTTATATATTAGGTTTTTATAAGTGTCTTTCTATTGTCATTTCATTTTGGTTTTATATCCACTTTGAATGCGCTGAAAATCTTTGTTTTTAATTTTTTCATTGTTCATTGGTTGAATGTGTAAAAAAGGTCAGATTTTAATTTAAAAAGAGCAAGACAATACAAAAGAAGGGAAGGCAACAATAAATACCTTTCAAAGAATATTAGAATAACAATGTGATGGTAGATACCCTCCCTTGGCTGCAAATCCCTCCTTCCTCTTCCTCCTTTCTTCTATCTTCCTCTTCATTTTTTCAAAATGAGATTAGCAAAATGTCTTGTTTATGGGGTGGGAGCACGGGGGCATCGGGTCATATTAGGGAGGGGGTCCTTGGTGTGCCCCCCTTCTAGTGTTTACCTATGTTGTTTTTCAAAATTAGTTTTTCAAAATGTATTTTTCAATGAAGGGTGATGGCCTTGTTTGTTGGCATGTCTTTGTGTTAGCTAAGGAATGTCTAACCTATAGGGGATGTCCATAGATGTCTTGGGGACATGTACATTCCAAAATGGAGGGAAATGTACCAGTGGATATTTCAAATATCACTGTAATGTCCCCAAATTGGAACAATGATGATAAAATTGGGTTTCCCAACAAAACCCTTAATCAACTCCAAACAAACTAAATTCTGAAAATTTAAATTAGCAAACCCTAGCTGAAATGTGGATGCTTAAACACCACAAGTAGAACAAACCCTAGGTGCCGATGTTGCACACCAAATCACATGAAGCATATATCCACTGAATTTTCACCTTAAAGCTCTCTAATATGTCATGCATAAACCCTGAATTTGCTGCTATAATAAATACCTATTTATGTGTGAGGAAAGGTGGATGTACCTTGAAAAGATACTTTTGCAATATTTTGATTTTTCTTTTGAAAGTACAGCTGCATTTTTCCCTTGTTAATTCAGCCTTCAACCCTTGCAAAATCACCAAAAATAATAATAAAATATATAAATATTTCAGAATGAAATATTTCCAATATTAGCCCTCAAAAGCTTCCAAAAACCTAAGTAGCCAATACGGATATGGGTATGAGAATCAGATACATGGATACGGGAATTTTTTTTTGGGGCCTGTATATGCTTTTGGATACGGCTGTACAAAAATATATATAAAAAATTAAAAATATAAAAAATATAGTCATATAAACAAAATTAACCACATAACTACAAAACATACTAATAATTCAATGCCAAATATCATAATATTAAATGGCCGAACTTAGATTAGTTTTATAACAAGTACATAGTTCAAGTTTGACAAGAATAAAATTTGGTTTAAGTTTGGTAATAGATAAAATAATAATAAATATAAACATAATAATAAATGTAAAAGATATTAATTAAAACATATATAAAATATTAAAGCAAACCCTACAGAAAATAAATAAAAAACTTTAAAGAATCATTACAAATATTTAAAAAATAATAATTTTAGAAAATAATTCAAGATATTAAAAATCAAATAATAATAAATGGAAAAAAAATAAAAACTAAAAAATAACAATAAAAACAAACTTATATAAATTTAAAGAAATAAAAAATAATAATAAAAAAACAAACTTATATAAAAAAAATAAAATCATTTATCATTTATAATTATCCTATGAAATAAAAAAATAAACTTATTAAATTCTAAAAGAAATAATAATGAAGTATAAATGGTAACCTTGTCTCTGACTTCGCCCAAACACGGGATACCATTGATGATGCCACTAAAGATATGGCGACAGCCCACATGCAGACCCAAAGATGTGGGACAACTAACTTCACTTCTGCTGTAGCTCTCGACATCCTTCCGTTCTCAATTCTTTTCCAACTTCATCTTCAACTAGAACTTGTATGTAATCTGGAGCAATAATACAACATGATACACGTTCAAAAAGTGCAGAGGCCACAATAGACAAACCATACAACGAACTTTGATGATTTTTGGTTTTTTTTTGTCGCTGACTAAAAATCGGCAATTTTTTTAAAAAAAAATCATTTTTCCTGCTAGATACGCAAGGGATACGGGCAAGATACATCTCCCCCTGCGGATACCCCCCAATACTTCCCGGGATGCATCTGGGCATATCCGCAGGGGACGGGACGTATCTTTCCCATATCCCCCACGTATCGAACTTGTATTTGTATCGTATCCATATTTGAGACCCTATACAACAATATACGGTAACGTAGCCAAAAACCCTTCAAGGCAAGGCGCCTAGGTGCAAAAATTTATTGTGAACTAATCAGAATTTTTCCTTGGATTCACTCACAAAATGATGTCAAGTGACCTCGAAAAACATGCCAAAAATACACAAATAATTATAATATAATTTTTCCACCTTTTAGGGCTTAAAAGCACCTTATAAACCTCATAAAATGCTCCACAAGTAAATTGCCACACTCATAATATATTGGCAGAATTTTTAGATTGAAACCCTAGTCTTTTCCCTCCAATTCCTTTCAAACCCTTATGAGGAGGGGTTTCAGGCATAATTCTTTAAGTATGGTTTGAGCATGCTTGGTAGTTACCTATTCGATTTATTCAATCATGTGGTGTGCTCTGGTTTTCCTCCTTGGTCTCATCATATCATCCACCCAATCCACAAATCGGGTAGTAGCTCGAATCCCAGTAATTACAGAACTATCATGGTGGGACACACTTTCTCCAAGTTGTACGCCATGGTCCTCCACATTCACTTATCAAAGGAGTTGGAGCGCAAACACCTCAGAGCTAACTGGCAAGCAGGGTTTTGGCCAGATCATTAGACCATTGACCATATCATCACCCTTCGATCTATCATCGAGGAGGCTCATCACCGCTCATCGAAAGTCTATTGCTATTTTGTAGATTTTTGGAAAGCTTGACTCCGTCTCGAGAGATGCAGTTTTTCAGAGACTTCGGGGCATTGGTATCTCTGAGACACTTATTTGGGCATTCAGTTCTCTGGTCTGCATTTTAGTTTGTGACAGACTCTCCAATCTCGTGTCTGCAAAGGTTATGGTTCTCTCGCCCTCCTTGAGAGACAATGCTTCCGTCATCAATTTAAGATATCTCCTCCAAGATGTCACTCATGGACTCTCTTATCAGACCCACTGTACTCTATGGATCAGTTGCTTGGGGCCCCTCCTTGCTGGAGACTGACTGGGCTTCGACGGAGAGGATTCAGACACTCCTTCGTAGGATCATCAGGGACAAACCGAGTGTCCCCCTACATATCATTTGTCAAAGTTCAGGGCCCACCTGCTCAAACTTGAGTGCATATTTGATCCAGTCTCCTACCTTCACCGCATTTGATGTTATGTTGATTCCATTGAGGGTCTGAGTCGGTATTCATACCTAGCCTATTGCTCTTCTATGGCCATTGCTCAGTCTGGCACACCCCACCGGGGTCATGGGTGGTATGCCGAGGCTTCAGATCTCTTGGGGAAGGTTGACATCCAGATTGACCGCCTCCCTCCATACCAATACTCCCTGGATGCTTTGAGTCGTTTCCTTCCAAACAGGTACTGAATAAGTCTATCAGGGACAATATCTACAGACAACACATCTTGACCACCTGGGTGAACCCACTTGGGGGGTTGAAACCTAAGATGGCCTTTTATGCGGAGCATTTTCTAGATTTGCGGGATGATCTTATTGTTTGTCCCCAGTATACCCATAGGCATTGGATGCATTCCCTTCGCATCCCTTTAGGGCAGTTCAGAGTTAGCTCACACAGACTCCAGTGTGAGACTGATCATAACCTAGATTGGGATATCGGGATCTGTTAGCAGTGCCACACACAGGAGCCCGAGACGGAATTTCACTTTATCTTCAGGTGCCCAGCTTACTACGAGATCAGAGGTAGATTTTATTGCCTTTTTAGGGGATCACAGTCTCACTGATTTTTTTAGATATGAGCACCAACGTTGCCTGGCGTTGTATATATAGGAGGCCATGAGGTTCCAAGAGCACAGGAGGCAGCCACCTCCCAAACCTGACCCCACTCGTCTGATCACTTCTTTCTTTATAGTGCTACCTTCTACGAGGGGCACCAAGAGGTCGGGTGAGGACATCCAAGTCTCGACCCTCAGATTTGTTCGGGCTCGGGACATCACACACAGTTCGCAGCGTCAGATACAGTCTAGACCTTTTACTGGAAGACAAACTAGGTCTTCCAAGTTCAGGAATTTTTCTTCTTCTGTTTCCAGACGACATCATAGTAGGCGACACCCGCTTCCTTTCGCTTCTTCCAGGCAGTTTCTCATTCAGAGTTCTATCTTTTCGGCCTTGAGTGCTAGGAGTGTTGGGTCCATCCCGTGATGTTCCCCTCTTTCTTTCTTCTTCTGGTCGGCATTCACTGGTTGTACTGGTTCTATTCTCTCTTCTAGTGTTCGCCTTTCTTTTCTTTACTTTTTGTTCTTCTCAGAAGTGTTTTGGCTTTTGCGCTTTGTACCTGCCTTCTTTAGGCTTTGCAGTCCCATTGACCTACTTTTGTGGTCACTTGTTGGACATTAATATATTTATCTTATCTTATCTTATGATAATTTGCCACAAAAGCCAGAAAATAGAAGAACAAGTTGTACCTTGTTAAACGGAGTCTAAAAACCCTTTGTGATGCTCAATTCTTTCCCCTAACCGGTTCGCCCTAACTCAGAAAAATAAGGAATAAAATCATAATATTTTACTCACCCAAAATTCCTCCAAATAGCCTCCAAGGGTCTCCTAGGGCAAGTCACCCAAGCTAGAAAAGTAGTATAAAATATTTTATAGGCCGCAAAGCACTCCCAATTGGCCTCAAACCCTCGAAATCCGCTTTCCAATCAAGTCGCCTTAGCTGGAAAATTCCATGAAAGCATGTGCAACCCTCTTCGGCCTCCAATGACCCCTCTAAGTGGTTTGCCTAGCTCCCTAGGCAAGTTGCCACCCCTTGGGAAGGTCTTACGCAACACAAACAAGCTCCCAAAATGATTCGCTCGTCTTCAAACCTGTGAAAATACCAAAAACCTGTTTTTGAGAGAAGTTGCAATATTTTCTCAATGAAGGTGGTGTCTAAAAACACCTTTGTATGATCCACTTGCATGAACACATGCAATTTGAAGCTCACTTACAACCCTTGAATAGAGTTTCCCAAGTAGAAGGAATGGATGTTTTCGTCCCCAAACCTGTGACACTTCTTGAAGGTTTTCATCCTCAAGAGGTGGAGATCAAGCTTGGCATACTTGATTCAATTTTCCAAAACAATATTCAACATGCCCTTTTCGAAAGAGCCTCTCTTCCTTTTTATATTCTTCCTCCAATTGTGGTGCCAAAAATAGGGAGGGAGAGTTACTTTTCCATTTAATAAAAAGATATATAACAAGCTTCTGTAATGGGCACCCCTGTTACGCTCAAAACTAACCCAACTGAAACTCCTTATGACTCCGGAATGGTTTGCTTGTATTGTTTTTTTTTGTGTTTTGCAAGGTCTTTGCATGTAACATAAATATAGAATTGAAAGCATAGATACACACAACTGAAATAACCAACACACTGTATTTATATTGATTGCAAAATGAGTAAACAAGTACAATGCCGACCAAGCGATAACTCACTAAATACTCTAGTAATGGAATGAACATTATTTCAAGCGAATATCCCTAGCGAGTACCGAAGGTGTGATCATTTTGTTCTCCATCCAGAAAAACTACGGACTTTGCAAGCTGGTTTCTACGAACTCTGTAGGTTGGATTCTACGGACTTCGCAGGCTGGTTTCTACGGACTCTGCAGGCTGGTTTCTACGGACTTTGCAGGCTGGTTCTACGGACTCTGCAGGCTGGTTCTACGGACTCTGCAGGTTGGTTTCTACGGATTCTGCAGGCTGGTTCTACAGACTCTGCAGGCTGGTTCTACGGACTCTGCAGGCTGGTTCTCCCGACTCTTACTGCAGATAGCGGCTGCTACGAGATGCTACAGTGTTGTGGCTGCTACAATGACGAGCTGCTACAGTGACGCGACTGCTACAGTGGCATGGCTGCTACAGTGGCGCGACTGCTATAGTGGTGTGACTGTATGAGGCTAAAAACACAAACTCCAAAAACCAATCCCAAGGATTGATGTCTAGAGTGCTACAGATGGGAAAGACGTTCCCAAATGCCCAAAGTAACCTGCAAACTGCAAGTGTATCAATTTTTTTCTTATCCAACATGCCTAATGAAGCCACAAACACTTCCTTTTATCCTTTCTCCAAGGGGGCGACTCAATTCTCATGAGCAATATGGGATAAAAGATGTGCAACATTTTATATATTAAAATATTGCTTGTCTCCCTTGGGTACCATCCCCATAAAGTAAACATTTAAAGTAACACTTTAATATCTTGCAATTAAGTTAAATGTTACTTTTTATAACACTTCAGGTATTAAAATATAATAGCAATCGGACTCCGAATAGCGCAAGTGATAGTTCGCCGAAAAGCTCTCGTCGAGGAGTATCAAATCCAATCATCAAATCTGGCCTCCGCTGTGTCGTGCTAACTTACTACAAAGAGTAAGTATGCCTGAAACTGAGTAAGTCAACTGCTAAAGTGGGGACATTACAGCTTCCTTATAAAGCACTTTTAGAATGGCCTTTAAAAAGGCTCCAAAATTAGATAATAAAGTGCTTTATCAATATAACCTTGAAGCTTACTAATGTTCCCCTTTTTGTCTTTAAATCCTTAGCCCTAGGTCTCATCCAAGGACTAGCTCAAAAAGGGGGACATTATAGTCACGAATATCCTTGATATTTTTTTTTTGGTATGGGGAGGGTAGGGTTATGCTTCGTACCTGTTCAACTGTTTTGGAGACATTTTGAATGTCAACTTTTCCTAGGGACATGTTCCTATGGAATGCTCATAACTCTTCGAGTCATTTGTGTCCATTCCTGTTTGTTTGGCACCTATGGATGTTTGTAGGCACTAGTTACATATATCGGTGTGTCCATCAATGTAGTCTCTTTGGCGAACCCACCTTCCAACATAGAGTTGGCCACACAAACAATGTCATGTTCATTACCCATGAGTGCACCTTTGCTTTTCAACCTGCCATGGTCGAAACTGCTAGAGTGACCACTTGTGATGGTACTACCATGAATGGCTTAGATTTTCTTGAAGAATGAGTTAGGAGGTTTGGGGGAGTACGCTATAGAATTTTTTGATGATGAGACCCTAATCATTCCAGAGGTGGTTCCTAAGCCTCAATTGGGTTCAGAGCAGGTAGAGCCACATTTAGACTATGTAGGGTGAGGCCACTAATACTTCAAATTAGGTGGCAAATAGTTAGAAGGGAGAGTAGATAGATTACTCCGATATTTATATGTTATGAAGTAGTGATGAGGGGGAAAGTGGAGGTTGAGAGGATAGATTGGAAGATAGTGGGTATGAGTTTGATTATGCCCATCTTTACATCACTCAACCTAGTAGGTGCAACTCCTTGTACATTGTACATGTTTTTTTTGGCTAGGTAGTACCACTTGGTTGTGCAATGCAAGAAGGTGAGGAGTTGTAAATAATTGATCTGTTAGAGGGGAAGCAACAAGGAGAGAAAGTGATGTCCAAGGTTGGCACCCAATTCTAGTTTTCCAGTTGAGCAAAAGGCATTATCATGTAGTCTAATGTATAGTGCTGATTGATGGGTAGAGTTGATTGGTCACTCACTAATGGGGATGAGCATCATGATTAGTGGTTTCCATTGTTCCCACCATAGTCGATCCATTGGTCCAACTAGCTGACCATGGATCAACTTAAGTATCTAGTGATGGACGGCTAGAGATTTTCTTACGATCCAACACCACATAAACAAAACATGCACTGGATTATGATGACTTGATAGCTGCATAGGAGTCATTGCATATATAGAGGCAGGGTTCAAAGAATAAAGCAAGTATCTCTTGGCTGAGAGACATACGTTCCATGAAGTGAATGAGAAACTCATGTTTGAACACCAAATATGCTAGCAACAACATAACACATTCTTGTCTAAGCATCAAAAAGAAAGGAAGAAAAAAATTATATTAATGTCCACAAGTGATCAAAAGTAGGTCAATGTGACTCGAGAATACATCCAATTAGAATAGAAAGTGCTAGGGTAAAAGGACCCTAGGATCAAAGACTGACTGACTAAAAAAAGAGAAAAAAGAAAAAAATAACAAAAGATCTGAAAATAAATGAGGTTGGGTACACCAAATGCAATAAAGCTCCAACCCATGTGGTTAAGGTACCAACACAAATAGGGATGTGGGGGTAGTAAGAATCCCCAAAGAGAAATGGGTTGATGAAAGTTGGAAAGATTGAATGATAGTCCCATCAAACATCTTTGACCATGCGCGGGGCAGAGGAATCATTTGTGTCATCATCTATCACTATGAAAGGGCTAGTGTAGGATTTGAGAACACTCATCGGGTAGTGTCTAGAGTTAAGAGGAAAAAATAAAATCATATTAGTGTCCACAAATGACTAAAAGTAGGTCAATGGGACTAAATGATACAATCATTAGCAATAGAAAGTTCTAGGAAGAGAAAATGCTAGAGGTGAACCAAAGTGATAAAGTTCAAGGACGAAATAGAGCCGCGTGCCACTAACACAAGTGCCAAAGAAACCAATACAAATAGTAATGAGGGACGAACAAAATCCCCAAGAGCATATACCAATGAAGATTGGAGGCAAAATTCATCGAATGTCTGTCTATGCTAATCATTGTGAAAGATCAGATAATGTTGTTCAGTGAATATACATTGTCAGAGAAGCCAGGTTGGGGGATCCTAGGGGACAAGACACTTCCTCTAGAATCTCCCCTAACATCCAAGGCTGATGTAACTCCCATAGTAGAGAAGAAGTTTGTACTATCAATTTGCCCCTATGTTTTGGGAGGCAACTGACAAATAGTAGATCAAAATATGAAACCTTGATGAAGAACAATACTTGTAAATCAATGGAGTTACCTCTAGATAAACAACCCATTGGCTGCAAATGGGTGTACAAAGTAAAGTGCAAAGTTGATGGTCCTTTGGATAAGTACAAGGCCCGTCTTGTCACGAAAGGTTTTTCCCAATAGGAGGGCATAGACTATGAGGAGACTTTTGCTCCCATTGTGAAGCTGGTCACTTTTTCAGTTGCTTCTCTCCATAACAACTCGGTTTGGATTGAAAGTGTTTCATATGGATGTCAAAAGTGTTTTCTTGAACAAAGATTTGGATGAGAAGGTCTACATGGTGTAGCTTGAAGTTTTTAGGGTACTTGGTAGTGATCATTTGGTTTGCAAATTGATTAAGTCTCTATCTGGGATTAAGCAGGCTCCACAAGCTTGGTATATCAAAATTGATCAGCATCTACAACTTTTTGGATTCGAGAGTCTTTATGATCTGAATCTTTATATCAAAATCAATGGTTATGACATTGTGATACTCATTGTCTATGTTAACGATCTTTCCATCCCATGTAGTGGGGCTACTATGAGTGAAATCAGATTTGTGTGCTGCTTTTGACATGACTGATCTAGGCTTCCTATACTATTGCTACGGTGTAGAGTTCTAGCAACATGACCATCTCATTTTCATAGCTTAGGTCAAGTATGCCACAAATCTTTTGAAGAAATTTGGAATGATAGATTGTAATCCTGCTTCTACACCTGTGGAGGTCGAGTTGAAGTTGCTAGCCCATGACGATTCATTACTAGTCAATGAATCACTTTTAATAAAGCTTGGACATTGTCGGACAACGCCCTTATTATTCAATTCCAAACTGCCTAAATGTTTGCAAGCTCTTAAAGCAAAAAAGCTCTTTTCCCTTCCACAAAAAATTTATGTAGATGCTGATCTCACATGACTCTAGGTGGAAGAGCTTTAGAAAGATCGTATTCAGGTGGTAGTTTCTAGGAAGGAGAACAAGTGGGTTGTTATCAGAGATTGTAGGGCTATCATATGTGATTCTCCTACACTTGGGTGGTCACGCCTTGCACCGTCAGCATGATGACGATCTTGGGTCTAGCTGGGTGGTGATAGCATCTCCATTGCTTCTTGGAACTGCAACGACACTTTATGGTCTTCTCCAAGTGCCTTCTAGGTGTTATTGCTTCTTGAGATCTCATCTTCTTCACTGAGCTGATGAGATCCCCGAGTGGACCCTCCCTCCATTCACAAGGTACTCATGGGTTTCGGCCTTTCATTGTGAGACACAAATCAGGGGGTGTTCTTGGTTCAGGTGGTGTAGCTTGCCTCAGTCGAGACAACGTTAGGTATAGAGTTTCACTTGTGGTTTCTGATGTCCACTCCATATACATATGGCTATAGATTCAAAGAAATCCACCTTTTCAGGATGTCTTCGTAGTTGTTTGCTACTCCCCCCGTGCACCGCGCCCCTTGCCTCGCCCCATCTTCATTTGCCATTTATGTTGATGGGGACCTGTACCTTGACCTCTATCCAAAGATCTCTCGATACTTCACTATTGGTGATATATTTCTTTTGGGTGATTCTAATGCACATATAGGGAACTTACAAATACCTATTCATGACCTTCCTCGAGATGAGTTATGCCTTAATGAGCTAGATCTAGAGGAGTTCGGTTTATAGAGAGATTTTGGTGATAAGAATGCTACAGTTACAACTTATGGGAGACACTTCCTCTGATTGGGTGAGTCTCAGAGCCTTCACATCCTCAATGGGCTTCCTCACTTCTCCGGCTCTGGTAGTTTCACTTGTTTCCCCACAGTGGTGGTGCAAGCCTTGTGGACTATGTTCTCACTAGCAGATTTATCATCCTTCATATTTGTGCCTTCCTTATCTTGCCTTAGCTCCCCCTTATTGACCATGTCGTCTTGACATTCAGCGTCCATACTAGTTCTAACCCTTCCCCCTCCCCAACACTCAACACACCACAATCCATTTTGATGATGATTACAACATTGATTATGTTGCTCGTCTCTCCCTTCTTATGTTTGGGTTTTACTCCCTCCCTCTTCCCACCACTAATTCCATGTATGAGTTTCTACGTCAAACCCTTTGGGATGCTACCCTGGATTCTTGTCCGCACACTATTCATTACTCCATATCCCCTACCTATCATGGAACTTGCCCCATGAACTAGTGGAATGATAATGAGTGTAAATCTCTTTATCAAAGACTGAGGTTTTTTCGTAGGGAGTATCGTTGTCTTCTTTGACGTAAGAAACAAAATTTTCTTGCATCTAGATGGCTTTCACTCCTTGCTGATCTCCACCACTCTGCTAAGACTTTTTGATGTACTCCTCCCAAGAAAAACCACCATTTCTGACATCGCACCTGAAGCATGGGTCTCCTATGTCAGTTCCCTCTATGATGTTCCAGCCCATCCTTCTGCCATTGTCCCCACATTCACCATCCTCTGTTTTCTCTACTTCCTCTGTCAAGAGAACTATTTTGAAATTACGCACCAACAAAGTAGCTGATTGTGAAGGTCTCAAAGTTGAGTTCATCAAAGATGGTGTAGATTCCCCGTGCCACACTTTTTATCAAGTGATGTTTTCAGACTTCCCTCAGTCTTGTTCCCAACAAATCATCCACCCTATTCATAAGTCAGGGGATCCCTCTATCCCTAGCTTCTATAGGACCATTACGATTGGGCATACATTTGCCAAAATTTATGCCACAATGTTAGACATGCAGATGTTAGAATACTTGGAAAGGAATAATATCAGAGCTCAGGAGCATGCGAGTTTTAGAAGGGACCACCAAACTATTGACCACATCTTTACACTTTGAGCTATCATTGAAGAAGCTCATCACAGGTCTTCCAAAGTCTTTTGTTGTGTTGACTTCAAGAAAGCCTTTGACTAGGACACTTGCTTTTGCAGAAGTTGACAGTGATAGGGTAGATTCATACTTCTCATGGTTTGTCTGACTTCGTGAAGAGTACCATTGCGCTGAAACAAGGTTGTCCTATCTCACTGACCCTTTTCAGCATATACATTAATGAGTTAGAGGGGTTTCTTCGGCAACATACTCATATGGACGATGGTTGTCTTTTGCATGAGGTGCTTATAACCATCTTCCTTTTTTCTGATGATGTTGTTCTCTGCTCACCCTCTACAGAGGGCTTACAACGACAACTTGATGCCCTTGCTTGCTTCTACAAACTCAAACAACTTGTGATCAACCTTAGTAAAACTAAGGTCATGATATTTGATATCTCAAAGCACTCTCTCTCTAGATTCTAGTTCTCTACAGAGGGGTACTTCTTGAGATCACATTAGCCTACACTTATTTGGGGGTCCAATTTTATGGTGCATGCTTTAACATGAGGTTTGCCACTCAACCATGCCTTTGCAAGGGGTATGCCTCTCCTTTTGTATTGGAACGCCAATGTTTCCAGATACACTTCCAGGGCATCCATTCCAAGTTACGCTTGTTTGATTCTATCATCAAACCTAAAGTTTTGTATGGTTTAGAGGTTTGGGTACCTAGCCCGGGGGCCATTGACTGGGCCCGTATTGAGGGGGTCTAGACCCTCATGTTGCAACTTATGATCCATTGCAAATGGGCAATTCCTTAGCGCATCATTTAGGCTGAATTTGCCACCCACCCGCAATGCCTTGAGACTAGCTTTCGGCTTACTTTCTACATCCACAGACTCATCCTTGGGGGACTCAGCTTCCAGTCGTGAGAGATATCCCTACTTAGCACTTTGCTCTTTAGAAAGGATTGCTTCACTAGCCCCCACCAGACGTTGGTACTATTGGTACTTTGAGACTAGGTTGATCCTTTCTATTGGCATCTCTATTGACAGGCTGCCCTTTTTCATGTATTCCCTAGATGCTCCTCCCAGGGTCCTTCTCACTAAGGACGTCATTACTAGGGCTGCCAAAGAGGACATCTATAGATAGTATATCCAGACCACCTAGATCCCCGGTGAGTCGTTCAGTCCCAAGCTTGCTTTCTATGCCAATCATTTATTACAGGTGGTGGACGGTATTATTCATCGCCCTCATTATCTCCAGCACCGTTGGTCTCATGGCTTGCGGTTCCCCTTGGCTAGATCAGAGTTTGTTCCCACCAGTTATGGGTTGAATCATACCATCACATTCTCCGTTAGGTTTGGATCTATCGTCTTTGCTCCCTCTAGGTTGTGGAGATCAAGGATCACTTTATTTTCAGCTGCCCCATTTATTATGAGATCAAGGGAAGATATCACTGCCTCTACAGAGACTCAGACATCACTAGCTACTTTCTTCAGATATGTAGACCAACAATCATTGGCTCTTTATCTTCACGAGACTGTCACTTTTCGGTGCAAACCTTTACAGGAGGAGCCTATTGATAACCTCTTTCTTTCAGCCCATTCAAGTGATTGGAAACACTAAGTGTCCTTTGGGCAACGATGCATCACACATCATAGTTTGATTAGTTAAGTGGTGCTTCTCTTAGTGCATCACTACTACTCATACTGCTTAGATCTCCAAGCCTGCTACTCTCGACATTGTGGCTCCGCTCTACTGTGTTGGCATGGCTTTGCCCCTCTTTGATGACATGGATCTACTACATGCCAGTTGCCCCCCAAACCATAGGGGCAAACAGATATTACAAGCTTCTTCTCTACTAAGGGAGTTACATCGGCCTTGGATGTTAGGGGAGATTCTAGAGGAAGTGTCTTGCTTTCTCCTAGGATCCTCCAACCTGGCTCCTCCGACCCTGTATACTCACCGGACAACATTGTCAGATCTATCATAGTGATTGATAATGGCTCAGACGATTCCTCTACTTCAGGGAAAGACAACCATTCTATGATATTTGCCTACAGTCTTCATTTGCACATGCTCTTGGGGCTTTTGTTCACCTCTCATTACTATTTGTATTGGTTTCTTTGCCACTTATGTTAGTGGCACACTACTCTATTTTGTCTTTGTACTTTATTTATTTGGTTCACCTCTAGGATTCTCTCTTCCTAGAACTTTCTATTGCTAATCATTATATCCTTCAGTTCCATTGATCTATTTTTGGTCATTTGTGGACATTAATATGATTTCTTTCTTTCTTTCTTTCTTTGTATAGACAATTGGTGGACAACCTGATATATCTTATGTCCACTTGTCCAGATCTATGTTTTTTTGTTAGCGATCTTTCTTGGTTTTTGTCTTGATCGAAGCTCATTCATTAGACAACAACAAAACGTGTTTTAATATATATCAAAGAAACTCTTGACTTTGGCATCCTATATGAGAGGGCAGAGATTTCAGATTGACAGGTCATACAAACTCTGATTGGGTAGGATTAGTGGATACTCGAAGGTCTACCACCAGGTATAGCTTTTCATTTGGCTCAAGAGTTGTTTCATGGTAGAGCAAGCTTCAGCATGTTGTGGCTATATCTTCCACTGAAGCAGAATACAAGGCAGCAGTCAATTCTAGTTGCGAAGCAGTTTGGTTATGTCAGATTCTAGTTGATTTGCAACTTCTTCCATCTACACCTACTCCACTTTTTTCTGATTGTCAAGGTGTATTGAATTTGGTGAAGCCCCCTGTATTTTATGCATGCAACAAACATATTGACATCCTTCATCACTACATTTGACAATTGGTTGATTTCAATGATATTTTTCTTCACTTTTGTGCTTCTACAGAGCATCCTGCAGATCTAACGACTAAACCTCTTGGTCCTGTTTTGTTTGTAAAATTTTGGGACAAACTTGTTGTTTCTGGTTTAGTCATTGAAAGGGCGTATTAAATATATTGGTTTAATATATTAAGTAGGCTTA
Organism: Torreya grandis; assembly: GCA_037957365.1. Classification (NCBI taxonomy): domain Eukaryota; kingdom Viridiplantae; phylum Streptophyta; class Pinopsida; order Cupressales; family Taxaceae; genus Torreya; species Torreya grandis. The sequence goes on along the minus strand of JARHVA010000094.1, from coordinate 7,805,675 downwards.
ACTAATACTTTATTAATTAGCATTAACTAATGGTGACTACCAACCACCCCAACTGTGTGTAGCTTCCGTCATTGTATGCCTTCCAGTTTCTCTTTATTCTTTCAGCAATCATATTTCCTTACAGATAGCAGTATGATGTATCCATCAACTGGATGCTAAAATTGGTAACTATGACAACCGAATCCCCCTCCTGGGAGAGTGCCTACTGCAAATGCATGATTATATCAAAAAGCAGAATGGTTGTATTCAATACTATTCTAGCAGCGTTCTGTCTGCCATCCATTGAGCAGATGCTGGTGTATAAGCAGACAAAGTGCTCTGTCCAGGAAGCAGTGCACGACCAAGCTGAACAAGCATGAGTTAAAAAAAAGAAAACATGTGGCGGTTTTTCAAGTTCCACTCAGGGCCAGGCAATGGATTGGAACATCCTCGTTTATGGCCCCATCTTTCATCCTCCAAATGATCCAGTGGATGAAGGCCAGGGACTTGTTTCTAAGCAAAATTAATTGGTTGGCCCCAACTAGTTATCTCAGTTTTTATGGGAATCAGAAACTGAAGATCTTTTGAAATTCCCTGTTTTTGTCTATCAAATGTTCAGGGCTCCTGTAATATGCATAGATATGATTTCTGTTTGTAAATATCCAATGGTCTTAGTTTGGTCTGTTGGTTTTAAGATGGTCAATTGGTCCGTTTGTAAGGCTCAATTGAGATTATCTTGTAATGGATCTTGGGTGATGTTTTCATGAGCTGTTTTTTTTTTAAACATCCTTACTTTTATCTTAATATAAAACCCTTCAATTTTATTAGAAACAATGCCCAATTATAGACCAACATACATCAGACTGAGATATAATGAAGGCCACCGATTTCTGAACCATATGTGATCTTGTATACTATGATAATGATGATCATGTTAAACTCTAGATAATATTTTGCCATTTTGTGTATATCGTTGTCTATTTCTACTGTATACCATATTGTTAAACATTTGATGCTTACAATTCCATTTTTCCCACTTGTTCCATGATAGAGATTTGGTGTAGCACTGGAGTTTATTTTTTGTGTTACGATATGCTATGTGTGTACATATGTAAATATGATTTTAGTGAGATCAATCTTTCTTGCGTGGAGATCTTGATAAAGTCTTTTTGTCACTAATAATATGCTACTCATTTTTCAGATGATGTTTTTTACAGAAAAGCATCCCCAAGTCCATAAATTATTCTAGGTATAAAGGTATAAAAGTCAGATATTCTACCTCGAGTATCTAAATCTTATTCCAATCAATGTGTATCTATATCAATTGACCTGCTGTAAAAAGTGTCGACTTGTTTTAGAATTTTGTTGCACATAACCTGCTTCAGTTTAATATTTTTTAGAAGCAAATCTAGCAGCTCCTTATTTTATCAATTTTTTTTTGAGATGGATTGATGATATAAGATTGAACTTAAAGCTACTACCTAGTTTTAGATTTCTTGGAACCGATTGGCCATGATTATGCTTGGCCAGCATGTCCTTGACATTGATAATGGTATTGCTCTTTGCCTGTGGATTTCTTCAGCATATGGTCTGTTATGATTCCGTCATTTGACTCTCAGGTTTTCACATTTTATGACCAGGTGCAATCAATATGATTCCTATGGAGCTAGCATTAAAAATCGCAAGTAAAATCCAAAAAAGTGAGAGGTTTGCAGTTTACATTGTGATACCAATGTGGCCCGAAGGTGTCCCTACTGGTGCAGCTGTGCAAGAAATACTTTTTTGGCAGGTAACATAAATTGGCATTACATTATAGAAGAGTATAGAAGTTATAGGTACATATTCTAATGAAGAGCTGGTATTCTTTGGGAATTATGTGAGATGGGAGTGTCTTTTTCTCAAATGATTAATTTGAAATCTTAAAATTTATTGGTGAAATCTGTCTTTTAATTTAGAAGCTAATATCTTAGCTTTATCCAGAAAACACAATGCAAAACTTTTGAAAGTAAACAGGTGAAATCTGATCTGTTGTATTTTTAGTTCCAGCTTTTAATATATTTCGTTTCTTTTCCAAAAGTAAATCAGGACACAAAACTTTTGAAGGTAAACATTTCAACTATTCCTGGAATTTAAAGTGGGAGATACTCTTTTGGTCTCTGTTTTGCATTTGTGGCATAAGATTATAGCTAAATTATAATTTTTTTACATAAAATGCCTTGCTTGGCTGAAATTCCTAAACTATATGTTTCAGTGTGGACATTTAAAATGAAATTGTGCATATATTCTTCCGGGATAGGGCAACAGTCAAATCAGGTTCCTTTCTATTTCCAAGTTCAGAGGATTTCTATACAGTAGAGATAAAATTAGATTACACACATGAGAACCATCATAAAAATTGAGAATATATAGCGCATGGGATTAGATATTGTAGTAATGCAATCTTCTCAACAATATCTATTCTTTATATAGATAATGTCTGCCTTCCACTTGACAAACATACATGACATGAGACCAGAGATAAAATGGGGATGGATATTATTTCAGAACTTGCACTTGTTTATAGGAGATCCGAGAGTATGTGGAAAAGGAAAGAATGAAAGCTATTCTTATTCAATCTAAATTAGAAATTAGTGGCTTGATTGTCTCTAGAAAGTATTTTAGCAACTAAAACCTATGTGCACACATTTGAAATAACAAACTTTAAAGCAGAAATTTGTGTCTTAGTTACTCATAGAAAGTATTATAGAAAATGTAGCTTATGTACACATTTGGAATAAAAAACTATAAAACAGAAATATGTGGCTTTATCATCCATCGAAAATATTGTAGCACATATGGCCTATGTACACTTGTTTGAAATACATATGTTAAAATAGAAAAATATTAGTCTTCTATACTTCGAATCTTTGTATGATTATTCCAATTCTTTAATCGCCAAATATAAGTAAACAGACATAACAAAATCATTTATTACATATATGCTATATCCATTTAAACGTCCATATGCATGAGGAATTCATAATATCAATAAAACCTAGACCCATCAACTCTAGTTTGCACCTATTTAGGGCTCTCATAGAAACCATTTTAAGACTGCTATCTTTTTTTTTATAAGTAAATGTTTTATTTAGTAAAAGGAGGAACTAACCCTGGTGCTTACATGAGCAAGAGAACATGATAGACATGGAACGATAGACTAATCATTCCTCATCAGAGAGACTTAACTGTAGACAACGATTTCCAGCATCAACAGTCCCAAGAGCTGGTTTATTTAGCATATGAATAAGAACAAAGACATAAAACTACTCTTCAGGATCATCTTCAATGGTGTTAGCTTCATTCTCTAAGGCACAACCTTATCATTGTTGATATTTCGCCAAGGATTATTGCTGTCATTTCTTCCAGGATTGCTGTTGTAACCATTGTTGTTGTTTCCATAGTAGATTGGGCAGCCCACTTGTTGCAGAAGCTGACTCTGTTTGTTAATCCCAACTTGGATTCAACTAAGTGTGTTGATTATAGCTCCATGATTCCCTTCTTTGGTGAAATGAAGCCTGTTCGTTGCTTGAGTGATGGCTTGGAGCACTCCTACAATGGATTTTCTCGTGTAGGCCACTTCAGCTTTAATTTTGACTTTCATGCTCTCCATATCCTAAACCAAATGTGGATTAATGTTTGGAATTGGAGCATGATTAATTCTTGGAGGAGTGGAGTGATTTGGCTCATTTGATTCCTCCACGGGCACTTGCATTTTGGATATCCATGCAAACCCCTGTTGACGCTGTGGATTGCACCCTTGATAGAAGGCTGAGCTTCTATCTTCCAGGCGACACAATGGAGACTTCTCTTTTCCCTATGGGTCTGGGAAAACTGAGGGGAGAATCTCTAGATAAGGGCTAGCTCCCTTTGATGCATCTCTGATTTATTCCAATACTATTGCTAATATATATAGTGGGGGGGGGTTGAAAAGAGAGAAGGATTATTGAAAATAGAACCTAGATTAATATGGTGATGCACCAAAAAAGTTTGATCTACTCATTTACTCACTTTATATCAGAAGAGGACATACATACACTTTATTTGCTGGAAAGACCAGACTGTAGGGAGCTCAATAGGGAGGTTTAATGAAGACACACAGAAAATGAACTTACCACAGGTGATGTAGGAAAACACACTGTCTGGTAACCCTCTTCTGCGTCTGCGCTCCAGATACAACACTTCTTGTTACTTGCAGGAATGGTGTTTTGTCTATACCAGATATGTTGGTATCAAACTTGTGGAAGCACTATGGAAAATGACTGACCACAAGGTTAATACTCAGGCACATTCAGACATATATCCAGCGAAATAGAGGTAAAAACGTATTCTATTGATTCAAGGTGAAAAATTGGCAGGGTTTCGCCTTACAAAATGAGAGATCCCTCTCTCAAATGAGAGATTACAATATTTATAGAGCAAGAGGAAGCAATGGCACCCTTTTTTACAAGTGGCCCATGCTGCGTTAAAAAGATTGGGAAGAGGAAGTCGATGAAAGAACATGCTATGTCAGTTGCCAGTCTTGACTTTGGCGTTCAAACATTATTGTGAAAGCATGGGCCGCGCCCCTTTGCAAACAAGACTGTTTCTTAAAGACATTCACACGGTTGTCTCCTCATCAATGCAAAGTGAGAAAAAACAGGCCGCGCCTCCTTTGTTTGCACTCCTTGATGACCACTTGGCGGAGACTATTTTAACTGCTGGAATAACTCCTTGTGCCGACACCTTCTTTTGCCACCTGGACTTGTTTTGTCTGTTTCTGCGCTTGGCTCCTCGGGCTCCTTTCGCGGTGGGTCTCTAAGTTCGCTCTTGAATTTTGTCTTTTCCCAGCTTTGTCCTCTCCTGGCTTTGTCTTTTGTCATCTCTTTTGTTTTTTCCTGACTTTTGAGCCGTCGGGGCTATCTTCTGTCAATCCTTGGTTCTTTGGGCTCCTTTCTCGGTGGTCTCTTCCCTTTGGCCTTAACCCCTTTGAATTCACTCGGGTTCGCGCTCAAGCATTTAAAGATCAACGGCTATTTGACTACCTCAAAGTTGACGTTCGCGCGCCCGTCGTGATTTGAAAGCCAACGACTATTCCATAGTCGTGATTTTGACATCTGTGGGCCCGTCACCCCTTTGTAATTCCTTCGGCTTCACTTTCCTTCAGCGTCACTTTCCGAAGTGTTCCTTTGGATTTTTTTTTTGGAAGGATATCTCCCCTTTCTTTTTCCTTGTTCGGGCCTCTGTCGTTGAACCCTCCCGAAGGGAAGGTGTCCCTTCGAGGCTAGGAGAAAGGTTCCCTTACGGTAGCCGAGAGTCCCCCACAAGGGCGCTTGCCCTTCGGGATCTTTCGGGCTGCCTTGGCCTCTCAATGCCTTTAGACAAAATTTCCAAAGGAATTCCTTCGGACATTTTTTCCGAAGGAAATGTTCCCTTCAAAATTTCGGTCCTTTCTTTCTGAAAAATCCCCCGACAAATGCCTTCGGACAAAATGTCCGAAGGAATTGATCCTTTGAATTTCCGTGTCTTTTGTCCGAAGGACTTTTGAGCTTTACCTTGGATTCTTTCGGATTTATTCCTCGAACAAAAGTCCGAAGGAAATCCTTCCTTCTGCCTTAGTCTTTTTCGAAGGAAAACTCTGCCTCGTTTCGACCTTCTCTTTGATCCCTCCGCAAGTGTTCCCTGCCCTCCGCAAGGGCACTTGGGCCCCAAGATGCCCTTCGAAACCTGCTTGAACAGCCCCTTTTGGCACCTTCTTGCCCTTCGCAAGGGCACTTGCCCTTCGGGCTTTTGAAAATGATCCTTTGGCCTTTTGAACTTGGTCTTTTTGCCGATTAAAAGCCCTCTGAAGCAGTTTAGTTGCTCTGTCAGACCCGAGAGCACATCATGGAGCTCCTTGGACGTTTGAAAACGCAAAACTTGCACTCAACTTTGGAACTCTCATGAAACTAGCACTTTTTTGCAAACCCCTGTGTAATCACTCCTTCCAACTCTACCCATACCTTACGTACCAAGTGCTTGAAGTTGAGCCCTTTTGTATGCTAAGAGGAGAAAATGAGTTGTAGAAGCATATTTTGCATTATCCTTCATGTCTAGGTGTGGAAATGGCAAGAACCGAAAAGGGAGACCGATTTTTGCTCACATGACCAAAAATTGTCAACAATTTGGCGATTCCCAGGGGAAGCATGCCTGCTATGCTGAAGAACACTGGTAGCCTCAAAGTCCATTGTGCATGGAGTCAAGATGTAACTTTGAAAGAGTTAGCAACAACTTTGAGATATCCAAGAATCAATCATGAAGCTTTTACCCCAAAAGGAAACAACACACACACAAGGCTAAGAAAACTTCTAACATGTGCAAAAGCACTTAGGAAAAACAGTTAAAAAAACAAGAAAAATATATACATGATGGGAGAAGGTCTAGTGATAATGCTTAAGATGTATCCCATTAACTGAGATACACAATTCTTCACCATCCAACCTGGAGAGTTGGAACGCTTGTGCTGCTTGCACTGAGTGATGATAAATGGACCATACCATAGAGCGTCGAACTTTGTGTGCTTTTCAGGCTTAGCTTGGTCCTCATCCCATTTCAAAATGATGTCTCACTCAGAGAAACCTTTTGACGAGGATTTCTTGTCAAAGTGCTTCTTTGTCTATTGTTGACGGCTGGTCATAGAAGCCATAGCTTGGTCCCTTGTCTCTTGAAGTTCCATTAGTTCACATAGCTTAACCTCCATGCTGTTGCCTTCCTCTAATTGCAGCTGGTGAGCAAAGTCCAAGGCTGGGAATTTGAGTGAAAGAGGAAGTCTAGCTTTTCTTCCATACACAAGCGTGTATGGCGAATTACCAACTGCTCTCTTTGGAGTGACTCTATCTGCCCATAGGGCTGTTTTCAACTTGGCATGTCAAGTTCTCTAATTCTCCTCCATTGTTCTTTTGATAATCTTGATCAGATTCTTGTTGGTGGATTCGGCCAGACCATTCCCAAGTGGGTAGTCGTTGGAAGAAGTGCTGAGATAGATGCCATATCTCAACGCCCATTCACTTGTTTTGGTTCCCAGAAAAGCTAAAGCGTTATCTGAGATGATGGTAGCTGGAACTCTAAACCTTGTCACCAGGTCTTCGTAAAAATCCAGGACTACACTTTCGTTGGCCTCCTTCAAAGCAACAACTTCTACCCATCTCGTGAAGTACTCTGTAGCGGTCAAGGCCCACTTGTGTCCAGCACTGAAGGGAGGGTTAATCATCCCTATGAAGTCAAGGCCCCATTGCATGAATGGCTATTCAACTTGAATAGGCTGTAGAGGCATTGTAGCCAGCCGTTGTTTCCCATCAAAGAGAGCACACTTTTGGCACTTTCGTACCCAGGCATGGGTGTCTCTGAATAGAGTGGGCCAGAATTAACTAGCTCTCATTATTCTTACAGCTGTAGGCTTAGGAGCAAAGTGACCACCAGTTGGCCCATCATGGAACTTGGACAACACTCTGTCAGCCTGACCTGGGTCTATGCACCTCAAAAGCACTCCTGAAAAATCGCTTCTAAATAGCACTACATCAATCAGGACATAAGAGAGAGATTGGAGTCTGAAATATCTCCCCTTAGTTCTATCAAGGCCCTGCGGGCACTCACCATTGAGAAGGAAACGTCTAATGTCTGATGTCCAATCCTTCAAGATTGATGGTTTTTCTGTTGTGGCTTCGTCATGAATGAGCAAATTGTCGTCTTTCAGCTGTTTAAAGTCTGCAACAAGGTGTTCACACAGGTCTTTTCCTCTTACCAGCTTGGTGGTTTTGATGTCCACGTCATATTCCATTACCTTAGTGATCCATCCCGCTCTCTTTTCATTCAGGGCACAACTGATCAAGAAGTATTTGACGTTGGAATGTGGCACCATGAGGTGAACCCTGTTTTGGACAACATATGTCTGAATTTCTTCAGACTCCGTATGACTGCAAGGACTTGCTTCTCCACATACGTATACTTGACCTCAAAACCCTCTAGACCCTGGCTAAAAAACGCAAGCGACTGTTCAAGGTTCTCATTATTCGCTTGGGTAAGCATAGTGGAGATTACCTCTTCATTTTTGAAGGTGTAGAGGTTGAAATCCTTGGTGAAGTCAAGACTAATCAAGGTAGGAGCCTGGGCGACAGCCTGCTTGATCCCTTCAAAACTATCCTTCCTTTGCGCTGTCCATGCAAATTTCTCATCTTTCTTCAGCATAGAGGTCAATGGCTTGACTACCTCTGCAAAATTTGGAAAAAATCTCCTGATGAAATTTATTTTGCCAAAGAAGCTCTGTAGACCTTTCTTATGTTTAGGCAAAGACAGCTCTAGGATGGAGCGAACTCTTTCTAGATCAATGGTTAAGCCTTCTTTAGAAACAACATGGCCAAGTAGTTTACCTTTATGGATAGCAAACACGCATTTCTTTGGGTTGAGAGAGATACCGAACTCTCTACACCTCTCAAAGATCTGAGGTGCTTTATGTGTTGGCCTACTTCTTAAGAGAATACTGTCACGTCATCAAGATACACCAATACAATGTTATTTATCAGGCCTTGAAAATCCATGTCCATAGCTCGTTGAAAAGTGGCACCGGCGTTGGACAGTCTAAATGGTATTTTCCGATAAGCAAACGTCCCCCATTTGGTAGTGAATGCTGTCTTGTACTGGTCACAGTCTTGCACCAAAATCTGATTGTAACCTGAATACCCATTTAGGAGGGAGAAACGCTCGCTACCTGTCACCATTTGGAGGATCTGCTCCATAATTGGGAGAGGATAATGGTCTTTCAAAGAAACTTTATTGAGGTCTCTGAAATCTACACATAATTTGATCTCCCCATTCTCTTTTTGGACAGAAACAAGATTGGCCAGCCAAAAAGAGTGTTTGATCGGAAATATGATTTTGGACTCAATTAGCTTGGTGAGTTCCTTTTGCATGAGAGGCTCAATCTTCGGATTGACAGGCCTTTGTTTCTGCTTGATGGGCTTGGCGCCTTCCTCTAGTTCAATGGTATGTTGGGCCAAACTTGGGTTAAAACCCTTCAAGTTGCTGTACTCCCAAGCAAAGACATCAACAAACTCCTGGCACCACAAGATGAAGGCTTGCCTTTCCAGATCTGTACACACTTTCCCAAGTGCAAGCAACTTATTCTTGAATATCTCAATTTTTTCATAGTTCTTTGTTGTTATGCTTGCTTTATCATTTTTCAATTGGTCATCCTCGTTGAAGATACTTTCGAGAGTGACCAAGCCTTTGGGAAGTTTATTGTTCTTGAGTTGAACAATCTGGCCACCATACTGTTGTTGTAGCTTAGCCTGGTTTCTAGTACAAACTCAGCTTCCTCTTGCAAGAAGAGTGCTATTTGCTGATTGTTGTCAAACGCCTGCCAATTGGTGATGTTGTCAGGAACGGAGGGCCTGATTACCACTTTTAAATGGTGTGGAGTACTATCTCGGCATATCTCTTTGGGGACATTGAACTGAGCACCAACCGCTACTAGTCTATCCGCTTGCTTATTCTGCTCTCTTGGAATGGAAGTAACATTGAAATCAAGGAAGCTCTCCACTAAGTCCCATACTCTGTGCTTGTAGGACTTGAGCAAGGAATTTTTGGTCAGGATTAGGCCTCTCACCTGATTGATGATCAACTCGTTGTCTCCAAAAACCTGCAGCTCTCTAATTCCTCTTTTCCTCGCCCACTCCAAACCATGGATGAAGGATTCATACTCTGCAACATTGCACGTGCAAGAAAATTGGAACCTGAAAGCCGAAAAGTATTTCTCTTGTGAGGGGGAAACTAACACCACTCTCCCACTAGCTCCCAGCTTACTTTTTGAGCCATCAAAGAAAAGCTACCATAAACCTGAGTTCTTTTGGCTTGCTTTCATCAAATTTGGTACAAAAGTACCCTCTTATGCATGCAATAAATCCCAAGGCCTACCTCTTCTATGAATTTGTAAGGATCATGTTCAAAGTTGTCACTTCCCCATTCATCTAAGAGTAGGTCAGCAACTCCTTCAAGGGCAGAGGGCGGAGATTGATCTACTTGAAAATCTTCTTGATCAATAATGGCGTAGCTGACATTTGCCGCCTTGAGTGAGTATGGCTCCAGATGATCTCTGTGGATTGGCTCTGACTCAATCTTGACCTTAGTCGCATACTTGGTTCTAAAAACCAGGTAGGACCAGTTTGCTGCTAGGTAGCCGCCTATTTTGGATGTGAAATCCGTGGACAAGCAAATGACAAAGTAGGGAGGAACATCCGCCACCACCACGTCACGAGGGACCGAGAAAGTTGGACAGGCGTGGAGCGTCAAGTTCAAGCCTCTCACCACTCCTACTGCCTTTGCTGGTGTTCCATCCAGTTGCAGGACTCCCTTAGTCATTTCTTCATATTTGAGTCGCAGTTTATCCGCTATACATTTTGGCATTACTGAGGTGCTTGCCCTACTGTCAATAATGCAATTGTGCACTAGGAAATCTCCTATGACTAAGGACAGATAGAAAGGAGGAACCTTTTTTTCTTTCTTTACCTGGCCTGTTGTGGAAGGGTGTCCATTCATGATCAAAACATTATCATCGTTTGTTGGGACAGCTTGTTCATTTAGCCCGTGCAATTTCTTTTGTCCCAGCATTGCTAATGAATCCCACAAGGAGATATTCATGTGTAGCTTCTTCATCTGGTCCATCACATTGATCTGAGGATTGCTTCCTTTCAAATTTTCTTTGGGATTACTTGTAGCCTGGGGTGCAGGCCAAGGAGCTGAAGGTTCAACTGGTGGCCTGAAATTTGGGAATTTCTGGTTCACGTGTGATGAAGATGCTGTGGACGTTTGAGCAGCTGCTTGAGCTTCCTCCATAGCTCTCTTTCTGGACCTTGTGTTGGCTGCAACATAGTCACCTTGATTGTCCGCATTGCCCATGTAGTTGACTGCACAGAATTCACCTTCCAGGGGATTCATGAGAGCGGAATCAGACTGAGCCAACCCACTGTCCATGCCATATTGCAATGACGCCTCAAAGCTTGGGAATTGAGCGGCTCTCTGATTGTCTTGTGCATTCGTGTATTGACCCGGCATCTCATTTGTATAAACAACCTAATCTTGAATGTATCCCATGGGTGAGCAATTTGGATGTTCTTGTACCAGATTATTTTGAACGGGTACCAAAGCCTTAGATGATGAAGGAGCACCTGGATTATAGCCTTGATAAGGTCTCGCCTGTGCAAACTGACCTTGTCTTTGATTGTAATTCTGGAAAGGGGGTCTATTTGCTTGCCCAAACTGCTGATATCTCTGATTTGGCCGATTGCTTTGAGCTTGCTGCCTTTTGAGAGCCATTAGTTCATTGGTCACGCTTTGTAACAAGCTTTTCACTTCATGAAGGTCATTGGACAGAGTAGCAGCCGGCTTTTCTATGCCAGGCAGAAGAGCTAAGGTAGGTGCAGCGGTATGGACTAGAGGCGGCAATTCAAGAAAGAGCAGCATATGAGGTCTAGGGGCTATCTTTTCAGCTTGCACCAGAGAATTCTCAGCTGCTATGGCTATGTCATAGGCAGCAGGCAGCGCATGCCCTCCTATAGACTGTATCATGATAGCAATGTCGCTGTTCAATGCTTTCAAATAATAGAGGAAAGCATAGCTTGGAGTCGGCCTTACCAAAATGGGAATTTTGTCCCATGTCTTCTGAAAACGAGTATTGAAATCTTGCATAAATTCGTGTGGAGCTCTCTGCATGGTGGTCAACTGCTCGGCAAGCGAGAGGTGATCACTCTTCTTCCCGAATCTATTTGTTAAGAGGGTGCCCAATTCGTTCCATGTACTGATTGAATTCATATGCAGAGTCCCATATCAGTCCAGAACCTTACTCTTAAAAGACAACGCCAGTTATCTGATGGCAATGTTTTCTTTAGTGATTGTGAATATTGCAGAGGTTGGCAATATTCCTGATATGCTCAATAGTAGTAATAGGCCCTAGTAGTAATAGGCCCTTCTCCATTAAAGGGAGGCACACTCTTAAGCGTCGTACCCGGGATTGGGTTATAATGCAGAAGATTCAAAGGACTCTGACCATGAAAGGCCTCAAATGGTAAAGCCATAGCTATGACAGGATTCAATCGGAGCCTTCTTGCGTAAGTGTATCTTATAACAGGTCTGGGAAAATGACTTGCTGAATAGAGATGAGTCTTTGCAAACCTCAGTCGCCTTGCTGAGTTTAATGGTAGTTCAACGAATTCAAAAGGGACACCCTTAGCAGCAGATTGTGTGGTGACCTTAGGCATAAGGTGTCAGACTGGTCTTTGGCCAGAGACTGATGCTCTTGATAATGGAGTCGCCAGATGCTGAAAAATGGTTGATTTTTTGCTGTAACAGGACCAGCATCAATCCTGGAACTTTTCTGAGTGTTTAAAAATTTGTCCCACCGGGCATGTCAAAAACTGTTGATGTTGTGGATTGCACCCTTGACAGAAGGCTGAGCTTCTGTCTTCGACGCGGCACAATGGAGACTCCTCTCTTGCCTGTGGGCCTGGCAAAACTTAGGGGGAATCTCTAGATAAGGGCTAGCTCCCTTTGATGCATCTATGAGTTATTCTAGTACTATTGCTAATATATATAGTGGGGGGTTGAAAAGAGAGAATGATTACTAAAAATAGAACCTAGATTAATACGGTGATGCACCAAATTTTTTTGATCTACTCATTTACTCACACTTTATATCAGAAGAGAACATACATACACTTTATCTGCTAAAAAGATTAGACTGTAGGGAGCTCAACAGGGAGGCTTAATGAAGACACAGAAAATAAACTTACCATAGGCGTTGTAGGAAAACACACTGTCTGTTAACCCTCTTTTGCCTTTGTGCTCCAGATACAACACTTCTTGTTACATGCAACAATGGTGTTTTGTTTATACCAGGTATGTTGGTATCAAATTTGTGGAAGCACTATGGAAAATGACTGAACACAAGGTTAATACTCAGGGACATTCAGAGATATATCCAGCCAAATAGAGGTAAAAATGTATTCTATTGATTCAAGGTGAAAAATTGGCAGGGCTTCGCCTTACAAAATGAGAGATCCCTCTCTCAAATGAGAGATTACAATATATATAGAGCAAGAGGAAGCAATGATGCATTTTTTTACAAGTGGTCCATGCTGCGTTAAAAACATTGAGAAGAGGAAGTCGCAAAAAGAACATGCTGTGTTAGTTGCCAGTCTTGACTTTAACATTCAAAAATTATTGTGAAAGCATGGGCCGCACCCCTTTGTTTGCAAACAAGACCGCTTCTTAAACACATTCACACGGTTGTCTGCTCATCAATGCAAAGTGAGGAAAACACAGGCCGCGCCTTCGCTGTTTACACTCCTTGATGACCATTTGGCTGACACTTTCAACCGTTGGAATAACTCCTTGTGCCGACACTTTCTTTTGCCACCTGGACTTGTTTTGTCTGCTTCTGCGCTTGGCTCTTCGGGCTCCTTTCTCAAAGGGTCGTTGAGTTCACTCTTGACTTTTGTCTTTTCCCAGCTTTGTCCTCTTTGGCTTTGTCTTTTGTCATCTCTTTTGTCTTTTCTTGACTTTTGAGCCCTCGGGGCTATCTTCTGTCAATCCTTGGCTCTTTGGGCTCCTTTCTCGGCGGTCTCTTCCCTTTGGCCTTAACCGCTTTGAATTCCCTCGTGTTCGCGCTCAAGCATTTAAAGATCAACGACTATTTGACTGCCTCAAAATTGGCGTTTGCACGCCCGTCGTGATTTGAAAGCCAACGGTTATTCCATCGTCGTGATTTTGACGTCTGCGGGCTCGCCACCCCTTTGTAATTCCTTCGGCTTCACTTTCCTTCGGCTTCACTTTCCGAAGTGTTCCTTCGGACTTTTTTTTTTTTAAGGATACCTCCCCTTTCTTTTTCCTTGTTCGGGCCTCTGTCGTTGAACCCTCCCGAAGGGAAGGTGTCCCTTCGCGGCTAGGAGAAAGGTCCCCTTTCGACAGCCGAGAGTCCCCCACAAGGGTGCTTGCCCTTTGGGATCCTTCGGGCTGCCTTGGCCTCTCAATTCCTTTGGACATTTTTTCCGAAGGAAATGTTCCCTTCAAAAGTCCGGCCCTTTCTTTCGGAAAAATCCCCCGACAAATGCCTTCAGACATTTTGTCCAAAGGAATTGATCCTTTGAATTTCCGTGTCTTTTCCTTAGGACAAAATGTCCGAAGGACTTTTGAGCTTTACCTTGGATTCTTTCGAATTTATTCCTCGGACAAAAGTCCGAAGGAAATCCTTCCTTCTGCCTTAGTCTTTTCCAAAGGAAAACTCTGCCTTGTTTCGGCCTTCTCTTTGATCCCTCCACAAGTGTTCCCTACCCTCTGCAAGGGCACTTGGGCCCCAAGATGCCCTTCGGAACCTACTTGAACAGCTCCATTTGGCACCTTGCTGCCCTCTGCAAGGGCACTTGCCCCTTCGGGCTTTTGAAAATGATCCTTTGGCCTTTTGAACTTGGTCTTTTTAACGATTAAAAGCCCTCTGAAGCAGTTTATTTGCTCTGTCAGACCCGAGAGCACATCATGGAGCTCTTTGGACGTTTGAAAACGCAAAACTTGCACTCAACCTTGGAACTCTCATGAAACTAGCACTTTTTTGCAATCCCCTGTATAATCACTCCTTCCAACTCTGCCTGTACCTTACGTACCAAGTGCTTGAAGTTGAGCCCTTTTGTATGCTAAGAGGAGAAGATGAGTTGTAGAAGCATATTTTGCATAATCCTTCATGTCTAGGCGTGGAAATGGCAAGAACCGAAAAGGGAGACCGATTTTTGCTCACAGGACCAAAAATGATCAACAACACCCTCTGGAAGATTGATGGAATTGCTAGTTAGAGGCATGGCCTTCTGCAAGCATGCATTCTTGCATGGACTATATGTTTCTGCTGTACGAAGGCCTCTCCGGCTGAGGCACTTCATTAAGATTGAGATTTGGGCACTTTGAGGGAGATCCCTCCACTCACCAAGCCTTTCTCTTTTTGAGGATGAGCAGAAGGGCTCTAGATAGTTGGTTCATTAGTGGTCCAAATTCTTATTTCAGGGGCATCATTTATATGGGCTGGACCACAAAATCTTTGAGAAATATTGATTCATCTATAGGCAAGTCGAAAAGGATTTGAGAGAGGCTGCTCTCCAGTAAAATAATGACATGAAGGATGGGCAGCTTGATTCCGACCAGAAACCACATTCTCTTGAAGCCTATCTCTGAATGGAGTTCGATCGTGAGGCAAGTTTTTTGCTGGTTGTTGAAATCCATTTCTGCCTTTTCTTTTACCTATCCTACCTCCATGGCCTCTTTCCCCTGTCACTCTACATGATGTCAGAAAATGCACTGGTGTAAGGCAACTCTATTGCGCTGAAAGAGATTTGTGTTATCAGTGTAATGGCCATAGCTATCATTTGAATCAGACACAATAATAATAGGATATCCAATGCATGCAATAAGTTTTTGAAAGCCATGGAGTAGAGAATATCCACAAGGAGAATGAAGAGAAGAAAGTGGCAGGGGTGATATAAGACAACGCGTCCATGAACAAATGACCAAAAGATAAATGAAAGAGACAAAGAACTAAGGAAGAAAAGGTTGTAAAAGAACTTAGGGGATACACCTTTAAATACATTTCAGCAGCAAGCGAGGAAAGGGAAAGCCACATAGATGACCAAAGTGTGAATCAATCCTTTAAAAAGAGAACAGGGATAGACCATGGGAAAATCTCATTTGAAAGAATAGGAAAGAATTGAAGATTTCATTCTGTTTCCAAAATTTAAGCAAGCTTAAGATGAGTTTTTGTTTCTTTGTCATTCGCTTTTTTCTTCTTGCTTTGTAATGCTTTGATGACATGTTTGCCAACAGAGTTGCAACTAAAATTATTCTCTACCACAATGTAATCAATCAGCCGTTTCTTTTTAATCTATTTATTTTTCGAATAAGAAAATGAGTTGAGGAGGGTCAGACACAAAATACGGAAGGCAATGTTCCAAACATTTGTCTCACATGGAAATGGAAACAACCAGAAATGAAACAATCATATAGTTTAGAAAATAATTGCATTTTTGATACCCCTTAATCTGCCTAGTCAACCGTATCCACATCAGTCCTGGTGTCCTTATATTTCCACATCAATCTCATCAGTCTCAATGTTCTTATATGTCCACATCAAACTCATTAGTAGACATACAAGCATTTTCTCATAGTATATAAAGATCTTCAATAAAATCATAGAAAACCACAATAAATATTCGATCAAGCACATCGGAAAAATAGCATACAAGGAAATGAGTATCGTGATGAAAGTTGGGAATACAATTGCCATATAGCAATGCCTACTAAATTAATTGGGCGTAACATTGAGTAACTTGACACATATTAAGCTTGGAATAGAAGAATCAAAGATCTAAACTCTCAAATATCTGAGGAATTTTTACAGATCCAATGCATATAAGAGAGGAATGACAAAATTATCATGATTGTTAATTTTTATTTTTGTGGGTCTCTGTTTAAGTCATCTCAAGATGGCTTCAATGAGTAGTCATTACCCTAATGACATTTTTCGCTCATGTATTTTTGGTAATAATCACAAGGCAAAGAGACCTACTTAGCGCACAAACACCGTAAGCATTTGTTAATAGTGGGGAGGAACGGTGAATGCAATCCACCTCTTTGGGCTTCTCATCCTCTAGCCTCTTTCCTCATTGACAAAGATTTTGGAGCATGCTATGCCTTTTAAGTCACCCTTGTCTCACAATTCTTGCCAATGTGGGATTAACGCAATTACAACCCAATCATGTATGTGTTAAGTAATTGAAGGCTTCTTGAGTAATTTAATTAAATTATTAATTTTGTTTTTGTGGGATTTTTACTCCGTGTGTTTGTCATCACAAGATGACCTCCATGAGTATTCATTACTTCAATGATATTTTTTACTCATGCATTTTAGGTAATAATTACAAGGCAATGGAACCCATGTAGCACACAAGCACCGTAAACATTTTTTAGGAGAAGGAATGATGAATATAATCCATTGCTTTGGGCTTCTCACCCTCCAACTTCTTTCCCCATTGGCAAAGCTTTTGGAGCATGTAATGTCTTCTAAGTTACCCTTATCTCACAATTCTTGCCCATGTGGGATTAACTCAATTACAACCCAATCATGTATTTGTGCTAACCAATTGAAGGCTTCCATGAGCAATTTAATTAGATTATTTATTTTATTTTTGTGGGATTTTTGATTGTGTGAGTTTAAGTCATCTCAAAATGACCTCCATGAGTCGTTATTACCCCAAGGTAAGGGGACCCACTTAACACACAAACTAAGCATGGTCAACCGTGCTATCGATGATGTCAAGAATTTTGAATTTAAAACTGATTATATAAATTTCTTCCAATAACAATTTATATTATTGCTTTGAACTCAATAGAATTTGAATGAGACATGAAAAGTCTTGATTGATGCGACAAAGTAATGTTAAGACATAAATTCTCCACATTTATGCACATGTAGTCACTGCCTTATAAATATTGAGAATGACATGTGACTCAAATAATCCTATAAGACTAGACTTGCATACTCTCATTAGGTGTAATCGGCAACATATCCAGTAGGTCTTAAGTCCACTCAACCAACAACATATCCAGCAGGTCTTAACTCCACTCAAGCACAACAACAACCCCTCCTCCAAAACTTGAAAGTGAAAGCATAAGGATAGATGAGACTGTCATGTACCCCTTTTGATTGTGGAGCCATTGAAGACCCTTAGCCTTAATTTGTTTTCCAAGGGCTAAGAGAAAAAGAAAGAAGGGAAACAGTTTGGGTTTCTTAAGAACATTTGTAAAATTACTTTATTATTATAAAGTTCACTTAAGTTGTGGTCTTTTAAGGGCCATGGGCGCCCAAACCACTTAAGTGGATTATAAGGAGTGTTTTTTTTATAATTTGAAAAAGGTCTACTCTCAAATTGGGACGCACCCCTTTGGGGGAGAGTATAAAGGCAAATAAAGGATTGTATGAAAGTGTTATGCAATTGATTGTATTCAAATTTTATGGTCTAAACATGAAAAGCTTAACCAAGGACTTGAAGATGAAACCCTTTGAGGCCAAGGAAGGATTGGGGGTGAAAACCCTCATTCCTCATTTGAGGGCAGCATCATCTAGAGGTTGCCATTGAGCATAATATTCAGAAAAAAATAGAAAAAGAAGAGATAAAGATTGACGACTTGTTGTTGGGTGTTGTTAGTTTCCCTAGGAGGTTGGCGACTAGGGTTGGGCCCTAAAATTCTGTTTTCCATGTTGAAGATCCCTACTTGTAGGGCTACGTTGGATTTGAAGAGCACATGCTTATACTAAGAGGGGGGGGTGAATCAATATAAGCTAAATTTTTACTTTTTCAAACTTAACAACCACAATAATAGCAATCACACAAGATCTAACAATTAAGCAACACAAGATTTACGTGGAACTCTTTCGAGAGAAAACCATGAAGAATAGGACTGCTTGGATCTACTATCCAAATCCAGTCACCAAAATAAAATACTTCTTACAAAAATATTTGTAGGCACCAACCCACTGGAGACACCAATCCCTGTCACTGAGCACCAACTCGGCAAGAGACACCAATCTCTTTAATACGAGGCACCAACCTCTCCAATATGAGGCACCAACCTCTAACTCAATAGTCTTGTCTTCTTGAAAATAAATCTCCTTCAAAATCTGCCTTGAGTGATCTTCTAATATTTTCTTCTTCTCAAATCTGCTGGTGTTTGTATGATGTATCTTCTATTCTCGACACTCATCCTCAACACACTTCTTATACTCCTTTTATATCTTCATACAACATGGAGAGAGATGCAACTCTATCAAGGGAGGCAACACTTCATAATGGATGCATTTCTTTCCAAGGGAGGCGTCCTCCTTTAAATACATGTCTTTTGTTAAAGCTTAATCGCTGTCTTTAAAGACTCATTAATCGCTGCCTATTTTACTCTTTCACTTGTCCTTTTGAATCGCTGCACTCTATTTAGGAATTGCTGCACTTAATCATGTGTTACTTAAATTGGGCGATTACAATGATATAAATATATATCCTTGTCTTGCCTTGGGCAGCAAAAGAGGTCGGCCAAGATCATGATATTAATTTAAATTTATTTTCCATATTGGACGCCAATAAAGGGAGTTCGACCAGTATACATTTAAATCTTGAATGTGGAGATTAAAACTGATTTAGCTTGGTCTTTGGACGACAATTAGTGGCCTTTGCCCTTTGTACGATTGCATTCATACTCCTTTGACATCAATGACAACAATCTAGCCAACAATCTTGTTCATACACCTTTGACATCATTGACACTATTGCCAACAGGATTTAGGGCTGGAAACATTTAATTCCAGCATTGGACAATTTGAATGGACATTGTTTGTAAGGGTTTGATAGACTATTTCAAGCCTAAACATTATTCTAAATTTTCTATAATTATTTCTGCATTTATTCCTGATTTTGAGAGGGTTTTGAAGGTCATTTTATGACCTCAAATATGTTCATAAATTATAATAATATTGTTGTGATTATTTAGTAATATTTTGGCATTTCTCAGCATCATATTTCCAGGTGAAAGGCATTTATTACAGCCAATAATATTCTGTAATTTCTTAGCAATTTTATGAATACAAATTGGATGGTTTTGAGCATAAGTACATCAACAAGAAGGGCTATTAATTTTCAGACTTGGGATGCCTAGGGTTTGAAGGGTAATTTTCATTTTGAAAGGGCTAATCTTGCTTTTAGGGTTTGCTACTTGGTTCGTAGGGATTGACATATTTTTATGCTAATTTTGAGGGGTTTGTTACAGCTAGGGTTTGCTTTATAAAAATCAGAAAAATTATTATTTGGCTAAGGTTTTGCAGGAATTTCAAAATTCAAGATTTTATCTTATGTTGGGATAATTCAGTGGTATCAAAGCCAATGTCTTGACTAGCTGTGGGGGTTTCAAGATTGATTCATGCCCAAGAGTGACAAAGAATTAAAGTATTACCTTAGAAGTAAGAAGAAAGTTGCTGAAAATTCGTTTGAAGAATCAAAACAACAAATGGCTAATTTGGAACAGCCAAGGAATGAAAGGGAAGCTAGAGAAAATGAGAGGCTTGATAGGTACACACAAGCCTGAGAACAAATGACAGCAGTTATGATGGAATTTGTTCGCACCATGAGAGAGATGAGGGATGACAAGTCGTCCAATGGGGATGGTAGTGCTTTAGTAAGTCACAACCTCACACATCAGCCCACAAAGGGGAATGGAGGATCTACACTTAGGCTTGATCAGCCTACTTTTTTGCAAAGAGAAGAAGCGACTCCAGAAAGGGAGGAACAACCTACCTTACAAGATAATTTGTTGGGGGGTTATGATGAGTACATGACTTATCTTGCTCCTTTCAGGGAGCAAATGAAGTTGTCCGGTTCAAGTCTTGAAAGTATGGACAACAAAGAGGCAATGGGGCTGGCCAAATACCTGGAGGCAGCCCAAGGGAGCTCCAACAAGCTTTGGGAAAGCTTTCGTTGTCTACTTTTGATGGCTCTTTCAAGAGCTTGGCTATGGCTTGGATTCAAAAAGTAGATACCTACCTTTCACTTAGACCTATGGTGGAAGAGTAGGCTATTCAATTTGCCACCGTGCACTTAGAGGGAGCTGCCCATGAGTGGGGGTATCATGGGTTAATTACCCAAGGACACCAACTCTTCCAGTCTTATGAGGAGTTCGGCAAGCAAATCATTGAGAGGTTTGATAGGGCTAATCTGGAGCTTCATTTCAGAGAGTTGGCTCAATTGAGGCAAAGGGGTACAATGGAGGAATGCGATAGATTTTTAGAGACTTTCAATCATGGTAGCGAATGTTTCAGAGAGGAGATTGGTGGTTTTGTTCATAGAAGGGTAGGTTGATTCCATTCAGGGTTTGGTCAAGGATTTTGACCCACCTCATCAAGGAGCCATTCAAAAGGCCTTTGATCTCTAGTCCTCAACTCCCCAAGGTAAAATTTTGCCCTTTGTTAAAAAAAAAACTAATTCTTTTGGGCCTTTTGGATAACAAAGAGGCAAAAGATGGGGGCAGCAAAAAGAAAACTCTTTTGAGCCACAAAAACCAAATCCTTTGGGACAGCTTGGTAAACCAACACAACAGGGTTTGGGGCAGCAAAAGGAGCTGCCAAGATGGAACAATAAGACAAGAAATGAGCTAAGAAAGAAAAAACTTTGCTTCACTTGCAAAGATCCTTGGACACCAGGTCACCATTGCCATTGGAAGGGGCAAGTGCACTTTATTGAGGTACATTCAGATGGAGAAGAAGAGGAAGGGGCAGCCACCTATGAGGAGGAGCCTTTGGAGATCTTTGGAGGAGAGGACATAGATGGCACTTTTGCTTCATTATTGTGAGCTCCTAGATACTACCCTTTTTGTGTGAAGGGAATATTGAAAGGTAAGAGTGTTACTATTCTCATTGATAGTGGGGTCACCCACAATTTCATTGATAGGAGTTTGATTGCTACATGTGGATTTCAACTTATCGAATTCAAAGGATTCCATGTGACCGTGGTGAATGGTTTCACCATCCCTTGTACCACGAAGGTTCAAAAGCTTAGCATCATGTTGGGAACACACCCCATTGACGATGAATTCTATGTGGTTGGCATTGGAGAGACCAACCTTGTCCTAGGCATCCAATGGTTGCACTCTCTTGGAGAGTACACACAAAATTTCCAAACTATGGAGCTCAAATTCGATGTGGATGGGAAAGAGGTAATCTTGCATGGTTTGAGTGATAAGGCACCCCCGGAGGTGACTTCAAAAGTTATGGAAAGGATCTTCCATGAGAGACCTTTGGTAGAAACAAGGGCATCAAGGAAGGCTGCATTTTCTGAGTTGGGACAGCCACCTCTACTTGTAGAGCTTCATTATACACTTGGTTCGGTAAAGGGGTCAAAGGTTGGAAAGTATTGTTCTTCAAGAGGTCAACAAAATGTCCAAAATTGAGTATATGCAGCCACTAAGGTATGTGAATGATCATATAATTTCTTGTTTTATGAACTTTATGAATTCTGAAAATAAAGGTTCAAAACAAGCTTATGAAAAGATTGAATTTAAATTTGTGGAAAAAAGGAGGTGGTCTGAAATTTGTATATGGGGAAGAGGCCTAGGGTATACTTAGAAAATTCTGAGTTTTTAATGAAAAATCAGAATATCTCACGCTGAAGAAATTATGGAAAAATCGATTTGTTTCAGCCTCTAGCAAATTCAGTAAAGGGAAAGATGGACCTTTGGTTTGCATAAGAAAGTGGAACTTGGAAACTCAAAATCAGCCCTTCCAAGGCAAGATACCATGGCTCTTTGCGAACATGGTAAGTGCTCTACATGGTTTGAATTCTGTTTTGGGACATCAAGGGTTGAGTTTGCATATACAAGGCACTTTGAAAGGGCAAACTAGGAGGAAGAACATTCAGTTTGCAAATTGGAAGTGTGGTTGGGAAACCATAACAACATCCCCTCTCAAGGGGATGGGGGGAAGAAAGAGGAGGCAAGAGACATGTATGGTAGAATTGTGGCAAGATTGGTCACTTTTTTGAAGGTATGATTTCCAAATTTGCTAAAATTGATTGTTGCATAAAGGAGAGCAAACTATGCTTTTTGTTCATGAAGGGGACTTTAGAGTCCATTAAAGGTTATCAGGTGCACATATGGAGTAGAATGGACATGTGGGACAGCCATGGTACTCCGTTTCACCATGCTGCCCATGATAGTTCCAGCCCACTTGTTGTGAGCTTAAGGATCCCCAGATGCATGGAAATTGTTGATTTCAAGGTAACACTGCAAAAGGGTGAGTTGTGGTTGACCAAGTTCCTCAGGAGGGGTCACAAGAGGTCTGATTTTTGCATACACAGCCAACCAATCACAAGGGAAGTGACTGCTTTCACCATTCCTTTGGGTTATGAGAACACTTGCTGGTTGTCCAAAGGCAAAGGGTGGGGTTCAAGCATTGTGATGGAGTTTCCAGCTCTCCTAGATGGAAAAATTCTGAGTCTAGAAGCAGTTTTTGAGGGTGTTAACAGCATGGGCAGCCCTCTTATGCCCTCTAAGGCATCCACACATGTTTCCAGCCACTCTACATTTGGAGAATTGGTCATGTATGCAAGCATGGGAAGAGAAAGGAGCCATCCCCGCATGGAACATGAAGGAAGAAGGTCCTCTATTTTGACTAACATGTTTGTGTTTTGTGTAAGTATTGACAGGTGGACATTCAAGGCCCAACTTTCTAGCAAACATTTTGCTGGAACAAACTTTTCCAGCCACTATAGTGTTGTCATTTCTGAGAATTTCTCTTTTTTCTCATCATCTTTGTAGTATACCTGAGGTACAAGACCTCCATGAGAAGGGAAAGGAAGGATAGGAACTGTTGTTGTACCATTTCTAGATTGCACAAGCAGCCAAGAGTCTTAAAGTCCAGCATTAAAGGTCTTCATCAAGAGGTCTTTCTTCCATGGGAGAATCGAGGATTGAGTTTCGCATGAGACCTATGGTTGGGACAGCCCATTGATCGTTACAATTGCTTAGGGACAAGCAATTTTGGGCAGGGAGGATTGTTATGTCTCTCTTTTGATCGTGGAGTCATTGAAAACCCTTAGCCTTTGCCCTTTGTACGATTGCATTCATGCTCCTTTGACATCAATGACAACAATCTAGCCAACAATCTCATTCATACACCTTTGACATCATTGACACTATTGCCAACAGGATTTAGGGCTGGAAACATTTAATTCCAGCATTGGACAATTTGAATGGACATTGTTTGTAAGGGTTTGATAGACTATTTCAAGCCTAAACATTATTCTAAATTTTCTATAATTCTTTCTGCATTTATTCCTGATTTTGAGAGGGTTTTGAAGGTCATTTTTTGACCTCAAATATGTTCATAAATTATAATAATATTGCTGGGATTATTCAGTAATATTTTGGCATTTCTTAGCATCATATTTCCAAGGGAAAGGCATTTATTACAACAAAAAATATTATGTAATTTATTGGCAATTTTCTAAATACAAATTGGATGGTTTTGAGCATAAGTACATCAACAAGAAGGGCTATTAATTTTCAGACTTGGGACGCCTAGGGTTTGAAGGGTAATTTTCATTTTGATAGGGTTAATCTTGCTTTTAGGGTTTCCTACTTGGTTCATAGGGTTTGATATATTTTTATGCTAATTTTGAGGGGTTTGTTATAGCTAGGGTTTGTTGTATAAAAATCATTATTTGGCTAGGGTTTTGCAAGAATTCCAAAATTCAGGGTTTTATCCTATTTTGATATATTTCAGAGACATGAAAAAATGAACACAAAAGCTAACTCTAGAATGCTAAAACCTTACATACTAAAATGACATACCAAAATGGGCAAGACATCCTTATTACATCTATCGAGCCTCTATTTATAAGAGTTTTGGGCTCTCCATTCTTCTCTAGAGTCCTTCAATTCTGTTACAAAACAATGGTCTGATGAAAGATGAGCGGCTATTAGATCTCTGATTACTGCAGCTTGACTCTCTACAGAACTAATTGGGAATGATGAACTCTCAAAAATACCTCATTGTGTCCTCCATATCTTTCTCCCTTATCAAATTTTATTCATTTCAGGCAGCCATGTATTAATATTTCACTTTATAGTTGACATGAAATATTTCAAACATGAGGCCTTTTCCTTTAAAATGGGAATATTCTTAATTCATTTGATGGGTCATGTATCCCCATTTCAAAACTTTATATTGTTTATATGATATTTGTGCCCTTTAAGCTCGAGATCCCTTTTAATTCCTTTGTCACCTGCTAATAAAGCCTATTCTCATATGACATTTTCCCATTAAGCCTCATGCCTTTATTTATTGTAGCTATTTTTGAGAAAATCACTTATCATATGGCTTTTGCACATGCTTTAAACATGCTATGTGTGTTTTGCACGTACTTTAAACATGATAGTTCAACCTTATATGTCTTCTTAAGTATTTTAGCCATACTACCAAATCCAGCTAGATCTGTATTTTTTGGCTAGTCTGGATAAATTTGGTCTGGGTTGGCCCTATTTTTTATTTTTTAATTAACTTTTATGCAGAAAAAATGGCCAACAACCATAAATATTATATAATATTAACATTTTATATTATGTTATTAATGTTTTTTATTGTATTTGTCAAATTTTCATACTTATAAAACTATGCTCACATATGTATGTATATATTCTAAACCGATTTTTTTTTAAACTTTTTCAAGCATTCTGGATTTTCGGTTTTTTTTGCCCCATCAAACAAATCAGGATTTTTGAACTTGGTAGCCATGGTTTTAGCCCATTTTTGTAGTCAATTTTTAGGCCTAAATCATGCGCAAGATGCATGGCAAAGGAACAAATGTGTTATTTGATCAATTTAGCAGCTACTTGAACCCCGTAGCCCTAGTGTGCAAAATTGGGTGTCAACAGAACCCATAGGTTGATAGTGAAGTTAATGCTTCAAAAAGAACAAGAGGCAAGATGGCAAAGGAGAAATTAAAAGGATAAATCATTTTATGGCACTTTGGAGGGAGTGTGTCATGTCCCCTTCTCGGGTTTAGAGAGGGTGAAGACCCTTAGCCTTTTTCTTTTGGTTTTTCGTTGTCTAAGGGGTGAAGGAAAAAGGGAAACATAATTCTTTTCTTTTTTGAGTTGCCAAAGTAGCTTCATGTTGGCAACTTTTCTATTTTGAAAGTAAAAATGATCACTTTTTAAATATATTATTTTCACCTTTGGAGTGCCCCACTTTTGGAGTCGTTTTGGAGGGAGAAAGGTATAAAGGGAGGTGGAGAGGTCCATTTTCGGCATCCATCATCTATTTTCAATTAATTCTTTTGAGCTAAGCATGCTTGCTTGCACGTTCAGCCATTGACGATGAAAAGCCTAATTAGCTTTCAGATTTGGGAATGAAAACCCTCAATTCTTTTTGGTGACTTCATTCAGGGGTCACAGTTGGACATGACATCAACATTTCAAGCATCTAGGGCACATTTGGAGTGTGGCATAGCAGTTTGGGAGCCTTGAGAGGCTGGTGTAGGGGTTGCCTTTTGAGGTGTGATGCAGTGCATAGAGGCCTTTTGGAGGGCGGTGACCTCTATATAGGGATCAAATCTTAGCTAGAGGATTGTTCACTTGGTGGATTTTTGTGTTTCGGCATTCATACAAGCAGCTATAATTTATTCTGATTTTCAGGCCTATAAATTATTTTAAAAAATTAGATTTGATGTGATAAATGAATTGTTTGAATTTCCATTTTTTTGTGAGGGTTTCTATGAAATCTAAATTTCATTTTCATGCCTAAGTAGATATTTTCATAATCTTGCAATTTTGGGTTAGGATTTCTACAAATTTTAGAATTGTTTAATTTGGCCTTAAAAGGGATATTTTAGTGGTATCAGGGCCATCTCCTTGCTAGCTATGGGGATTTAGTTGTTTGTAGATTTACCTACATGCCAAACAATGATAGAGAGGTTAAATATTACGAAAGAGAGAAAAGAAAGGGGCCAAAACAACAAAGGGAAGGGTTTGAACAATTAGGGCACAAGAATATGGATGATTCAGATACAGATCATGTTTGATTTGAGAACTTTGCTCAAAATCAAGAGCGTATGATAGATATGATGGCTGAAATGATTCACACCATGTGGGGTATGAATACTTTCTGTCCATCCAATGGTGAGGGGAGTGCTTCAGAAGTCAACCCTCCTACACAAAGAATGATTGTTGGATCTACAGCTA
Source organism: Torreya grandis (assembly GCA_037957365.1). Classification (NCBI taxonomy): domain Eukaryota; kingdom Viridiplantae; phylum Streptophyta; class Pinopsida; order Cupressales; family Taxaceae; genus Torreya; species Torreya grandis. Next base: position 7,778,840 of record JARHVA010000094.1, on the reverse strand, counting down.
GGCCATTCCAGCCTAACTTCCTTCGTAGAGAGGAAGTCGTTCATGAGGTGGAGATGCAGCATTCAACGATGGATGATATTGCTACCAGCTATGCAAAATATGCAACTCTTCCACATGAGATTAAGGGAGAAATGAGCCTCACTAATTTAATGCAGCTGAAGAGGAACAAAGAGGGACCTAGGGCTGATCCTAGACCTCAAAATAATCAAAGGGATCTTCAACAAGTTTTGGGAAAGATCATGCTTTCTTCATTTGATGGATCTACCAAGAGCATTGATTGAGCTTGGATCTAAAAGGTGGATACATACATGGCCCTCCAACCTATGATGGAAGATGAAGCAAACAAATTTGCTACTTTACATCTTGAGGGCACGACACATGAGTGGTGGTATCATGGTTTGGTCACACAAGGACACCACCTCATCAACTTTTATGTTGAGTTTAGTGAGAGTTTGATTGAGAGGTTCAATAGGTTGATCTGGAAGTCCATTTTAGGGAGTTAGTGCCGTTAAGACAAAAACTTCCATGGATGATTATGTGACTGATTTTCAGAGAGTTTCAGTGATGGTACCATATGTCTCCAAAAGGAGGCTTGTGGTTTTGTTTATAGAAAGGTTGGCTGACCCACTCAAGGGTTAGGTCAAGGCTTTTAACCCTTGTTCCCTCCAAGAGGCCATCAAAAAGGCTTTTGATCTTGAATCAACAACACCTAAGGGAAACTTTTTACCTTTTGGACAGCAAAGAGCGCCTTCTTTTGGACAGCCTAGGACTCCACATTCTGAGCAGCCAAGGACAGCCCCATGTGGACAGCAAAGAAGGCCATATCAGCAAAGTAATGGACAGCAAAAGGAGCTACCAAAGACAAACAAAGAAGTGGAATCAAGGAATGAGTTGAGAAGAAGAAATTTGTGCTTTACTTGCAAAGATCCTTGGACACCGGGTCATCGTTGCCTTGGCAAAGTGCAAGTTCATTACATTCAGGTAGTATTGGATGGAGAAGAAGAAGAAGAAGAAGGGGCAGCCCCTAATGAAGAGGATCAAGAAAGGAAAGAAGAGAGTGACCACATGGATGGAACTCTTGCCACATTGTCTAGTACTCCTAGATATCACCCTTTTAGAGTGAGAGGAGTGTTGCAAGGTAAGAAAGTGACAATATTAATTGATAAGGGGGCAACCCACAACTTCATTGATGAAGGCTTAGCATCTAGATGTGGGCTACAAGCTGTAGATTTCAAAGGCTTCAATGTAATTGTGGAGGATGGCTATACCATTCCATGCAAAAAAAATAATCATAATCTAAATATTATTATGGGAACGCTTAAGATTGAGGATGATTTCAATGTGGTTGGGATTGTTGAGACCAACTTAGTTCTTGAGGTGCAATGGCTGCATTCTCTAGGAGAATTCACTCAAAACTACCAAACTATGGAGTTGAAGTTCAAATCAGCATTCAAGGAAATAGTGTTGCATGGTATGGCTAATGGAGCTCCTATGGTAGTAATAATGAAAATGATGGAAAGAGTGTTTCATAGAGGGCAGATTGCTTGGGCAGACGAGTGTTTTGTGAGTTTTACTAATCAGAATTTGAAAGAGCAACAACATCACAAGGATATTTAGTCCATCCTTGATAAACATGCCAAGGTTTTCAGTAGCATTCCACATGGATTATCACCAGAAAAAGGCTTTTAGCATATCGAGTTTGAACTAGAAACTAAAATGGTAATAACCACTCTATACCTCCATCCTAGAGTCTACAAGGAAGAGATTGAGAAAGCCATCAAAGAGCTCTTGGATATGGGGCATAAAAGGCCTAGTCCTAGTATTTTTGCTTCTTCAGTTGTCCTAGTGAAGAAAAAGGATGAAACTATGAGGATGTGCATAGAGTACCGCCTTTTGAACAAAAAGACCATAAAGAATAAGTATGCCATACCTAGGATTGATGAGCTACCTAGGCCCATTTACTTTTCCAATATTGACTTGAGGACTAGATATAACCAAATTCGGGTAAAAGAAAAGGATGTTCAAAAGACAACTTTTAGATGTCATTATGGGCACTATGAATTTTTGGTCATGTCCTTTGGATTAACTAATGCTCCAGCCACTTTCCAATCTTGTATGAATAGTGTGTTTAGGCAACACTTAAGATTGTGTTGGTCTTCTTTGATGACATCCTAGTGGATACTAAAACATGGGAGGAACATCTACAACATTTGGACATAATGCTGGGAATTTTGGGGCAGCAAACACTCATTACAAAAGAGCTTAAATATGAATTTACAATGTCTAAAATTTTATATTTAGGACATGATTAATGCCCAAGGGGTCCATGTGGATCAACAAAATATCCAAGCAATCATGGATTGGCATCCACCTACTACCATGACACATTTGAGAGGGTTTTTGGGTTTGTGCAGCTACCATAGACGGTTCGTCAAAGGTTTTTCTCAGCTTGTTTTTCTGTTGACGGATTTAACCAAAAAGGGGTCTTTCAACTGGTCTAAACAACCCAAATAACATTTGATAAACTCAAGGAAGTGATGAGTTCATCCCTGTACTTGTTGTTCCATATTTCTCCATTCCTTTTGTGATGGAATGAGGCGCTTCATGTGAAGGTATAGGGGTTGTTTTAATTCAAAAATGGCATCCTATAGCCTTTGAGAGCTGAAAACTCAAAGAAGTGGAACGTAGGTTCTCTATTTATGGTAAGGAAATGTTGGCCACCATGCATTTTTTGGCCAAATTCAAGCAATGTTTGAGTTGTGGTAGGTTTGTGGTCAAAACGGATCACAATAGTCTGAAATATTTTCTTAGCCAAATTGATTTGAGTGATATGCAACAAAAGTGGTTAAGCAAACTTCAATTCTATGACTTTGATATTGAATATGTCAAAAGGAAGAACAATGTAGTTGTTGATACATTGTCTAGGGTGCCTATTCTTTGTTCCTTGACTGAAATTACAGCAGATTGGAAGGTTTTTATAACAGCTGAGTATGCAAAGAATGAATTTACTACGGCTGTCCTTGAAGGTAAAATGAAAGATGAGAGGTACAAGGTAATAGATGGTCTAATTTTCTACAAAAATAGGATCATTTTGGCCTCTGAATCTAAGATGAAACAAGATTTAATGAGATTTATTCATGATACGTCGTTGGCTGGACATCTAGGGTATTTCAAAACATACAAATAAGGGAAACATTCTTTTGGAAGGGACTCAAAGAGAGATCCTTCAGTACATCCAGGAGTGTCTCTCTTGCCAACAAAATAATGTTGAGCAAGTTTTTCCAGCTGGCTTGTTGCAGTCTTTGCTCATTTCCACTCAAAAATGGAAAAGTATCTCCATGGATTTCATCACAGAACTCCCCATGGTTCAAGGTAAGAGCCGTATGTTTGTGGTGGTTGATAGGCTCACGAAATATGCTCACTTTTTCCCTATTTTAGCCAAGCTCATGCACCTTTAGTGGCTGATATTATTTTCAACGAAGTTTTTAGACTTCATGGGCTGCCTAGAAATATTGTGAGTGACAGCGACAACAGGTTTTTGAGCTTGTTTTGGAAAGAACTCTGTTTAATGAGCACAAAATTGACTCCTAGCACTAGCTATCATCCGCAAACCGATGGGCGAACGGAAATAGTAAATAAATGGATTGAAGGATACCTAAAAAATTGTTGCAGGACAACAATCAAGTTGGATTAAGTGGCTGTACATGGGTGAACATTACTACAATACATTATATCACATGTCCATTGGTATGTCGCCCTTTAAGGCTTTGTATGGGTATGATGCACTTTCTTTTGTGGATATAGTTTTGATAGATGGTAGAGTGTCGGGGCCTAAGGATTCAGTACAACAGAGTCAAGATATACTGTAAGTGCTCAAGGAGAACCTCCAATATGCCAAAAAACTGGCAAAAGTTATATGCAGACCAACCCGGTTGAAGAGGACTTTTGAGGTGAGTGACATGGTATTTTTGAGGTTGCATCCCTATAGGCAGTGTTCTTTCAAGCATAGTGGGGTAGAAAAATTTAAATCTCGCTTCTGTGGTCCTTAACATAATTCAGAGGATGGTTGGAGAGGTTGTTTATGAGTTAGAGCTTCCTGAGCATAGTCAAATCCATGTGTTTCATGTTTTGTGCCTCAAAAAGGCACTAGGATAGCGTATCACTCCTTTAGCTGAATTACCACCCTTAGATGGTGAGGGCAAGCTGATTTTGATCTCAAAGTCTATTATAGAGGTCCAGGAAAGGAAGCTAAGGAGCAGGACCATCATGGAGTATTTGGTTTGCTGGAAAGACTTGCCCATTGAGGATGCTACTTGGGAAGGGGTAGCTATTTTTCAACATCCTAGCTTGCAATTGCTTGAGAACAAGCAATTTCGAGAGGGGAGGACTGTTGTCCCCTTCTCGAGTTTAGAGAGGGTGAAGATCCTTAATCTTTTTCTTTTGGTTTCTTGTCGGCTAAGGGGTGAAGGAAAAAGGGAAACATAATTATTTTCTTTTTTAAGTTGCCAAAGTAGCTTCATGTCGGCAACTTTTCTATTTTGAAAGTAAAAAGGGTCACTTTTTAAATATATTATTTTAATCCTTGAAGCATCCCACTTTTGGAGTTGTTTTGGAGGGAAAAAGGTATAAAGGGAGGTGGAGAGGTCCATTTTCGGCATCTATCATCTAGTATCAATTAATTCTTTTCATTTGAACATGCTTGCTTGCACGTTCAGCCTTTAAGGACTAAAACCTTCCTTATCATTCAGATTTGGGGACAAAAACATTCAATTCTTCTTGGTTACTTTGTTCGGGGGTCACAGTTGGACATAATGTCAACATTTCAGGCATCTAGGGCACATTTGGAGTGTGGCGCAGCAGTTTGGGAGCTTTGGGAGGCTGGTGCAGCAGTTAGGGCTGTGTTTTGAGGTGTGACATAGTGCATAGAGGCCTTTTAGAGGGCAGCGACCTCCCTAGAGGGGTCAAATCTCAGCTGGATGACTGTTCGGTGGGTGGATTTTTGTGTTTCAGCATTCATACAATCAGCTGCAATTTATTCTGATTTTCAGTCCTATAAATATTTAAAAAATTCAGATTTGATGTGATAAATGAATTGATCGAATTTCCATATTTTTTTGAGGCTTTCTATGAAATCTGAATATTATTTTCATGCCTAAGTAATTATTTTCAGATTTCTGCAATTTTTGGTTAGGGTTTCTACAAAGTTCAAAATTGTTTAATCTGGCCCTAAAAGGGATATTTCAAGAGTGTGGGAAGATATATTGCAACAATTATGCCAAATAAGTTTAAATGGTACCACAAAGGCATGAGAAGAAATTTGTTCTACTTGTTTAGCATGTCAACTATACTTTAATGTTTAATGTCTTAATTCATTGGAGCCATGTACTTTTGAGGAGGTTAAGGGGAAGGAAGAGTTGGTAGCAAATTGGGATATGGGACGAAATTTGTTCCCATTTGTTTGGCATGTCAACTATGCTTTAATGTTTAATGTCTTAATTCATTGGATCCACATACTTTCCAGGAGGCTAAGGGAAAGGAAGAGCTGGTAATGGCAATATTGGTGGAATACAATGCTCTTTTGAAAAATGGGATATGGGTGTTCTTAGAGTTACCACTTGGGAGTCACCCTTTAGCTGCAAATGGATGTATAGAACCAAATATAAGATACGGTAAATATAAACCCAAGCTTGCTGCAAACGTAATTGCAAAAATGGAGAGAGGAGAACATGGAGAGGCTTATGATCCTTTTTTAAAGATAGTCACTGCCAAAATAGTCATGGACATCGCAACATGCTTCCGGTGGAAGATCTGGCAAATGGATACAAGAAGCACTTCCTTGATGCTAGTTAGAAGAGGAGGCTTTTTATATCAGAACATGGTTTTGAAGTCAAACTAAGCAACATACCGTGTGCATGTTGGTGAAATCTCTTTATGGGTTAATACAAGCCCCAAGGGCTTCGTGGATCAAAATCAACCACCATCTCATAGGCACCTAATTCAATAGGAGTCCTAATATAAACCTTTGTCAAATTCCTTGGTAATGAGATTCTTAATTTTTTTTTTTGTTGTATGTAGATGACCTTATCATTCTTGGTACTAATGCTGATGCAATCCAAAATGTAAAACCTGATTTATTGCTATATCCATGAAAAACAAAGGCCTCTAGGCGTTTTTATTACCACCTAGGAATTCAGTGGAAGATTGACAGGTGTATTTTTTTCTTACAAAGTACGCCAAGCATCTCCTTGAAAACTTCCATTAGTTGACTGTGAATCTGCTTCTAAACTGATGGAAGTTGTACTGAAATTGCCAACCAACATTGACTCAAAACCAATCATTGATTCAATATATAAGTATTCAATTGGTAGGTTGATTTATCTGACACCACTTGTATATTTGTTCTGTAGTAAACTATTTATTGTACTATCCATAATTATGATCATAATGAAGAATGAACATTGAATTTTATAAAAGAGGATTTTCGGGAACTTATAGAGAACAATGGATTTTGGGATTGCTGACAGTAAACGGAAATTTTAAACTGACATGTTACTGTTTACACTGATTTTGAATGTCAGAAAATCAACAAGTTATATCTTCAACGTCAGTCCAGGGTTCAATTGCATGGCTTTAAAAAAAAACAATCTGCTGTTGCTTTTTCCTCCATCAAAGAAGAATGTGAAGCAGCAGTAGATGCACCCCGAGAAGCAGTTTGGATCTGCAAGATTCTGCATGATTTATGGATAAGTTATACCACAATTTGAGGCCATTATACTGTTTTGTGATTAAAAAGTCTATTGAAGCTCAACAAGAATCCAGTTTATTATACATGCACATAACATGTTGAATTTCATAACGACTATATTAGACAATTGTGTGACATAGGAGTGGGCTTCAGACACACTAACCAAGCGACTTGGTCTTGACAAAGTAATCAAGTTGAGTCATCAAACAAAATCTACAAGATTTCCAGAATACTGAGGGTATGAAGCTAGAAGAGGATGAGATCCCGCCATACCTGGTGCTTATGGAAAGTCGCAGAGTAGGAAATCACAAACCAAGGACAGGTCAGTTTGGATACTCATCAAACCCACGGTTTCCAATAGTGACATAAGGTAAGTCACTCTAACCCCAATCCCTAGTTATCCATGAGCAATCAGATGTATAGTTGCCCTATTAAGGCAAATTTGCCTCCTCTTGCTCCAAAAGCCCACTTTCAAGTTTGGAGCATTGAGGAGTTAGGAGTTGTGGGCCAAAGCATGAGGAATTTAAGCCCTCGAAATGCCAACCAACTTGCCTCCCATCTTTTGTCTAGTCATCTCTCAAGAAGCTCCTGTGCTCTATTTGTGAGTAAACAAAGCCAAACTGAAACCCTTTCTTTACCCTTAGGATTACAGTTCCCTTTAAAAATTCAAGATGAACATAATGTTGGGTCTAGAGAGGGTTTGGCTACCTTTCAAATGAATGCCATGACACAGAAAACCTCCAAAAGGCAAGCAGGTCAGGACACTGGCTTTAATGCTGATTTTCTTTGGATGGTAGTTCAAAGCATATCCCCATCTGCCCAGTTGCACTATTTGGTAATGCTGCTTGGGCCTCTCAGGAGGGAGTTAGTGAAGCTATGCAACGAACTATCAAGCCATTGCGTGGAACCTATAAGAAACCTCAGTGACACTTATCTGTGAGTTTAGTCCTAGTGAGAGGATCCATGGTCTTTATCTTTTCAGTAGGGGTTTATGGTTAAGAAAAAATACTTTGATTGAACTGGGTCTGAGAAATGCAGCACTTTTCGTTCTGCAAATTTTGGTGAGAAATGCTTCGATTAAAACTTTGACAGCTGTAAGTAGAATTAGTTTTGTAGGTTTTAACTAAAAGTCTCACTTAGTTGTGGGACTACTGGACGGTAGTACTTTTTGTTCTTTTTTTGATGTAAATTATTTATGTTCCATGTAGTAGCTGTTCCTGTTTCTTTGCATTCTTGTCTGCCAAAAAAATTTTCCTCTTTAATATATTATCTCTTGAACTTCTGTCAAAAAAAGTCATGTTTGGATAAAGAAAGAAAGAAATTATATTAATGTCCACAGATAACCAAAATAATTTAGTGCAAATAAGAATGAATTACTAGGGTAAAGACCATAAGGTATGAATAGTAAGCAAACACAAAGTATAAAAGAATGAACAATTGTCAACCCCTAATGTTGTATCTTGTGCTGATACACTTTGCTTTCCTAGATCTTCTAAATCTTCTCTTGTGATCTTCGATTTTTCTCTTTTTACAGTGCAGAATTAAAGGTAAGACAAAAAAACATGTCATTGAAGTAGAACTAACATTAGCTTCCTTCCCATGCTCTTCCATCCTCTGAACCAGGTCATTTCAGCCATCAAAACTTGGATTTTTTTTTACCCAAACAGCCAGCTACAGAGTGGATCTAGTGCTTACCTCCTAGAGGAGGCCATTCTCAAGCTAATATGCCCCAAAATCCAAACCAGAATTTCAGATATACTGTTTCTCATTTATACAAAGAATAACAATCACTAGGCACAAGTTCCCCACAGACAAGGAAAATGGATGCTATCTCAACAAAGCATATGGCTAATAGAAGAAAGATCTCTCCTACGCATATTAATGGAGGTCTTCCTTGGACCGAAAAATCTAAGAATCTTGGTCGGTGGGAACTGGAAGCCCCCAGGATCTGTAGAAATATTAATAATGTCCAAGGGATATTTCATGGCAGTCTTTTCAACTAAAGATGAGAGAGATCAACTGCTCTAAGGAGGGCCATGGGCTAATTTTTGGATTTTAAACAGCTTATAGACCACATTTGTAAATGGGCTGTTCCTGATGTAAAAAAACCACTTTTTCTATATTTATAAAGATTTGGAAATATTTAAAAAAAAAGTATTGAGTGGTGGTGGTTCCAAAAATAGATTTAAATTTGACCAATTCAATCACCATCAAACTACATAGAAAATAAATTCTTGATTTCTCTCTCCGGTGATCCATCCACAACTCCGACTTGTCTTAAATTCCTCTCGTCTTCCTGCCTGCCCTGTCGATTTCCATGTAGTAATTGTTCTGTCACCATTCTCCGTGTCTTGACTCTTATCTGTTCAATATGGGCAATATTCCTGAAATGTACAAACCACTATAATATTCTAGGTTGAAGAGTTCAAAATTTTAAGTTACAATGTCTACGATCCACTAAATCATTATTTTATTTTGATTGGATGTGACAATTTACCAATTCTTGTGTATTATACTATGCCATCTCTGATGAATTTTATGTTTTAATTGCTGGGCTCACTATCCATGGTACAACAGAAACTGTTCTCGACAGAAAATGAAACTTTCTACATTTTCTTTGCTCTTGGCATACTGGCCATATGATTGTTGCTCTTACATACCAATAATTGGATATTTCATGCCACTTTTCTAGATAGAAATTTTTTCTTCTTTTGTTTGCTTACCTAGTAGTTTAGGGGTTAACAGACTTCCTTTTGGTCTGTACTCACTGTCAAGAAGGTATCACATCTCCAATATAAAAGATTGTCACAGTTTCTTAGTACATTTTTTAAAATTCCATTTTCGATGTACACAGTTATTTGGAAATGGTTGCATCCTTGTACTCTTCGAAGTGTAACAAATGATCCAATATAGACAAAGCTTTGATAAAATGTTGAAATACAAGGGATAGACATCTAATGAGAATCAGTGCTTGACTTACATACCATGAATCTCATGAATAACTCAACATGCAGATAACAACCTCAAATAAAAACAGAGAACAATATGTTAGGAATGAATCATAATTATCAGCTCCTACAGAATTATGATTATTGCAACAAATCCTCTTCGTCAAGATTGTTACACAGATCTATCTCTATCTATCCATCCATCCATCCACCTATCCATCTACCCATCTATTTATCTAGCCAAATATCTGTCCATCCATCCATCTACCTGTTTATCGATTTATCCATCCATCTATATATCCATCCATCCATCTGCCTATCCATCCATCTATCCATCCATATATCTATCTCTTTACCTATCCATCCATCCACCTATCTATCTACCTACCTACTTATCCATCCATCCGTACATCCATCCATCCATCTATCCCTCTACCTATCTATCCCTTTACCTATATATTCAACTACCTATATATCCATCTATCCACCCATCCACATCAACCACCTTCGATTTATGTCAAATGACAATTGACCGTCCGCTCTATTTTTTTTTCTACGTTTGATTCATGTCTATAATTAGTAATCTGCATGCAACTGTGATACATATCATTAATTACCAATACATGAAATAGTCAGCTTGACCTTTAGAACATTAACAAATACCTATGACATGATGATAAAGTACTTGTGTTAAAGCATTTAAATTAAACATTATATTCTGACATGAGAGGAGAACTGGTACGTTAACTTGGATCAGGTTTGAAAACCTATTGACCAGATTGCAGTTGTTAAATTTATGCACATTTTTTCTGAATTTGTCAGACATTGACGATAGTCCTTGTTTGTTGCTTGCCAAATGTGGACACAAACTTGAACTACTAGACTAAGTCCGGCTTTCAATAATATTTGGAGCTTGCCCTAATGCTTTGATGGGTCCAAATGTTTAGTTGATGTGATTACTGGAAGTTATGAGATTGAGACTGTTGTGAGCAGTATGTCTGACCAGAAATTACAAATCCTTCCTGTCATAAAACCAGAACACTAAAGAATCTTGAATGGGCCTATCATGTTAATGGCTGGTCTTTGCCATGGAGGCCTCTCAACAGTGATTTGAGAGAGTTCTTATTGACATATCAAAATTTACCACCACTGATACCATGCAGGTCTTTTATCAAACAGTTTTGATTGCATTGTTTATGAATTAAACTTGAATTACTCCCAAGGATTTACACTTTGTTTTTTTTAAATTGGAAAGTGCCTTCTATTAATCATATACAAAATAATACATCTCTAATCTTTCAAACATGAGTGGAATGGCATTACACTCCAAAAGAAGACTGTGCATCAATCCTGCGGATTGAGAGAGGAGTTCAAAATTCAAATCACTTTAATTATCCAAAATCCTAATAAATTAGAATAAGATAAATAAAGGTTCCTTATAAAATTCTTTTAAAAAGAGATAGTATCACGAGCAGCATAATATAAAGCCCATTGGGCACCCAAAAGACAAAACACAAGACCATTATGCAACTGGAGCAATCAAAGCAGCCGGAGGCAGCGGAGGGTCATCCAGCTTGTCACCCAAGCCACCACTACCAGGAGTATCTTCTGTATTAGGTACTGAATCCCACCCATTGTTATTGGTTGCCTTTTCTTCATCTTGCTCTTGTCTGGACGGAGAAATTGCAAGGGCCAGGCAAGGAAATTTTCCTTGTTGCTGAGTCATCCACCCACTGGTGTTGGGAAAAGAGTGACCAAATTCGCCACCACTCTACTGTTGCAGCTAGGTGAAGGGTGCCATGAACATGGCGAAATATTTTGCCACATGCTTCTTGAGCAGCGTATGCTATGGCTTCCATGTCTGCGGCCCTGAGAGAGAGACCACTGGTGTGGAGAGTCCCAAGGAACCCGGCTAACAGTACACGGGGCACTTCCTGAATGGCCTAGAAGGGACTGTAAATGTTCCACCTGCAGACGGAGATTTCTTATATTTTGATTCACTTGTTTAAACAATTTGTTTGTAATCATTGCACCATCCATTTGCCTTAATTTTATCTGATCCAACTCTTACCCATTCTCTTCCAAATTTAATCCTGCACAATGTTCTTGATATGTTTGATATTTTGTATTACTATTTCAGCAAATGTTCATCTCCTTGTCAATGATTGATATTCTGGCGCTGGTCCCATGATTTCCCTTTGTATCCAATATAAAAGGTTGTGCAGGATTACTTGTCTGTTTCCTGTTCCAATTTTATTTAGAAGACCAGCATCATTAGCATACAAATTTTAGGCATGCAGATGTGTTTAGAATATATAATATAAGCACATTATAGCAATGAAATTTGTAAAGTACACATGCTATGTAATGAAAAGTAACATTTTACATCTGTTGTGTAAGCGTCATTTATTAACACTTTGTTGATCATTTTCAGTCTCAAACCATCATGTTAGTTTCTTAATGGAAATATTTACAATATGGAATTTATTTGCAATTTATGAAAGTATATTACAATCAGATATTTCTAGAAGTAGAAATATTTTTCAGACATAGGAAACTAGTACTTTCCTGCATAAACAAAAACTTTTTTTAGCCTTCATAGGTGGTCTTTTTGACAAGTACTTGCTTTTTTGTCAAACAGGGTAAAACAATGCAGATGATGTATAATGTTGTCGCTAATGCCCTTCGAGATGCAGGGATGTCAGAAATGTATCATCCACAAGATTATTTGAATTTTTATTGCCTTGGTAATCGAGAAACAGATGATGGGGATGTGCCCCTTCCAGCAAGCCCACGAGCTAGAAACAGTGTGCAGGTACTGATTCCTCAGCTATTTTATGTCATGCGGGGGTTTTCTGTATAAAATTTTCTTTCTGCTTTAGATTATCAATGTTTCTTCTTGATGTAGAAGAAAAATTATGTATGCAACTGAGCTGCAATTGCACATTTCGACTAACATTGACATTACTCAAAATAGGAGCAGAGATGATGATTTTAATGCTTTTTATCAGGGACACATCAAATCAGTTGCACCTGCAAGAGTTAAAGAAAATTAGTTAAGTAAACCAACATTCCTCGTTTTTGGAAGACATTGAAAATTTGTGCTCCTTCTAAATTTTAAGGCTTGTGGAAGCCAAAAAAGGAAAAATAAAGGAAATATGGTATTTCTAGGCCAGAACTTTATGAATCAATAAAGGGTTAATGGCTAATGGCTAATGGCTGGAGCTGCAATTCCAGCCTGACGTCTGGAACTAGATGGATGGATATTTTATATGAAATATTTGGTATGAAGATCATCAAATGAGGTATGTGACAGATTAAGAAAAACAACTGTTGTAAGAATTAGGTTGAAAATTGAATGAACTATTTATTAGACAAATCTAACTGAAGATGAAGGTCAGGAAATGAGACAATTTCTTGGTTAAAAAAATGAACTGAAGAGCTTAAGAGAAATGGTCAGTTTTTAAATTAAATGGAAGTTCTACTAAGGTTTTTGTTATCATTCGAAACATGTACTTGTGGATGCTCTGCGGCATGGGGAAGCTTGGCAGTGGGGCGCTGAGCGCGAAGGCCTTGCATGGGGTGCAAGGGTCTAAGGCGTAGGGCGCGGAAGTATTATCGCGCAGCTGCGCGCATGAGCATCAGTTGTCTCGTCACAATGATGGGAACATTCCCAAAGCGTTGGACCCTTGCGCTCCTTGGGACAAGCCTCCAAAGTAGGCCGGATTCCTTCTATTCTAAGCACACCTAGTTTAAGATCAACGCGCAAGCCTAAAGAGTAGAAAGGTTAATTACCACTAATCTAAACCTAAAATCTTTGAGAGGAAAAGGGAGAAGGTAAGAGATGCTGAAAGTAAAAAAGGTGATGCATCCAGAATAGAGCGAGTGCTCCTACTATCGTAAACACAATGCAAACTATTGAGAACAAGACAATATCACACAGATTCCGCCAAATCACTCTACATGCATAAGTATTTGATATGGAGGTGCAGGAACGCAACACAACATTGAGAGGGACGAAGATTATCCACAGACAAAGCTTACACAAACCCTAGTGCGCACAGAATACGACCTGCAAGTGAGTTCCAAGTTCAATGAGGTGTTGGGAATGAATGACAATGAGAGGAGTGAACAATACCCATAGACACAAAATAACACAGATCATCAGAATAACGAAAAGAGGTGTACTTAATTCTCATTAGCATGCAAGGTTTAGCCAATAGAAGTGCTCATGGAGGGCAAATTTCAACAGCGTGAGGCTACTGACGAAATGTCGACCCTTTTACAATAGAAAGAACCAGGGTTATATAGTGAACAAGCCAGATTTACAATTAATGCACCACTTGGGGTGATGGGTACAACTTTTAAGTCCTTTGCGGCATTGCAGCCACGCTTTCTACAATGTTTGACAAATCGGGCATGGAAATCATAGCAGGGACCTTGCATGCACATGGGGAGGAGGAATATTTCCTTAACAAGGTCAGAGGGTCGTGTTCGCTCATGTTCTGATGTCTGACGACCGCTCCTGCATTAACATTCTGACAACGCCTCGATCTCCTCAACCACCTTTGAAAATCTTCATTATGTTTGGCTGCCACTTGGCAAGTGGTGTTTTCTGATCGGTCTTGAATGTGGCATTGCAGGAGTGACATGCATCACTTCGACGGGCTCTCGGAGGAATCTCCTAGAGCTTTCGGACAAAAGTAGCGCAGTTGTGACACGTGGAAGGATGGCGCTTGTCTTGGGCAACTGAGAATATACTGTGCCAAGGTGTGCACAAGAGTTGATTAGAGGCCGTGCTTTGGTCCAAGGCAACACGAAGCTTTATGTTGCGCAACTGCGCAGTGTGAGGCATAGATATAAGATCTTGTGCATAGGTGTGGGGCTGTGTTAGGTTAGGTGCGAGGGAGATCTTAAATGAGGGTCCGTACTCCTTTCTTCATATGTTACGTGCATGTTGGACTGTGCACGTACCTTTGATTTGGGAGAACTCTTGCACCAGGGTGCATGTGAGAGCAACTGTGCTTGAGGTTAAGGCAGCACGCGGCTTTAGATTACGCTCCTACACAGTGATAGGGTGCGGGTGTATGCCCTGCGAACTGGCGCAAAACTCCATTAGATAAGCCCGGGGAAGCCTCTGAATAAGAGTGCGCACGAATACTGGAAGTCTTAAGCGCGCTCCTTGTGATTTGGTAATTGCTCCCTGCGCACTTCCTTTACTTGGCCATCTAGAATCCTAGAGAACTGCATCTTGAACTCATGCACCTATTGAGTTGCGCACCATAGAATCCTGTGCACAAGCACGCATCAGGAACCTTTAGTGAGCGTGAACCATCCTCTTACTCCTGCGCAGACATGCACCTCTATCTCGGGCTTGGGCGTAGATGGGAAGCGTCTGCACACATTTTGCTTGAAGCGCATCGGACCTCGCAAGTGCGTGATTCTTTCTGTAAGAGGGCCTGTGCTGACTAGGCGGTGACTTAAAAAGTCAACACTTCTAGTGACCTCTGCAGGCCGCTTTCCTACTAAGCGAGAATCTAGTGGCCTTTGATGCGATCCATTAGGCACGGAGTCATTGAAGTTGCAACCTGCCTGGCCTTGCCCCTGAGTAAACTGAACTGAGTCCAACCCTCAACAACGTAAAAAGGAGACAAGAAATAGATGTGCAAAACGCACTTGGAGAAAGCAAAACTAAACTACGACTACACAATGTGCACGCAGGCACTTAGTGAAATAAAAATGCGAGCTACTCTAATCTACTATAACAAACTACAAACATGGGCCTTCGCCCTCCTGGATCAAAACAAAAACCTCTTAGGTCCTTTGCATTGTGCGCCATCCTGTTGTTGATACATGATGGGTAGAGGCGTGGTGGCATCTGTTTACCGTGAAGGAGGTGCACCCCAATTACTTTTGAAGAGCGCTCAAGGGAGTTTATTTGGCCAGGCTCCCTTTTGATGAACGACTCCACCATGTTGTGCATAAATCTTTTCCCGAGCTGGCTGATGTCCTCGATGTCAAACCAATCCTTTTCGGTCTCGCAATGCCTAGCTACGCTCTTTGCTTCAACTGTGCTTCTTATAGGTCGGGGAACCTGCACTTGATACTCGGAGAGCTCGTGATATCTTCTGCGAACTCCCTTGTAAGGCGCTCAAGATAATGGACCTGGAGTCCACTTGCTACTGTAACCTCCCCCTCATCTTTGTGCTGCTTATTGGGAGGCTGAGGCCAAACCCTGTCTACGATGTCTTCGAGGGGCACACAAGCGTATGCAAGGTCATCGAAGAGTTAATAACCATCATCGAATATGTCGAACAGATTGGTGCTCTACCCTTGGAAGGTTGATTTGATGGCCTACCCCTTTCTTGCCCCCTAACTTTTCTAATAAAGGTGTTGTCCTCAACCCTGGTCAAATCGCAGTCTGCTTGCAAAGGAGCATAGCTTGCACATAGGATTTTGAACAAATCCTACGTCTCCTCATCGCTTGTTGGCGCTTGTGCATTGCTCTCAAACGATAGGGGGTTCCTCTTGAAGCACGCATTCCCCTTGTTGGCTTTGTTCGCCCCTGAGGCCTTCCTCCAGCGGCTCTTCGATCTTCTGCACGAGAGGCCTCATTACAGCTTCGTGACCGACTTCATCTTCTTCCATTTTAAATGGAAGCTCATCTATCCAAGTGAGTGCCTCATCATCTCACTCTTGTGCACCGCCCTGCAATGCAGGCTGATTTTATTCATCCTTTTCCTAGAGTAGCTCTGAGACTTTTGACTTCGTGGCGTAGGGGGGGCTGCCAATGACGATCTCCTCGTCATATTCACTCGAAGTATCCTCTTCCTCCTCTGAGTGATCTTCACTTGCCTTCCATACAACTAATCCTCCTTTGAAAAGGGAAATGGTGGGAGGGCAAGGGGTTTCAACTAGCACGGAAGAAGGGGATTCCACAAGATTGGGCATTGCAAAGTCGGGATGCATGGTCCAGGAAGGCTGCCATGACTGCACGTGAGGCTCCTGAGGAAGGATGGAAGGCATGGGAATCTATGAAACATCTAGTGGAAGGCAACTTGTTCTCTTTTGGTTTGATAGTGTTTTAGAGCTATTGCTCCCCATGGTGGAATATTTCTAGTGGCAATCTATGGAAGGCGTGGGAATCTATGAAACATCTAGTGGCAGGGAACTTGTTCTCTTTTGGTTTGATAGTGTTTGTTAGAACTATTGCTCCCCATGGTGGAATATTTCTCATAACAGTAAACCTTTGGCCCATAGTTCGCATAATCGGTTGGGGCGAGTACTTGCCAAGGGCCCAAAATGGGTAGCCGATGGTTATTCGACCCACTCGGTCGAGTAATCGGCAAAGGCAAAAAATCCCTGAATCTATAAAAATGACATTTAAAAAAAAAATTATAGAAAAAATAGATGGAATGAATCTGTAAAACATAGGGAAAGTGTTTTCTATTAGATTTGAATACATAGAATATACAAAATCGCATAATCATGCGAATACAACAAAGTTATAAACTACAATAATACTTACAGACTTATAGTCTTATACAAGAATCTACAAGACTACAAGTACAAATTATATTAATCTATAATTTTCTTTTTTCTGCCCTCTGGAAAAATAAGGGAGGCTGAGAAACTCCAGTCCTCCCACTCGACTGACCCGCCTTGCTTTGTCTAGAAGGCTGTAGCTGCCCCTATGGCTCCACCTTTTTTGCTGCCTCTGCCTCATCTCCAAGGATGTCCTCCAATCCAATCTCTACTTCAACTGCACCCTCCATAGCTTGCCCCTCGAAATCAACAATCTTTTCCTCTATGAACATGGGGGCCTTCTCTGCAATCCAATCTCTGTAGGGATCGATTTCATCTAGATTGATAGGCTACTTCGATGCGTTCTCCAACTTTGTGCGAAGTTGAAAGTTGTATTGCACGAAACCCAAGTCATTGAGGCATTGTTGGCTCAACTTGTTGTGCTTCTTCGTGTGAATGGAGTCAAACTTCAATTGCGCTCATATCCAGAAGCACTACAAGGCTGAGATAAAATCCGGAGGGCTAGCCTTTGAATATTTGGGGTATTTTCATCCCAATCTTCCCACGACGATCCTGCAAACAAGATATTCAAAACTTTGTAAGAAATTAATAATTGTAAATTTGTAAATATGTAATTGGTAAGGTACAAGTAAATACTTCATTTTGTATTACCTGGTGACTACGTGGCTCTCTCTCGGATAGCTAGTGTTGAAGAAAAGAGCCTTCCCTTTGCCTGCCTGTAGTTCTACAACTCTACAATAATGAGGTCCCTCACCTTAACGTGAGGTGTCATACTCTCAATGCATGTTGAGAGCCCTTACATAACCTCTCCACTAGCATCTTTGAAGCCATCGGAGTAGAAAAACTTGGGGTTAAGGTAGTACTCCGTTGCATGGATGGGTTGGTGGAGTTGATTGTTCCATCTCCAATCAATCAGCTCTCAAATGGGATCAAATTTGGCACGATCCCCTTTATAATAATTTTGGATTGTCTCTTTGGCCCAATCCGTGGCCTCATAAATATATCACATTAGAATTTGCTCGCTATCCACCAATCAAAAAACCTTCAACAAAAGCTCTGACAGCTACAAAGTTACAAATAAATTAAAGTTAGTGTTACAAACTTATAGATAAATTATAAAATAAATACTTCAAGTTTAAAAAATTAAAAATAAAAGAAACAACTTGAAATCTAAATTGCAATTTCAAGTTACCTTCACAATCTCTGTAGCTCTCATTTCAAAGGCCTCACTGAAAACTGTCTTCAAAAGCTTCACTCCATCAGCGTTCTTGAAATAAGATGACTCCATCCATGCTTGAGAGACAAACATCTGCTTCAAAGGAGTCAACAAACTACAAATACTTTGCAATGTAAGAAAGTTCATTACAAATGTGGCGACCCATGCTCGAACAAGCTTTTTTCCCTTGGTGTGCTCTTTCATCAAGCTGAAAACCCAAGGGTGATTGTAGATATATTTAATTATTTTTCTAGCTTCTTTTACAACTAGTCGCATCCAATCAAGTTTCCCTGTCCTCCAAAAGAAGGTCAAGGCAATGTGCCGCACAAGGTGTCTAAAAAAGAGATGGATGTCTCAAGAAGTCTCCCAGCCACCACATATGTTGCTGCATTGTCTGTGATAATTTGGATAACATTCTCGATGCCTACCTCTAAGACAACCTCCTCTAGCATCAAGTTCAAAGTTTCTGCATTTTTTATTTTACTTGATGCATCAATAGACTTAAAAAATACTAGCTCATCATTTGAAGATACTAGAAGGTTGATGAGGGTGCGCGGTTCTTTCCATCCGTCCATCCATCAGAAAGAATGGTGCATCCAAATTTACGCCACAACCTCTTTTGATCTTTGACAATTACCTTTGCATCTTCAGCTGCATTTTTGAGCAACTTCCCACTCAAGTCTTTTGGAGAGGGTGCCTTGTATCTTTTTCCTGCAACTATCAAAGCTGTAACCAAATATTCTCAGTATGGACTCCTCGCCATGTTAAAGGGAAGGTTATTGAAGTACTAAAAATTTGTGCATGCTTTATCTGCTTTTGCATACGCCTGCTTGTTCCATTTTGTAGTTTGGAGTGAAAGTTGTGCCTCGGGGGTGTTTTTAGGCGCAAAAAAAGAGTGTAACTGAGACGAAGCTAGTGTAGATGTGCCATGGCTCTTGCATGGACCACGACTAGAGCCCACAATTTATGTCATCGTTGTCGCTTCTTGCTCTGCTGATGTAGCACCAATGGTCGTTCTAGTTTCTTTTCGTCCATTGATGTAAGCTCCGCCATCATCTCTTGTTTTGCCTCTTCAGTGACATTGAGACAAGGCGCAACGTCGTGGCAAGGAATGCATGAAAGATGGTACTCCATGCGATTGATGCTTCCTGACATCTTCGATCAAAAGTTGTAAATTGAAATTGTCTAGGACATTCCAACCCATGCGGCATACTTCCATGCACCGATGCGAGTGTTGAGTGGCGGATTGCACCCTTGATAGAAGGTCGAGCTCCTGCCTTTCACGCGCAACAATGGAAACTCCTCTCTTGCCTGTGGGCCTGGCAAAACTAGGGGAGAGTCTCTAGATAAGGGTTAGCTCCCTTCGATGTATCTTTTAGGTCCTGGATTCCCTATTGATAACAAATAAATAAAAAAATGGGGGGATGAAAAGGAAGGATGCTGAAAACAGAACCTAAACCTAAACTAAAAGGTGATACACCAAAAAAGTTGATCCACTCAGCCCGAACATACGCTTTTCACCAAGAACAAGCTCCCATACACTTCATTTGACACAAGAAATTCTTCTGCATCAGTGGGCTAGGGGTCCGTGGATATACAGGGAGGAAGAACTACCAGAGGCGTTCTCAGACACACTATGGCAGTCTATTCACAGGCACCTATACTCCTCTAGGGACACTTTTGGCAAACCTACAAAAGAAAAGCTCACAATGCACTAGACATGCTGAAATCATCCTGCGAAAGCATAAAGGAAAATGACTTAACACAGAACAAAGGCATAGACACATACGAAAGTGCAAGCTCAAATAGAGGTAAAAATGTTGTCTCGATTCAAGGTAAAATCTGGCAGAGTTCTGCCTTACAAGCCCAGAGGTTTTTTGGGCAGAGCTTTGCCTTACATGATAAGAGATCCCTTTCTCAAAATGAGAAGTTACAATATATATAGAGAAGAGAGAACAAAAGGCGCCCCTTTTGGAAAAGACTTTGGCGCCCTTTGACAAGTTGGCCCATGTGCGTTGAGAGCATCGGAAAGAGGAAGCCGCTTGGTAGATAATGTTGTGTGGACTCCTGCTTTGACTTTGGCATTCAAACATTAATGTG
The DNA here is from genome assembly GCA_037957365.1 of Torreya grandis. Taxonomy (NCBI): domain Eukaryota; kingdom Viridiplantae; phylum Streptophyta; class Pinopsida; order Cupressales; family Taxaceae; genus Torreya; species Torreya grandis. Next base: position 7,758,286 of record JARHVA010000094.1, on the reverse strand, counting down.
AAAGCATGGGCCGCGCCTCTTTTCTGCAAACAGATTGCTTCCTTCAGATATTCACGTGGTTTGTCTGCTTAGAAATGCAAAGTGGAGAAAATAGGGCGCGCCGTTCACTATTCACACCCCTTGATGACCACTTGGCAGGCACTGTTCCAACCGTTGAAATAACTCCTTCCCCCTTGCCACCTGGGCTGTTTTGTCTGTTTTTGCACTTTGTCTCTTCCTGGTTTTGTCTTCTCTGTCTCCTTCGGCCCTCAGGGCTATCTTTGTGGCGGGTCGCTGAGTTCCTTGGGCTCTTCTTTAAGCTTTTCAAAATCAACGGCTATTTCACCGCCTTAAATTTGACGTCTGTGCATCCGTCACTGCATTTAAACTTCCAACGGCTAGTTTGCCGTGCTTGATTTTGACGTCTTCAGGCCCGTCACCCCTTTGAATTTCCTCAGCGTTTTCCTTTCCTTCGGCTTTTCTCTGGTTGGGCTTTTGTTTCAGCCATTTTTCCCGCAAACAAAAAGTCTGCAAGAATTGTCTCGCTTGTTCCTTTCTTTCGGAGTTTTTCTCTCGGGCTTTTTTCCCATGGCCTCTCCCGAATTTCTTCGGACTTTTTGTCCGAAGGAATTCCTTTGGACAAAAATCCGAAAGAAATCACTTTATGCCTTTATGCCTTTGTCTTTTTATTTTTGCGGGATTTCTTCTGAAAGATTTCTTCGGACAAAATGTCCGAAGGAATTCCTTCGGACATTTTGTCCGAAGAAATTCTCGTCCTTTGCCTTAAACAAAACTCCGAAGAAAACTTACTTTTTTGGCCTTGTTCACTTTTCTGCAAGAATTCCAACTTGCCTTGTGCATTTTTCTGAAGGAATTCCACCCCTTTCGGCCTTCTCTTTGGTCCCTTTGAAAGTGTTCCCTGCCCTCCGCAAGGGCACTTGAGTCTGGAACTGCCCTCTGCAAGGGCACTTGAAATGGTCCATTTTGCGCCTAAGTGTTGGAAACTTCTCTTTCTTGTAGAGTTCGTAGAAACGCCTCCAGAGTCCGTAGAAATGTCTGCAGAGTCCATAGAAACACCTGCAGAGTCCGTAGAAATGCCTGCAGAGTCCGTAGAAACTTTCTGGCGAGTCTGTAGAAATTTCCAAGACTTGTGCAAAATCAAAAAATGAACTGGCTCAGAACAGCAGGGAGAGAAGGGGACCGATTTTGGCCTTGTTGACCAAAAATGGTCAACAACGAGCATGAGGGGGAGTCGATTGGCTACCACTAACTGAATTTGAGCCTAATGCACTATTGGATGCCATTGTTTGCTAATGGACACCCTGCAAAACGCAAACATGTTAAAATCAACATAAAAAAATTAAAAATTAAAACATTCAACACAAATTATTAATTAAAATACGATAAATAAATGATAATTATAAACTATAAAAAGGAAACTAAAATACATTTATGATTTACAATTTTAACGAACAAAATATAAATATATTCTATAATGGTTATTTAACAGAATATTAAACAACAATTTTAAATATATAATAATATGAAAATTTAACAAAATGCATGAAATTAAAACGGAATGCATTAAATTTGTATACTAAACATCAAAAATATTTATCAAACATGTATTTAATTAAATTACAATTGGTTTACATGCTTGAAAATTTTAAAAATGAATAAATAAATAAATAAATAAATGCATGAAATTTGACGGAATGCATGAAATTAAAATGTGATGCATCAAATTTGTATACTAAGCATCACAAATATGTATCAAGCATGTTTTCAATTAAATTATAATTCATTTACATGCTTGGATTTTATTTTATTTTAAAATTGCACTAACCTGGAAATATATGTGCTCAATTCTCCATAATTTGCCTTTAAATGCTTCAAATCTTGTGTGAGGGAAATGCATAGTTACCATGTTCGAAAAGTTTGGGTTGTTCGGAAGGGGAAAAAAGTTCGGTAGTTTGGAATTTTGAAAAAAGTTCAGTTCGGTAAGTTCAGGAGTTCGGGTAAATTTTTTTTATAAATTATAAAAAATAAATATATCATACATGTTTGTAAAACATAAACATAAATAAGTTGATAACAAGCGATAGCAAAATCCAACAGAGTATTAAACTTCAATGTTCATTATTCAACGTCATACATATAAAATATAACAATGAGAATGTAAGATATCATTTGTTTAACATTAAAGTTTTCAGCATTATAAAAAAATAAGAATGAAATTTAAACATACGCAACATCAAACCTTGCATCTACACCAAAATCACTACTAGAAGCATCATCTAATCTTATAGTAGTAGGCTCATCAACAATATCAATATTTTTTTCATCTCCAAAGCATGGTTCGCCAAGGCGAGAGTTGTCATCTTCATTTGCAAGAGTGAGTAAACAATCGTAAATTGTTGTGAACAAACACAAGATCAGAGAGTTTTTGAGCCCCTAGTTGATTTCTCTTTGTGTGAATTAAGTCGTATGTACTCTAGCTTCTTTCTCATGCAGAAGCACTAGAACATTGGCTGAAGACGCGCACGGCAAGCCTCTGCAATTGCGAAGTAGAAGCCCCATAAGTCTGCGATCATTTAGATGATTCCCACTTCACCCTGCTTGCCTTTGCTTCCTCGATGCCAAACATTTTTAGTTGGTTCTTGAAAACAGTAAGTTGTTGCCTCGTTGCTTCCTTCTCTTCTTCATTAATAAGCAACCTATCTATTGTTGCAAATACACCTTTCATTATCTCTTCATCTACATCATGCTTTACCTCTACTAATTTAAGATCTAGATAGCAAGCTATTGCGTGTAGAGGATGATGTAGCATGAACCATCTCTTGTCCACAATTTCCCAAATGCTCTTGACTTCTTCAACATTACTTGCAAGTAACTTTTGAATTTCTTCCTTTGCTCTATCCATTCCCTCGTACACAAAGCCCATGCAAGGTTGATTGCCATCAACCATTCTCAAAATTTTAACAAGAGGCTCAAACACCATTATGATTTTCTTGGCATCCTCCCAAAATGTGTCCCCTAAAATAATTCTTTCAATATCTTTTAAATGGGCGTCTTTGGAAAGCTTTGACTCTGTCCATTCATCAGTAACCATTGTTTTTTTCAATATTGTCCTTTCCTCTACCTCCCTTTGTAAAGTAATGAAGTTGGTGGCAAATCTTGTTTTAGCAGGGGATAGAAGCTCACACTTTGAAAATGAACGATACAAGTTCAATGTCAAGTGGTGATTGAGAATAAACTTAGATATTTGTTTTTCTTCAGTTACAATATTAGTTACCCACTTCAGTTTTGATAAGTCTTTAAGCAAAAAATCCAACACATGTACAACACATGGTGTCCAAAAGAGATGAGGAAATATATCCATGAGAATATCACCTGCTCCTTTACAATTCGCTACATTATCTGTAATGATTTGAACAACATTTTCTTCTCCTATCTCCAAAATCGCTGATTCAATGTATTAGGAAATGAAAAGAGAAGTTTTTTGTTCGTTACTTGTATCGATTGATTTTATAAACATAGCAACATCCGGGGATATTGCGCAACTTGTTCTTTTCTATTTTTTTTTAAATTTCAACTAGCTTAGTGGATATGGCTGCCACTTCCTCTTCAAGAAGACTAGTTCTTACTCTTTCATAGAAAAGCAATGTGTAACCCTTCCCAAATTCAATCATTGCATCTAGAAAGGTTTTGAAATGTGGTAAACGAATGACATTGAAAGGAATGGCTTAGCATAAAACAATCTCGCTGCCAACTTATATTTGACTGCCAATCTCGCTGCCAACGTCATGTTTTTGTTGTGGCCTCCACATGGACTTAAATGAAACCTGTGACTTTTCAGCGTCACTTGCACTTCCACTGATAAATGATGGAGGACCACTTGAACTATTGAATGAACCAATTTGTGAGATTGTGTTGGATTTTAGCCTTCTTTGCTTCTAAAGCAAATGATCTAGCACGACTCACATCATATTTAGTTTTCACTCATTTTATGAAATTTGCATACTCTACTTCCTTTGAATTTTCATTTTCTACAGTGTAATGTTTCACATCTGCAGATCCTCCAATGTAATGGTATTGAACTCTAGTGACATCCCTTGTGATATTACCATTGCATATGGTGCATCTTATATTTTTTTTTATCATCTCTCTAGACGATATATTTCATCTCTAATGGACGGCTAGACATGCTACCCCCTGTATTCTCACTGCCAACTGCTCAACCTTGCATACATTGCTCTGAATTTTCTCATTGTACCCTGGTCCCACACTGCTCACTATTCACCCTTGCATGCACTATTATGAACCTCGCTGAAATTTAATAAAGCATATTCACTTGTAAATGTAAGATTTTAATAATTTCAATATTTATATACTAAAACTTAAAAACAAAATTATCATTTATCTAAATAATTAAAAACAAAATTATCATTTATCTAAATAATTAAATTCGCTATTTATATTTATAAAAAAAAGAAAAACTTAAATTTTAAGAAATAAAATTAAATAAATTTTAAAATTAAATTAAAAATATAACAAATTGAAGTTATTATTAGTTACAAATTTTTAAAAAACGATATGTTATACAATATAACATATTAGTTTTAAAAAATTGTATAACTTATTAAGTTTTTATTATTAATGATTTAATAAATAATATAACAATATACAATACAATATAATATAATTTATACTTAATGATATTTTATTATTTTAAAGTTTAAAAGATTAATATCAATAAAATTATAAACTAATAGTATATTTATTATTAATAAATTCAATTTAAATTATTTACAGTTACAATTTTATGCATGTAAATAATTTAATTTCTAAATAATAAAATACTAAACAATAATCAAAAACCTTAGGCATGATATACAATATTAGAAATCCCTGTTAAAAATTAAGCAAAGAGTTGAAGATAGATTGCACGGATGATAAGGAGTCAGGGCAATGTTGTTAATGACGACAGAAATATGTGACGAATCTCGACGAGTAAACCCTGTGAAGCAATGCAAATCTCGGTGAATCCCGACGATGGCATATGGCAGTGAAATATAGCAGATGGTGGATGTTGGAGTCTTGCATTCCCGATAGCAGATGGAAGATGCAACTTCAAGGCTTGTGTTTGTCGTTTTCAGTTTCGCTTCCACCGTTCTTAGTTTGTTCTCGTCAATGAAAAAAATAAACAAGGAAATAACGTTCACCTTTTGCCTTTTAAGGCTTGGCTTTAGGGTTTCAACATTCCGCACGATTTTTTTGGTTTTTTTAATTTATTTTTTAATTAAAAAAAAATAGGAGTTCGGTGGAACTTGATTGCACAAATCCGGTCACTACTATTTTTTGTTTAGTTCGAACCGAACATAAGGCATGTTCGATCGAACATGGCAACTATGGTGAAATGTGAGGAGGTGTGTTGCATTTTATAAGACTGCATTCTGTGTATTTCTTGTGTTTGGAGGGAAAACCGCGGTTTCCCAACGGTTCTGCATGTTTATTTTGCGTGGGTTCCGCAGAACGCAGAACCGGTGGTAACTCGTCGGTTAATTTTTTTCTACTGCCAGTGGTTTTGAGTGGCGAGTATTCCCCTGATGGAATTCCCGGCAAGTAACCAACCAACCGGCGGTTACTCGCTAGTTATTCCATCTATGCTTTGGCCTTTACTAGAGATTGCAAAGGTACAAGTTGGGCTAGGGTATTAAAACCTTTGCTGACATGTTTTGGTTGGAAAAGTGGCTTTCTTGGGAAGAAATGAAACAAATATATAAGGTACTCGAGACACAAATAAAAACCTTTACATTGTAAGAAAAAGCTTAAAATAATTCAGCCAAGTGGAAGAAATATTCATACCATTCAATACAAGCATCCTCCAAGTCTAACCATGTAACTATTTATTTTTCATGTTACCATTTTACATCTAAATGAACAATAAATTTATCAAAAGCACTATCAAATTTATTTAAGCTTATTTTCACCATTTCTTTCCTAGCCTTGTTTGCAAGTGACTTGCTATTTATTTTCATCTTTTTCTAGGCTAGGATTTTGAGGGCAAAAATAATAGTTAAATTTTCAAAGCATCATTCTTTCTAAATATTTTAGTGAATATGGAATTTTAAATATTTATTTGAAATCTTGTTGAATCTACTTTCCTTTAAAAAACACGGCACCTCAATCGGACGCTAGATCTGAAAGTTGTACTCTACTGAAATCAGGTTACTATAAATTGCAGTTTACATCAAAATTCAAGAAGAGCAACTTGTAGAAGCTATATCTCCCTCAATACAACTTCAAAATTAATGATTTTGTGCTTGTCAGAAACATCTTTGAGTCTACTTTTCAACAAAAAAAACTTCCCTTTCAGTTTGGCACTCCAACAGAAACTTATGTCCTTTGCAATATGTGGCTCGTTTTCTACCCTATAGATTAGAAATGAGCTTTGATACCCCCTGTAGCATCCCTTCAAACAAACAAAGCATTGTTGAAAATATTGTCATTGATGTCAAAGGTCTAGCATTGGTGATAAAGGTCCCATTGCATTTAATGGTGTTTTTAATATTCATATCTTGGCTAATGTGTGTTAATATTTATTTAATATTAACGAATATATTTTTGGTTGCATACAAGTCAAAAGAGAGCCCATGGAGAAGTCAAAGTCATGGGGTAAAGACAAAAGAGGAATGGGACGCATTTTCTCATGAAGAGTCATCTTGAGGAATTCCAAGGGTCACCATGTGAAGACAAGGGTATGACACATTTTTTCATGAAAGAACACTTTGAGGAATACAAAAAGTCACCAAGATAAAGACAAAAGAGGAAAGAACATATTTGCTTATGAAGGGTCACCATGTGACTTTTCAAATGCAAGGATACAAAGGGTCATGCAAGTTTGGCGTCATTTTTCATGAAGATTGAAGGGTCACAAAGGGTGAATGTCAAAGGTCATTTAGAAAGCTATAAATAAAGGCTTGAGAAACCATTTGTTATATGCAAGAGAGTGCATGGTTTGTATTTGTTTTAGAGGAAAGAAAAGCAGGGGATATTGTAGAGTTCTATCATTGTTGAGTAAGCAACATTGAGAGATAGTTGTGTTTTATACACAAGAGGGGTTGGTGCTTTTGTGGGTTGGTGCTCACAAATCTTTGCAAGAGGTTGGTGCTCTTGTAGGTTGGTGCTCACAAATAGTTGTATTGGTGCTCGACAAAATGGTTGGTGCTCCTACAAGTTGGTGCTTGCGAACTTTGTAATTTGAGTTGATGTTCATTCATATACTTGAGATTATTCTCCGTGATTTTTTCCACTTTAGGTTTCCACATAAAAATTTGGTGTGTCTCTCTCTTTTTTGTGTGGTGCATGTTATTGTTTCAGTTTTATTGAATATCTTGAATGTGTGATTAAGTGGTTAAAGAAAAAAAATCAGATTAAGTAAAAGATATATAATATATTGATTCACCCCCCTATCAGTATATTTCGTACTTAACAATTGGTATCAGAGCAAGTTCTTTTTGAAAAAGTTTTACAGCTTGAAGGTAGATCGGGGAAAACACGATGGCTGGATCACATGAAGGTTTTTCTACAAATAAGGCACCTTTGTTTAATGAGACATTATGTTTTTTGGAGCATAAGGATGAGGACTTATTTGATGGCCCTTGGATTTGACATTTGACAAGCAGTGGTGGAGGAATATGAAGAGCCAGACACTTGTAACTATGGCGGAAAAAAAGGCAAGTAAAAATAATGTTAAAGCTTTAAATGCTATTTTATGTGGTTTATGTGAATCAAAATTTATTAAAGTTATGCAATGCAAATTTGCTCATAAAACTTTGGTAAAACTTGAGAATATTTACAAAGGTGATGAAAAGGTTCAACAAGCTAAGCTTTAGACTTCAGAAGACAGTTTGAAGATGAAAGAGGAAGAAAATATAACAAGTTACTTTTTGCGGGTTGATCAAATAGTTAATCAGATTCAAGGTCTTAAAGAAAAGTTAGAAGAATCAATTGTGGTACAAAAAGTTTTGAGATCTCTACCATTGAGATATGATACAAAAGGTTCAACAATTGAAGAGATGAAGAATTTAGCCAAGCTAAAGATGGATGAGCTACATGGTATTCTTACGGCATATGAGATGCAAATCGAACAAGAGAAACCCTCAAAAAGAAAAGCTGCTTTCAAGACATCAAAGAAAGAGAAGGCTAAGATTCAAGAATCAAGTGACAGTTCTAGCGATGATGAAGATGACAACGGAATTTTATTCATTCACAAACCGAAAAAGGGCATAGGTAAATATCAAA